>CM063504.1:27001274-27116274 GCA_032207245.1 Pardosa pseudoannulata | reverse complement strand
GTGACATTTTTTTTTTACGTATACTTTATTACACATCACAAACAACACAATACAGCATAATACCCAATAATAGCTAGCATGTAGCCAGTGGTGAACTAAGGCTAAAGCGGGCTCTAGGCAACATTGCAATTCCGGGCCTATTTTTCAGTCATTACTGTCCCTTTTTACAATTACGAGTCCCGGTGTTCCCGAAATGGACTGTGGGACGCAAAATTGTCCCGTTTTCAGAAACCGCTCGAAAATTTATGTGTGATTTCTAATTAAAAAAAAAATGTTAGTGTTTACTGTATATATTTTCATATGGCTTTTTCAGACCGATGTATTTATGTTGGGGTGATCGATATTACCGATCTTAAGACAAGAAAAATTAATAGTATTAATTAATAGTAATTAAAAAGTAATAAAACATTACAAAAAAAATAATTTTAAAACGAAATCATAGCAGATGGCATAATCATAAATGTACCGGCTTTTTTTTCAGATTGGTTGTATTAATTGAAAAGCAATATATTAACTGTAATAAAGATACTGAAGTTTTTTACGAATTTTCATTAATTTCTAATTGCATTACATCGCAAAAAAATAACGGAATGGAATAATTTAAATGTTTTCATGGAAACCAGTTAGGTGGAAGTATTCAAACACTTTCGCGCCAACAGTCTTCAGCACAAAAACTTTTCTATTGTAATTGAATATAGTTTATGTTTGCCTGCTACAAATGCTCCAGTAGAAAGAGTATTTTCTATTATGAACAAATTATGGTCATCTGAGAAAACCCAGTTACAAATTTCAGTTCTAAAGGCGATGTTGATAATTAAGGTGAATATATATATATATATATATATATATATATATATATATATATATATATGTATATATATGTATATGTATATATATATATATATATATAAAAAATAAAAAAAAAAAAAAAAAAAAAAATAACGTTCTAAGATTTTCATTTTTACTTGAAATCGTCACCAGCTATATTAAAACAAATTTGTTCTTTTGATAATATATATATATAACTAAACATTTTGGGTACCTATATTTTGTGATTCGTAACTTTTAAGCCAACTAACTTTATCTGAATAAATAACTTTAAAAAAGTGTTGACTACCTATGAGGTTAGGGTGCTGGCATTCGGAACCGGAGTTCGTGGATTCGAATCCCACTATGGCATGGATGTTCGTAGCCGTTCGGAATCGGCTTTAAGCAGTAGGTCCCGATCTCATTAGCCCTCGTGTTGCAAAAAGTAGACCTTAGCACTCCAAACCAAACCAAACCAAACCTAAATAAACCAATGTCCTGTTTTGAGTCAACAAATAAATGGTCACGTTAAGCATATAGTATGTAATTCTATTTAATTATCGGATTCTAAGAAAAAAAGGAAAAAAATAATATACATGTACAAAAATTAAATAAACACAATTTATTAAAATAAACAAATATAAACATAATTTATTAAAACAAACAATAATACTTAAACAAATATACCCAGATTGATTAGTTATATTGCCTTTTATCTCACTTTTAATTCTGCAAACTTGGCAATTAGTTTGTCCTAATTAATAGAGTTATTTAATAATTATTTTTCTATATAAAGTAATGATAAACTATTTAATTTTTGTTAGCCTAATGTGGATTTTAAAAATTATTTTATTTTGGCAATTTCTGAGAATGATCTTTCAGCGCTTGCATTGCTTATTGGAAGGGTTAAATAAATTCTCAGAATTATGTTTAAATTAGGGAATGGAATGTTGTAATTACATTATTTTCCTGAATAAATGACCACATGGGTACAGGCGAAATAATATTTTTTTTACTTATTAAATTGTAATATTTTATTTTTCAGTTCTGCTAGGTTTAAATATTGTTCATAACATTTTAATTCCTCTTTTGAAGAGTCACTAACGTCACTATCATGAAGAATTGTTTTTAATTTATTGTTGACCCCTTCCCGGTTTTTCCCGAGCTGAACTCGGGCAGGAGAAATGTACCATCCTGAATCATCCCGAGTGTAGCTCGGGTGTCGACGCGGACCAATAACACAAACACAAAACGTAGACAATAACATTTGTCTTTAAACTTATTTTAATAATCATAATGCCAGCAGCAATGTGCGGCCATCACTCGCAAATTGTTCTCCTTTTTCAACTACAAAAAAGTGTTGCCACAAAAATGCAACTAAATTATACTACAAAAACAAAACATAGCACACTGAGCATAAAACATAACAGTACAAAATGTAAGACATTGAGTTCGGGGATAAACAACAAAATAAAATACAAAACATTAATAAATGATTCAAACATCGGGCACTGTGAAATTTTACACTGTGCAATCAGTCTTTCCGGCATTATTTCACATGTGCTTTTTATGGTTTCGAATGCTTTTGTTTGTTTTTCTGGCTACTAGATTATTTGCTGCTCAAAGAGAGACAGTAGAGGGAAGAAGGTAAGGAGAAAAACACGTTTCTACGGTCCAGATTGCGATGTGGTGCAATACCGTGTTTTCTATTGTAACATACACTACCAAATTTTGATTAATAATTTCATAATCACTTATGTAAATACATAGGATATAAATAAAATTTAATTCAAGATAAAAGTTAGGTATTCTAAGCTTTATATTTATAGTTAGTGTGAATTGATTCTAAAGCATAATGATTTGTGCCGTACAGAAAGCCAACTATATATGTAAATTGCTTATTTATTTAAATTGATTTTTTTACAATAATTTTCAGGAAATTTTGTATGCGAATGATGCTATTATATTTAAAATGCTATGTATGTATAAAAATAAGCATATGGGTAAAAAAATGACATTTTTGACCCATAATCCCGAAATAAAATGAACCTGGAAGGGGTTAATAGTTTTGATAAGCTCTATGCTCGATCGTATTTACACACATCTACACCAGCGAGCTTGAATGCATAAACACGGGAACGCTCGTTCACACTTGTCGACTTTATCGATCAACGATTCGGCATAATTTGGATACGTTTCAGCAACAATTATGAATATCACGTTTTATTGTTAATTAAAAACCTAATTTTCGGGCCCCAAAAATTACGTGCCCCACGCACGTGCCTAGGCTCATAGGCTTTAATCCGCCCCTACATGCAGCCTTTAATGCCTGGATCGTTAAGATGCTGTCTCAATTCAATTAACAAATTTCTTTGTTGCATAACAATATTTTCTTAATGTAAAAGAAACCTATCTTATTATTCCTGTTAGGGAAATTGCAGCTTAGAAGGAAAGCAAAAATTAATCAACCTTTACTATGACAAAAACAAAATCGCCTCTTTTAAGTAGTAATGGCGGTAATTACTGCTAGATATCGATCACCCAAAAATATCGTGATGGGCGGAAGCCTTTGATTTTTGTTTTATTTGTGATGCAATTGAAAAAAAATTGACACTTTCGTGAAATGTATGCCATATATGCGAAAGGTAACTGAGTTATAGGTATGGATGCGAATTTACGATTGCTAAAATTTCCTTCATACTTCTACTTTCTAGCCCGAATCAGGAACGGGATTAGCTACTTTGGTGCTGGTGCAAAAAACCGTCTTGTGCCTCTATCACCAAATGTAGTAAATAAATATATAACCATGTTGTCTCTATATATAATAAGTTCAGAATTAACTAAAAATTCCCACATTAAGAAACTTACAACATTATATTTATGTACTACATAAAAAAAGAAATTTAGTTTTAATAACTTAAAAATTTAAAACGAATACCCGGATGTGTATTAACACATTGTATGCGGGACACGTACTAGTACGTTTTCTGACGATTGATGCTTGAGCTCGGGACACGTACTAGTAGTACGGGTTAGTGTAACAACATGGTTTGTTTGTGGGTACAAAAATAACGGTATATGCAGGAAAACGAAGCCGAATGTTCTTGTCTACTACATAGATTCTGGAAAAGTTTAGACAAATAAAAACTAGTTTTCACATCAGTCGATGTGGAACCACAGAACGAGAAAAAATTAAAACTATATATTACTATTTCTATTTGATTTTTCATATTTACGATACTATTGTAAATTTAATCAGTAAAAATTATATTTTTTGTTTACAAAAATCTTATGGTTGTTATTCATATATTTTTATTTATATATTTGTTTATATATTTCAATATAAAATACGAAAAGTTGGTTAAAAAACTAAATAATTTTCGATCTATTGAGATTTAACTGAATAACTAAATTTACGAGCAAAACGCCCGCTCCCGGTACCATTCCGCTGCGAAATGTACCCGCACACAATGTGTTAAGGCATATTAGGAGTGTTTGGTAAACATTTTGTAAGAATATATAACAAGTTTAATTTCTAGAAGCATTTTAAAAAATAAGAAAATTCATTTTAAAAAATCCTTTATAAACACGTTGGATTTTATAATAAAACAAATTATTTTTCAACTTTCCTGATTTTTACTCGGGGGAAATCGTTCTCTTTCGAACCCCATTTTATTCATCATGCGGCGCCCTTGAGAGTGTTCGCCCATGGCAGATGCCACTTTTGTCAGCCTTAGTTACAGCCGTGACAAACCTATTTTATATGCTGCAGCCGCAATTAATGAAAACAGCGGATCTTTGGACGACTCGAGCCTCGAACTCACAACCCTCCGGTTACATGATCGATGTCTTTGCCGACTGAAGAACCGCGGCTCTACACTAAAAGGAAAGTGGTATGATATGTTTAGCGTGAGTTCGCTTGAGTTACTTTAGTGTTTTATATGTTAAGTTGGCAAGCAAGCAGGAGACATATATTTTAAAAAAACTTAATATTTTGGTAGAAGTTTCAACTATGTTGTGAATATTAAATTAAAATTACTAAAAACCACATTAATAATCTAGGAAAATTACTGGAAAAAAAGTCATTTTTCCAAAAGAATAAGAAGCGAGATCAATTGATATTCATACTCCATATTATAAAATAGCAATTCAAAACAGACCTAAAGTTCGATACGATTTATCAATCAACCCTTCAGTGTGTCAGCAAAAATATCTTAGATAAAATATAAACCTGGAGATTACTTATTGATAAGATACTGTATGTATTTCGCAACTTTAACAGAACAATATCAGACTTACTTTTTGAACTCTACTTGTTATATCAAATCTGTGGAAACAGAAATACTATTTAAAAACACGGTTTATAACTGATACATAAAAAATTCCTTTGCCCTTTGAAACTTAATTTTGAAACTTAGTTCTTGATGCATTAATAAATATAAAATTTAAAGAGTTCAGAGGATATTTTAGTCTAGAATGTAATCCATGGTTGGGCGAAGTAAACCAACTGTAATATCATAAAACTGCATTTAAATGCAACTTTAAAATATAGTAGAACCTCGATTATCCGAGCTAATTGGGACCGCTAGTACCTCGGATATCGGAAATCTCGGTTAATGTAAACCCTGTATAAAAACCTTCCGTGCTTGCGAATTTAACTAAATTTTAAAGTAAAAAACAATAGAACATTCTTTAAATGATAAAAATAAACATATATGAACTTATGTTTCATAGCTAAAAAGATTTAAAAAGGAAATCAACTCTAGTAGTAAATTTTAAAAAGTAAAATGGCATTTTTTTTAACTATACTTAGTTAAGTATCGAAAGATATACATTAATTTGTTAAATTTGCATTCTTTTAAAAAAGTCTGTTACCTTTCGTTGCAAAAGTTCAGAATTTCTATCATGGGCAGCCGTATCGCATTTTTGAGCAACAGGAGATCCAACGGTGTAGCATAGTTTCTTTGCTCCAAATATTTTAGGGCAGTTGTCAGTTCTTTAACATCTTCACTGTGACATTATTGTGCTTCATTAATGTCCGTCTTCGTCATTGATAATTTCAAAATTTGGATGTTGATTTTCAAAATCCAACCACTCGCAAATGTCCTCTTCCAAAACTTCTTCACACCCTTCAATTCCATTGATGATCTCAAGAAGTTCCCTGTAGGTGTGTTTTCAGTGTGCTGGGATTCACCCTGTCTCCTCTTTTCAGCAATTATTTTATTGAATGATTTACGAATTGTAACTGGATTCACTAATTGCCATGCCTGGGCAATCATATTGTGGGGAAGAAGTGCCTGTAACACGGACAACGAACTAAAATTTGTATCATTTTTACCAAGCTCATTTTGGAAAGGAAAAAAATTAGACTTCGTTATTGATTCGGTTAATCGAAGCTCCATTACTCGAGGTTCTACTGTATATAAAACTCCCCACATTTTCTTTTCTGAAATTAGGACGCTGTACTTTATTTCACATCCGTTCAAATACTCCGTCAAATTCATTATCTTGACCTTGAAAACTTTGTAAATGTAAAAGCAGAATCGTTTTTTAGACAATGAAAATAAAGTTAAAGATTTTTGCATTCTTTCAAATTAATATTCTGAAACAATCGGCTTAATTTGTGCTGTTCTACTAACAAATTAACTTTTTATTCAGAATATTTTTTTCGTACAGTATTCATGGTCTATTACCGATATGAATCATTAAGAAAACTGTAGTTTTATTAAGCTTAAAAAAATTTTAGGTCATGGGGTAGAGTCAGTATAATGAGTCTTCGAAATACTCTCAATTAATTGTTTATGCCCTACCCTAAAGGTTATTCCACTTGATACGGCCACCATTGCACATTATAGCACAGCACGGTTCGGTTAAAGTTTAATGATTAAAACGAGACAAATTTTGTAAAACAAACAAAAGATGTTCACATGATACTCAGAACTGTAGCCGGTTAGAAATGATCGTAGATTAAACAAAAACAGATATGTTTATTTAATCGCTGATTAGTTTTCAATGACTGTAATACCGGGATTTTTATGTGCCTGTAGTTTCGCAGTTGGACCAACAATAAATGATGCATGTAAAAACTAGTTTAACAATATTTAATTAAAATAAGAATGAAACCATAAAATCAAACACAACATATTTATTTTCAACTCTCATGATCCTTTTCTTGGTTTGGTTTCTCAAATCTATGGAATATTAGTAATTGTTTCCAACAAAGCAGAGAAAGCTTTACAATAACTTAAAAAGTAACATTTACGGTTATTAAAATATTTGAGTTACTTTTAAGTTAATTATTTATATTTAAATTACTTATGTGTTTAAATTAGGCGTTTAAAATAAATATGCCGTTGCATACCCACCAGGAATAAAGCAATTTCACGCAGCAGAGCACACTTCAACCCATCACGATTCAGGCTTTCGTTTCAAACGGAACGGCAGCATATTGGTTTCTTGTTGGTTATCATACATATGAAAATAAATGGAACGGGTATTAAAGTAGCTTGTGAAATCGCTCTAACTATCAGCTATTAACTACCTGTTTAAAATACTAGTAAATGTGTTGATTTCGAAATGTGTGATAGTGAAAACTTTTCGACTGAGTAAATGTCTTATCACATCAACCTGAACAAATTTTGAAAACTTTTCGTTTGCACACTAGAAATCTGTGGCGAATTATATATTCAACAGAAATAATTCGGACAGTAGTGGGTTAACGTTTTCACCTGTTAAATAAAGACCCGATAAACAAATACACTTAAATAAAGTAACCAATAGTCCTCTTTTAGGGAAGACAGTCCTCCTTAACGTTATGTAAAACTAGATATCTTCCTTTTCTTTATGTAAAACTAGATATCCTTCTTTTCTATGTGTAAGAGCGGATTTATAAATATCTACACATTTCTTCTTGTTTACAAGCATAACAGCCCTTTACAGGCCTTGGCTGCCTCAACCACACGTTTCCTCAATCATCTTCTATCATTAGCGACTCTTCTCCAATTCCTGATTTTTCCACATCATCCAACCATCTAGTCGGTGGTCTTCCTTTTCTTTTCCAAGCACTTTATTGAGGTTTCTAAACTGAGATTTTTTATGGGGTAAGGTAGTTGGCCTTAAGTTGGCCCCAACCTGAAGTACCAGTCCCCTGATATAACCTCCAGGAGCAGGTACCCGGCTCTCCCAAGAAATGGGTACCCAGTACGACCATGCATCTAGTACGAGGGTACTAAAAGTAGCGTCGTACTAGATGCATGGGCTACGTTGGGACTATTTTTTCGCACCCGGTCACCAAACAGGTGATCTACATATTTAATAACAAAATCTGTATAAATAAAAATGTAAATGTTCGTAACCCAAAATCTTTGAATATATTGCACCGATGGGTTTGAAATTTCGGCATAAAGTTGTACTAGAGTCCGGGTGTGTTAAGGTCAAAGTCAAGGTAATTGGATTAAACGTAGTACCTAGCGAAGTGGGAAGTCTGTCCGGATATGTTTTTATCCACACCGTTTATGTATAGAGTTTAAAATCTCTGTTTCCCAGCAATTTGATTGGTTGCGTGTTTTTGGCTCGGGGGAAAAGTTCTTAGCACCGAGGAATGAAAGCAGTGGTTTTAATCCCCCAGACGTACAAATTTGTATATAAAATTTAAAATCTCTGTTTGTATCTTTCAGCAATTTGATTGGCTGATGTGTCTTTGGTTCGGTAGAAAGTTCCTAACACCGAGGAATAAAAGCCATGGTTCGAATCCCACTAGACGCAATGTTATTAAATTAAACTTATTAAAGACATGCGCTTTTTTTTTTCTTTCATTTCCTTTTAACTGCACTTGGCCACAGCAAATAGTGGCAGGGCACAGCTATTTTCTCATGAAAACGAAAAAACCGTTTATTTAATTTTATGTTGGCAGTAACTGCGTAGTAACTACAATAGGAAAGATGAAAATACACAACAGTTGCTCTTTTTAATTGGTATTGATAGTGTATTATTTGATAACAAATTGACGATATCTTCTTCAGAATTCATAGCTTTAATAACATGATACACAACTTACACATGTCAGCAATTATTTAATTTACTTATATCTTCCAGTATTAATATTATGTCCTCCTTTTCATTGGGAAAATATTGGTCACCTAAACTTAAGTTACTTTTAAAATATTGAAGTTACAGATTTTAAATTTTCAATGCAGGATTTTGGGTTGGCTAGATTGGTTTGGAGCGTAACGATCAACTGTTTTGCTAGACTAGGGCTAATGACACCACAACATGTTGCTTAAAGCTGATTCCGAACAGCTACAAACATCCAAGCCATCAGCAGGAATCGAACCCGCGAACTCAGGTACCGAAGAGTAACGCTCTACCATTCGACCATCTTGCCAAGCATGTGGGAAAAGGTTTAATCTACTTGAGACAGTAATATATATATATATATATATATATATATATATATATACATATATATATATATATATATATATATATAAATATATATATATATATATATATATATATATGGGCGATTAATATATGTGTGTGTATCAAACTCTTTTTATAATATTTTATATAGTGATTTGTGTGTAGAAATTATTACTTTATTTAGTTTTCTAAACAAATTTATAAATTTTATCTGTTGTCTTTTTTAATAAAATGTTCTGCTCCTTTTAGAAAGAATTTTTATATACTTCATATAAACAATCTTTATATTTAAATTTTTTTTTATATATATATTGTCTGTATCGTTCTATTAAAAAAAATCATTTTTTTTTATTTAATTTTTTAAATTATTCTTAACACATTTCAAAAATATTTTGGTAAATGAATTTTATTTTACACAGAAATACTTTTAAATATTAATAAAATCTTTTTTTTTTTCTCGATAAAAAATATTTTTTTTATAAAGAAAATATATAAGAATTATTAAAAAAAATATATGAATACTTTTAAAATTTATTTAAAAGATACAATATATATCAGAATTTTGAATTTTTTAAACTAAATTTTTTACTTTCTACGGTAAATGAATTTATTTTAACGAATTACTTACAGAAATATTTCTAATAATTTTTTTTTGAATTTTTTTGATAATCAACGAAATAAATATTATGATTTACTATTGGATATTATACATTATATTTAATATACGAAATCAATTTAGTTTTTTAACTAAAATTTTTTTTTTGTCCATTGTGCTGATTAATAATGATTTAAAACAGAATTACTGTAGCAGTTTTTTAATTTTTTTAATGTGCAGCTTGATAGGTGACTTATCAAATTGGCACTTTATCGTACAGTGCACTCGATCAGAAATTATCTTGAATTAATCTTGGATATTACGAAACCTTCAATTTTACTTTTCGTGCACTAAACATTTTTTTTTCTTATCCATCTGATAAAGATTTATCATGCTACACATGCGAGCCAATTTCTACATTGAAATTATACATTTTTATTACGCTATAAGGGGTAAAGTATAATTATTACACCTGTTTCTAGACACTCAATAAAAGTTAAATGTGTCTAACTAATCTTCGTGTATACAATGAAAAAGTATAATATTCCTTTATCTTATCCATCTGATAAAGAGTTATCATGCTACATATGCGCCCAAAATTTGTACACTGAACTTACAGATTTTTATTACGTTATAAGGAGCAAAGTATTATTATTACTAAATTGTTTACACACTAACAAGTTTACAATAAAAATTAAATTATTATAAATCATTTTACAATTAAATATAATATGCTTTCTTACCATTATGGTTGCATATCTATGTACCAATTTTTACACAAATTTATGATTTTTAATCATGCTTGATCTTTATGTAAATTACTCCCCTCTTTTTTCTTTTACCTATATTGCAAGCCGGGCTTTCTTAAAGGCTTGTCTTGGGATGTTTTTTTGTGCTCTTTGTTGTTTTAGTTCTGTTTTGCTTTCAAAGTTCGGTTCTGTTTTTCAAACGCTTTTGAAAAAGTCAGTCCTCTCTGCTTAAAATATTTTTGTATTATTTTACATCTGTTTTTAGCCCCCAAAAACTTGCTGTGGTTATTATTTTGTGTACATTCGAAAGCTTAACTTCTTGATCTATAACTTTGCATCTCAATTGCATCAAATTCTGAAATTCTTATTTTTATTACACATGGGGAAAGTACCTCGGTACATTTACATATATTTCTAGACATCCAATAAAAGTTAAAGGTGGAATAACTATGTCATCGTGTGTATAATACGAAAGTATAATATTTCTTTATTTTATCCATCTGATAAAGAGTT
Organism: Pardosa pseudoannulata; assembly: GCA_032207245.1. Taxonomy (NCBI): domain Eukaryota; kingdom Metazoa; phylum Arthropoda; class Arachnida; order Araneae; family Lycosidae; genus Pardosa; species Pardosa pseudoannulata. Next base: position 27,105,189 of record CM063504.1, on the reverse strand, counting down.
ATCATGCTACATATATGAGCAAATTTTTAAGTTGAAATTATAGGTTTTTATTACGATCAAAGGGGAAAAGTATTATTACATCTGTTTCTAGACGCACAATAAAAGTTAAATGTAGACTATATGTGACCTTCGTGTGTACAACGCGAAAATAGAATATATATTTAAGACTTAAAGCTTACTAATAGGATAATACTTAATAGAATATATATTAATATCACAGGCATCTAAAATATTATAACTGACGTTTATACTTCCTTGTGCGAAGTAAAAGAAGTAATGTAATAGCGAAAACTTTCGGTATTTAGATTTCAATGAAAATAACCGTTTTGACCATGTTATATTTTAAAATACAGGACACCTTACTTCTAATAGATACTAGGCCGAGGCTCGAGTCGGCTAAAGATCCACCGTGTCTATTAATGACTGCTGGGGCATGTAAAATAGGTTCGTAGTCACAATGTCCTCGTAGTTTCCAAACGATACCTCTGGAGGTGGCAGATCAACCCTGGATAGCTTCTGCTTGGTGCTTGCTTCATTCAAGTGGGTCCATGTAATTTAACAAGGACCCACTTGATCGAAACCGTTTTTTCTACCTAGCGTTGTTGATCAAACTTAAAATCGCAGCCTTGAGGTTTAGGAGGCTATCATATTATGGTCGACATATGTCACTGGTGACTTCTGCGCCATAATGATGTCAGAGACGGAAATATTTGGTACCAAAATCTCCTCTCTGACGATTTCAGACGTCATTATGACGCTGAAGGCACCAGTGACGTATGTCGACTGTAATATGGCAGTATCCTTAGTCAATCTTCAGCCCTCGTGGTTCATCTCTCAACTGCAGCTGCATATTACCCCAGGTAGATGAGTAGTAAAAAGAAAACAAACAATGTAGCATTCTATGCCAGCGAGGATAATGCTACTCGAGTCCGTATCGTTCCTTAAAAGGCGTGCAAGGAAGTCATCAGGATATTTTTCCTTTTCACGTGTTGATAAAACTAAATTTATTCAATGATTATTATTGATAATATCATATTATCTAAAATAAGGTTCTCCAAAGGGACAAAAGAACTTTAAGGTCACAAAATTCGACCAAAATTTCCATCTCTTCACTCTCCACTATACACACACTGCACAGATCACCAGTCACTGATCCCATCATTTTGCTCATTACGTCCATTGTATTCATTCTCAATAATTTCATATTCCTTAAAGTCCCGTGGATTCCTGAATTAATTTAGTCAAACCGTCTTGCATGAAAAACAAATACACAAACGACAGACTTCAAGATATAACCGCTAGATAGTTCCGTGAAATCAATTTTCCCACGTTACAACAAAAAACAATTGTCACATATCCTAATCGCCAAATCGTAATTCAATGATAAAACGTATAAATTACAAACGTGTTGTCTTTGTGTGTGTCTGTCTGTCTGTCTGTCCTGTCTCAATAGACTCAAAAACAAATCCAATCGCCGTGAAAATTGGGAACTATATCCCTGGGAAGGTTTTTGTAAAGTTCAACGTTCGCATTCCCTTCCCCCTTTTCGATCATTTCATTCTTATTTTCCCCTCGCCCCAGTGCATCCAATTTTTCCAAATCATTTTTAAAAATTAGCAATGGAAGTCATAATTTTTTTTCATTTTCATGATGTTTAAAAGCAAAATTTATTCAATGATTATTATTGATAATATCATATTATCTAAAATAAGGTTCTCCAAAGGGACAAAAGATCTTTAAGGTCACAAAATTCGACCAAAAATATGAAATTTCTTTTTTTTTCCATAATATTAACACTCTAAAAAATACGTCACTATGAGATACACTAGCATATAGCCAGTCATATGACAGATCAGTAACATTTTTAATTTTTCAGAACTGTAAAGTACCCTATAAGGCAGATAAAAAATTGTTTGTCTTTTGGCTCGAAATTATATGGTACACACTCAATAATTTGTTTATATTCATATTCCTCTAAAGTTTCCCGATATCGTGAATGTAGTTTAGAATCACGTTGAATTAATTTAGTCAAACCGTGGGGTTATGCATGAAAAACAAATACACAAACGAACAGACTTCTTAAAACGCTAGATATTTATTAGTCCGTGAAATAAACTCCTAGATTATATGAAAAGAATTTATTGTCAATACCGGTGTAAAAATTTTCGTTACAACAAAAAATAATCAATGATTAAATTTTAAATTATCACATATGTACCTAATCTATTATTTAAGCCAAATATAAAAGAAAATTATTTACGTAATATCTAAGTTCAATGATAAAACGTATGAAAATAATACAAACGATATTTAAATAATTTAAAATAAAAAATGATTAAACGAGATGGTTAAAGGATTGACGTCATAATGCTAGAAAAAATGTTATTTTTACCTATTTATTATGTGATAAATTGGTAAATTTAATCGCCTGCTCTTAATCAGGGAAAATAGGGGCATTGAAATAATTTCATTAAACGCTCGATAAGGGGGGGAAGGGGGGATTTCGAACGTTTTAAAGACAGAAGTATTATTTACTGTGATATAAAGCATATTTATATTAATTTATTTTACAATCAGATCGATTGTTTAGGAGAAGATAAATTCGCTTTGAATTTTGCTAACCCTAACTCATCAAGAATCGAATATGGATGCCTCTATCCATTCCAGGTCCAACAGCTTCATAAATTCGAGGACAGGCGGACAGATAACTTAGGCTATTATTATATAGGGAATTAACGGTCACTCTATATCTCTGAAATACATAATTGATTTTTCCCAATTACCTATATTTAATTTCAGATGTAGAGGTGAATAAATATTGAAACCTCAACAATTATGTATTCAACTAAATAATAATGGAACGTTCATGAAATCTGAAAGAAATTTAAAAATACGATAAGTGATTTGATTTACACTTACTCTCGGACCGCCAATTTATCTCTCCGCTGACCATCCTATAGATCAGTGCTCCTAGGGGTACAATATAAGAGTGTGGTGGGGGTACAGCTGAGAGGTACTTCATATTTATGTGAAGTTGTTTTCTCAGCATTTGTAGAGATTCAGTGGAAAAAAAGGAACAGACTATTGGACAATTAAGCTCCAACCGGGCCCATATAGCCGTGAGGCCCTGACAGGCAAATCGCAAGTATTGGGCTACCCCACTCCACACTAAACCCTTTGAAGTACCCGACCCGCGCCCGTCGCGCCGCAGGCGCTATCCACGAGCGAACGCAGAAGACATGCACTGCTGAGAGGAAGGAATTTGGAATGCTAGTGGATGCTTAGCGGACCTCCTGAAGCCGGAATTAATGAAGTTGGAGCGAACCATGCGAACCAAAGAGGAGAAATGGAAGACCATGAGTGAGAATTTTGCTCGTTGCACCAAACAGGACGGGAAACCGAAGGGGCCGAAAAAGAGAAACAGGAAATTTTGAGAGGCGACACTCGCAATCCTGGACCTCGGGACCAACAAACTATTGGACGTGGAACCGCACCTGAGATTAAAATTAATAAACAGGGAACCGAATTACGACAATCTGTCATCTCAGCACAAACAATTTCATCCTTCTCATTGATCCAAATAAATTAGCTTACAATAAAACTTTTATTTATATTTTATTATGAATAATTTTATTTATCTTTTCTTACTATTTAGTGTATGTCACGAAGTATACATATGTCAGAAGTTTCGGAAAAACTGCTATAGATGAAAACATAAGGAGGATGGGGGTTGAAAAGGAGAAAAATGGATGTACCCCCTTCTCCTCCCGAACATATTGTAACGCCTTCAATGTTCTTGAGTCACGAGGTAGCATAAAGAAGGATCGCAGACATAAGAGAATTGAAAATCACTTTTATATCTGGAGTAAGTACGGGCTTTATACAAAGGGATACTAATATCCCAAATCATTTCGAAATAAATGTAAAGGATTGTTGCTTGGATAACATATCCACGATGATCACAGTCGTAAAAAAGAATTAAATATTCTCACACGATGGGGATGCTTTTCCAGGGTGCAATGCGAACTTAAACTATCTCCCGTTCTGTGCCCGAGACCCTACTGTTCCTTATATGAGCAGACCTTACGAGTCTCCCGAACGTAATTGCTAAAAAGCTGCCTCCGGTCAAAAGTTGCAGAAGCCTCCCCGAGGTCAAAACACCTCCGTAAAGAAATGTCGAAAAGCCTCGAGTCTCACAGGATCTCACAGGAAGATTTTACAACAGAACTTCCTAGGCCAAGCCCTCTAGTTCTGGAGTAACTAATAATGGTATTGCTTCAGACTATGAATATTCAGTTGGCCCCGAGTCTCAAAATTCTAGGCTTTTTAAACCTGAGGATCAGTTACGATCCAAGTTACCTGAGAACTCCAGTTAAGGTTACAAACCCAGTTCAGCTGATTTCGGTCGTTAATGTTCCAAACAAAGAAGGTCTTCACAATATGCTCATACCACAAGCGGGGACAGCAATTGATTCTTGAAGATTCTCTCCAGGTAACGAACCCGATTCCGTGTGCTGGTTTAGATGGTTCAACTTTTCTTCCGATTTTTTAGACAAATTCCTTCCAGGTCTAACCCATCCACGGTAACAGGTTTACCTATGCTTTAAACTAACTCTAAGTTTTCTTCTTCAACAAACTGACTCAAGTTTCTATGTTGACCAAACAGAACTATTTTCTAACGGTTGTGTGCATGACCTGCATGAACAAGGATATTCAGCTCATTTTCTTTTGTTGTTATTAATGCTACTAGGCCTAATCAAGCACGTAAGCCAGAAGTTATTCGAATTTAAGCAAAGGTATGCGCCTTTTGTTTTGAATAGCACCGCTAGAGTAAAAGAACGGCTTTGCTCAAGTGTGTCCTCGTAATTTAGAAGCAGTACCAAGCAGAAGACCCTTGGGTTTGGCTTGGCACCTTCAGAGGTATCATTTGGGAATTTAGAGGGCACCTCGAACCTATTTTAAGTGCGCCATTAAGGAACACGTCGGCTCTTCAGCCGGCTTCAGCCTCGAACTTACAACCCTCCGGATACAAAATTGATACCTTTGTCTGTCCGTTTTCTAAAAGTTACAGCTCTGTGACATCAGAACGCCATAAAAATCCTTCTTGAATAGTAGGAAACAGTATAAAATACACACTAAATTTGATATCGATTGTTGAAAACAGAAGCTACCCGCATTTATAATCAGAAAAAAAAATAATAATAAAATAAATTTTTCAACCTAGAGTCGAATTCAGGGGTGCAATGTGAAGGTCAAGTATTTTTCTACTGAATCTCCAACGCATATATATATATATATATATATATATATATATATATATATATATATATATATATATATATATATATATATATATATAAAGGGGAAAAGGGAAAGAACAACATTGATCGACGGCTATTAAAATGAATTTATCTAAAATAATGTAATTATATGTTTAATGTATTGTCATCGACTATTCATAAGTGTTCAAAATTGCAGCTTAATTGGAGATCGGGAAGTTAGCGAAAAGTTAACGCATTAAGACCTTAACAGATATACAAAGAAAGTTAAACAAAATCGTGTAAAAAGTAAAGCATTATCCACAAACATTTTTCCAGACACACATAAATGGATCCTCTTGTTTCATAACTGAGTCGAACGATGTTTGACATCATTAAAATACAATAGTATACATGTGCACGTCAAGGAAAGACAATCAGTCATTAAAGTTAAGGACAGATGCCTTAGTAGAACAAGGGAAAAACTTTTGCTAAGTGAAATGAGGAAATATAATGACAGAGCTAGATTCGTTGTCAAGTGAAGAATGCAAACCTGAATAGTTAGCTTGCGTTATAAGATAAGATTTCCAAAGAAAAAAGTGTAGTACCTTCAACCTACAGAAAATATATTTTTGCAATGGAGTATGCTTTTGATACAGATATTCTAAAACAAAAATGGCAAAAGGAAATTAGTCGCGAGTTGACTCCCGTCTTTCCGCATAACGACGTAATTTATCTCTGTTCTTTTGAAAGCGGGTGTTTTTTAGAAACCAATGTTGTTGTGAAAGCGGGTATTTACAGTATGCTTTTAAATGATGTCATTGCGTATTGAAAAGTAGGCTTCACATGGCAAGAAATATTATAATTAGTTATAGGGTTAGCTCATTTTTGCCAAAGATGTAAAAAAAAAACATGGAATAAAACGATAAACATCGTTCTGGGAATTTCCACTTTTTACAAAAGATCTGTTTTATTTATGGGGATGTAATTATTTTAATTTTTTATTAATTTTAACTGTAATCTAATAATGTATAATTTTATTGTTTTTTAACTTAGAATGTTCAATGTATCACTGTAACAGTAAATCTAAATTATTTTGAGTTTGTATGCTTTTCTAGATAATACTATGAAAGCAGGACATGTGAAAATGGAGAGTAGATAAAAATAAGGCGATTTCACGCAGTAGGTCAAATTCTCAAATTATGATAATTCTGGCTTTAGTTTCAAACGGAAGGGCAGTTTATTGTTTGTCTATAGGGTATTGTAAACATGAAAATGATTGGGAAGGGCATTATAGTAGTTCGTGACGTTGCGACAAATTGCCTTATAAAATAACTCACAGGCTTTGAATTAAACTATCAACCAACAGTCGAAAATAATAAATGACTAATTCTAATGTTTCGGTTATTTTTTAACAGATAGGTATTACCAATTTTGCTATGGCATCAAAGAAATAGAAATTTTAACATCATTGAAGTTCACACAAGGAAAACAATTAGTTTCTAATTTACAAATTCCGAAAGATATTTTGCTAACAGCAAAATATCTTTCGGAATTATTTCACTTGGTATGCACATTTATTTCACTTGGTATGCACAATTGTATTGTTTTGTTTTTAAATAGACTTAAGTAGACTTACTAATGATGTAAAAGAAATTATATTCTAAACAGAACATTACTTTTTATTTTATACTATAACAAAAATAAGATTTTATAAGGAAACATTTTCAGCTCAACAGATACTATATCCTTTAAAATAATTACGTGATTAGGGTACGAAATGAAGGGGGTACCATTGAACTTTTCTATAATTGACTTTACTGTGGTCTCTGGCAGGCGTAGTCAACCTATGACCTGCAGGTTACTGAGCCACCCATTTGATGACTTCAAGCGACCCTCTTGAATTCCGAAAATAAAGTATAATAAATAAAAACAGATATTATAAATTTGTTGTTAAAAAAAAAAAAAAAAAAAAGTTTAAAGTGCTACAGTCTACTGCTGTGCTACACGAGAGTTAGTAAGACCAGGGCCTACTGCTTAAAGCCAATTTCAAACTGCAACAGTCATTTCATTCTTAAAATTTTAATGAATTTAATATTTAAATCTTTAAAGGTAAAGGCTGTTCCTTCCAAACTTACACTTGTTTACTTAATAGTATTGATTAAAGTTTATTTCTCCAATTATGACTAATACAGGGGAAAAAGCTAGTCAGAGGCTTGGAAATACTGATTTTTAATGACCATAATTGGAAAAATACTGACCAAATTTACTACAGTAATTCACGAATAACAATTATTTTTCATGAAACTACAGCCCTTTTTTTTATTATTATTCTATAGCATAGCTACAAACTTCGAATATCTTACAAATTCCCATACTAAACGCTCAAGCTAAAAATCTGCGATGAAAACGTGTTCTTAAATTTGTATATATATACAAATTTATCTAGTTTGTATATATGTGTGTATATATATATATAGTTTAAATATATAATAATTAAACAATTCCTGATTTAAAAAAAAACAGCTTTAGAATTATTTGCAAAGTAAATATAAATTTTTTATTTTTATTCAATTATTTATATCATTATCCCTCTTTTTTCTCTAAAAAAATGAAAGAAATATCAATGAAGAACTTTATATGCACATTATTCTTATCTATTACTGTATAATGTATCCACTTGATCTAATAAACAACTTTGTACCCAAGTAGCACTCAAAAATCTTTCAAAATGCACTTAAAAAAAAATCTGAATATGAAACAAGATCTTGAAAATCCTTGGTCGAAAATCATTTTATTTACAAAAAAAAAAGTAAAAATAAAACAAAATTATTTTATTTGTGTTTTAAATGATAGCATGTGACTGATTTTGCCTTAATTAGAAAAGTTTTTTGTCAAGAGTATGTTTAACATGGACAAAGAAAATTGTCTCCTGCATTGCAAATGAAAATGTTCACATATGTTCAACTTCTCATCGCAGATTTTTTTTAACAGATTTTTCAGAATTTAATTATTTTTCTTTGAAATTAACCCCAAACTGTATGGATTTCACATACAATCTTACAATTTGACCCAAATCTGTACATTGTACTGCTCAGCAGTGTAAGTTGGCAGATAGCAGATATAATGTTGTAATGCAAGTTGTAAGCTTACTTTGTAATTAATTTGATAATAACTCAAGTTCTAAGATGCAATGTGATTAAGACTGATAATACTGTAATACGTTTAGAAGGCTGGAGGATATTTCAAATAACTTCCCCTCCTTTCCAACATACACACACTCAGACGGAAACATAATATATATTAAATGTTATGTGTAGTAAAATTATATTAAAATTCTACATGCATTATAAAGTTTATGATAAGCCTTGTAAATATGACAGGGTTCCCATTCTTTTTCCAGAAGAAAAATTAAAGATTTTTTAGGGACTTTCTAAGGACCAAAGTAACTTTTTATAAGAACATACTTGAAATACACGGCATGACAACAAACCTAATTTCCTGAGGAACATATTTTAATAATTATGAACCAGACAAGGTATGTTCAATAAATGTATTAAAATATTTCAAAATTAAGTTTTTAAAAATGCCTAAACATCAATATAAGATAAATATATTTGACAAAAACTAATTCTGAAAAATGTACATATGAAGTTTTTTGAGTGATCAAACTAAAAATAAATTGTGAATAAAATACAATATTAAAAACAATACTTTCTGAGGGTTTAAAAATGACTCTGATATATATATATATATATGTATATATATATTAGCTGATTATACCTGACGTTGCCTGGGAAAGAAGAAGGTTTTAGACTTTTCTATTACATTCAATGCACAAAAAATTAAACTTCCATAAGTAACTGAAATATCTACAACCCCCTCCCCACTCTCCACGCTTCATTTAACTAAAATCTGCATGACTGTTAGCTACTAGGAAAAGGCAGCTGACTTAATACTTTAAACCTTTCCAGTATGCGAAAAATTATTTATTTGGTAAATAAGTTTTCAAGTTTGTGACCATAAAAAGTACTAAAAGTATTTTCATAGTTTTTCAAGGATATCAGGGAAAAGAATTTTGAATTGTTTACAGTAATATACTGACAACTATATGTATTTGTGGATTTTCTTTATTACTAACACTGCACTTTTGCCTAGAAAATGTAAAAGAATGTTATGAACATTAGCAAATATTTATTTACTATTTACAAAGAAATTTCCAATAGTGCAAGTTCACATACATAAATAATTTCATTTTGAAAGTACAAGAGATTTCTTTTCTTGTTTCAGAAATTTTTTTGCTTAAGTTCTGTAACCTAGCTACTTTTTCTTTTATATCTTTCCATGGAAGAAACTGATAGCATTCCAATTTAAGAATTAAGGAGTTTCTAAGGACATTTGACAAAAATTAAGTATATTTATGGGCCTTTAAAAATGAAAGCTAAAATTAAGGAGTTCTTAGGGACTTTTCAGGATTGTGGGAACTCTGTATGATAGTAATTATATAGCAACTTGTTAATAGCCAAAATTTAATAAATAACAAAATAAGGAAAATGTTTGATTCATGGAGATACAACAAACCAAACTATAAATATTTGCATATCCTTAAGAAAATTGCATTTCTTTCTCTCCCCCTCCCCCAAACACGAATAAAAAACATTCATTAGCTTTTTTAGTTGCTTGATAACCCTGTCCTTATTTCAAAACAATTTTAGAATAATAAAGCAAAATTAAAATATTCAAATAAAGCACAAAGACAAAAAAGTAATTTTTCATCAATCAGAGTGTACTGACTAAATTCTGAAAATAACAACCAATACTGACAATATTGGTTGATTGGTTGATTGGAATTTAATGGCGCTAATTCCTGAAAAGACAAACTGCACCAAACAAGACAAAATTAAAAAGAAAGCAAAAATCAATAGAGAACGGAAATTTGAGGATGAAAGAGAAGAAACAACAAATTGAACGTTAAAAGCACATAAAGATCAAACAAACGAAGATAGTAAAATAGAAAATATATGCAAGATAGATTATTACAGTATAAGAAAATTTTTTGAAAAATTGAAAATTGATAAATCCTAAATCAAAAAATTGTTAAACTGAAAAATAATAATGAAAAATTGAAAATAAAGATTAATGTACAAAATAAAAATCACAGAACTCAGATTTCTTAATAAAATCCTGTACAGCGAAGAAAGGGAAACAAACCTGGATGTGGTGTTTTACTGATGATTGTGTCAAGATTTGGAGATAAATTTTATTAAAAAATTTATATAGATTGAGACAACAACACGATGACAAAATGTGCGTGACTGTGTAAGGTGTTTTACAAAATGCACATGATTATTTCCTATCTGAAAAAAAATGACTTTTACTGATCTTTATTATTTTTGCATATATGTCATGCTGGAATAAGAGATAGAAAGAGCCACATAGACAAATTTTTAAATTTATTTGACAGTCATTAACATACAACAGGCTGTCCTTTGCACAACATACTTTTATCTTAATCATATGAACAAGTCTTAAGCGTATAACCAATCTCTGAAGATGTTTACACATACACATGTAAGCAGTGCTACATAACATACAACTCTTTACAAACAAAGCAAAAATTTAAATTATTTTTAAAAATATTTTTAAGATCAAAACCTTAAAACACATTGTAGCTTTTAAAATGCAAATAATAAATGCAAAGTTGTTAACTACTAGGCATTCCAGTTAAATTAGGATTTACCTGATATAACTTCAACATTAAATTGGCAAGTTTATTAATACAATTTGATTATCTATCACAATAACAAATATAAAAGCAGCACTATTACTATTTTTGATTATTCACTCAAAATCAGCTCTCTTCTATTTCTATTACTTGCTAGAAATGCTGAAAACAAATTCTACTTTAATTACCATAAACCAATATAAACAAGCAAGTTTATAATTGACAGCCACTTTATAAAAATATATTAAGCTTTTAACATATAATACTTCAGCTCATCTTTAATTATATTGTTAATGTACATACCCATTAACAATTCATTTTGTGTTTTAAAAGTAAGATTTAAAAGTTTCATTTACTGCAGAATAAAGCAAACAATCATTTCACACTTTTTCATGCAGCCTTCAATATCTTTAGATTCGATCAACACACGCTGATGTCAGGGTTCCCACAGATTATTTACAAAGTATAGTTTTTAAGGTCATTATATACATTTTTTAATGGTTTAATCTACCTTTTTATAACACACAGCCTGACACAACTAGTTATAAAGCTCATATATATATAATACAATAAGCAGATTATTTTAGGGAGATTTTTTATAAAATTTTAGAAACAATCAAAATTTAAAATTAAGCTACTTTATCCAATTTTTAAATAACTAATTAGTTATAAGCGCTTGACAATTTTTTAAATATAAATAAGTTATCTATTTACAATTCACACAGTGGAAACATTAAGAAGTTAAACTTTATGCTCGTCTAAAAGTTTAACTTCAACTTTAAGTTCAACTTATATAAAATTATTATAACATACAACTATTAAGGGATAGTCCACTTGGGATATTTAAGTCCTTTGTTTAGATGACTGAATTTTATTATTATAATTTCATAACATATTTCCAATAAAACTTAATAAAATAGTATATAGTTAAATATTTCCTACTCTATGCTTCATAAAATTATGGGGGGGGAAGTAAATTGCATGAACCCACTTAATGTTCAAAATTAATTTATGCTTCCAGTAAGCAAGCAATGCTTTGAGCACAGACAGCTTGTCAGAGTAGCTATTTGTTCTAACTATGAAATAATGGTAAATTTAAGGTTGAAACAGAGAAAGATCAAATTAAAGTTATTTTATGTTGAAATAAAAGTGAATAATTCAATGAAAAGATTATAAATCTTTTAGGGGCTGTTAAAATGTTTTATTAGCAACATGAGTATATATACAACAATAAAGAATATTGTGGGAAAAGGATGTGTATTAATAAAAAACTTTAAAGAGTTATCAAATACACAAATTAATTTAAAAATCAGAAGACATGCGACATAAACTCAATATAAAACCCTCATTTTGAATATTTACCAATTCTTGCATATTGATGAAGATATTTTAAGTGTTTTAAAAAGGTAGAAATAAATGGATTGAGTTTTCTTATAATTAAGAGTATGGATTCCAGCTTGCTAATATTGGCTCTACAGCATTTAGTAACTCTGCCATACTGGGGAGCTCATAATAATAGGAAAGGCCAAGTCTATAATTGCAGTTAAATACTGCAGGAATTTACATCAAATTTTTGCTTTTAATAATTCTACTTCATTAAAATTCAAGCACTTTTTCCAGCACTAGTCTTATACATGAAAGGAATCTCCTCTCCAGAAGTACATTACAGGAGATTTCTGAATGAAACTACATAAAACCTAACGACATGCAGAAATAGCCCAAACTGTAACAATCAGGGTTGAAACAACCAGAACAATTGTAGCTACCAGAGCACTAATCATTAGCACAAAAGGTTAGGAAAACAGAAAACAAAGCAACACCTGACATTCATTTATTATATAATTTAAGATTGACAACAAACTGAAATTTCAAAAGCCATGGGAACCCTGGTCATATACCTAAATTCACAGCAACTACTAAATAAATTAATTTGGCAGGATTTCAACAAATGAGTCAATAAAAAGATGTCAACATGATATTCTAAATTTAGTGATAATACTTAAGACAGTCAATCTATGCATGATATACTATTTTTTTATAATTTATTATAAAAAAATTATGGTAAACATCTTCAACAGCACATACTGTAAACTACTATGGCAGGACACATTAACAATTAAATACATTATCTTTTCATATTCTTTCTTCAAATGCAACAATATTTTTATTTTTTTTTTTTACAAACAGCACTTTAATACTTACAAATCAGCAGATTATGATTAAAAAATTCTTTTTATAAATGAAACTATGATGTTAAAAATATAAAGAATTCACATGTAATAAATACATTTAAAAAGAGAGCCTTGTATTGCTTATGTAACTTATAAAAAGGCATCTTTAATAATAATAACCATTAAGACTACAAGGAAACAAGAATTGAGTATTATAGCTAAATTTTAATCATAGGCAACAGTTCAAACACTACAATTATGCACAGTACTACATGAATATAAATGCAAACTTATATTTCACGCCAAATGATTAACCCACTGAACTTATCCTGCATTCATATTTCAGTTTGTAATAATTTAAGTATTTAAGTAAATTTATAAGTAACTAAATAATTTCCTTTTTAAAAATTGAAAGCTTTTTTTTTTTGTGTACTTTCATATGATTGACTGTATGTGTGATGTATGATGTTATTCTTTTGCATTTTACAGATTTAGCTTCCATAAATTACTTTCATCATGACTTTACCATACCCTCCAACCTCGGTCACTACTCAATTCATAGCATTAAAAAAAGTCACAACCTACATAATGTCATGATTCAAATATTATTGCAATATACATTTTAATCTGCATGTATGACTTTCTGTCTGTCTGTCTCTATATATATACATATACAATGTCAGAATTATTAAATTCAAAAATTATTTTCCTCTGATTGGAAGATTAAATTTATTCATAATCAAAAGATAGTCACTGATTTGCCTATGGAATTCATGTGTTTAATACTGTGGAGGTGTAAAAAAACACTTTTAAAATTTATATTAGGACACATCATGAGAAATCACTCTCCTTCTTTCATATGTCTCTCTATGTACTATGATGATCTATTAAGCTAACCAGGTTTTTTTTTAATATAAAAATGGCAATGATGCCGTTTTCAAAATGCTACGTTTTTCCTCTATGCCTTGAGGATACCACTCATTCTATGTTTTTGGAGTTAATAACATTTGGTAAAATAGCTATTTTCCATTTTTTTAAACATATTTTCCTCAGCAGAATTTTAGAAATATACCTTGTAAAACAGTGAAATGAGTATTTTTTAGCACTAATGTGTAATTTTATCATTTGTATATTTTAAATGGCTACTAAAAATTCGTAGCAGTTGGAGGGTATGCATTATGAATAATAAATGTTACTTGTTTTCTGTAAGCAGAAATATTATCAGTTGAGTATCAAAACATTAGTGACAGCCAAAAATATGGAATATATTAAATGCATTCTAACTATCTCAAAAATTATGAATGAAATGAATTAGTTCAGGGCCACTGATTCTGGTTTCACAATATCTATGATGAAAACATTATGGATGAATTAATGTAAAAAGGTTATTTTTCTTTCAGTTAATATCTTGCCATCCACTTTTAGTGGTGAATACATGAAATAATTGAGTTTACATTTAAGGCATCAATGTTAATAAGTTTTACATGACAATTTCTCTATAATTACTTTAAACTATTAACATTTATATTTAAATTTTTTGACCAATCATAACAGTACATTACTTCACACAACTGCTTCAATTTTAAATACTTTCAAATAATTTTAACAATTTTAGTCATATAACAAAAAGCCATTTTAATACTGTATACATTATTAAACAACTGTTGTCATAAATGTAATACACATCTTTATAAATTTTTAAAACAAATGTTTCACATAAAAGTTCCACAAAAATGTTTTAAAAATTTAATTTTTTTTACATAAAAATAATTTGATAAAAATGATTCAATTTTGTCCATAGATGCCTCTAATATACAAAGAATATCCAATAGATATTACCATTTTTTGTTGTAATCAATGATTTAGTCATTACTGTGCTAAGAGCATTGGGCGAATTGTGAACAATTTATGTTATGAATTCGGTAGAAAGGATGGGTAAGAAATGGAAAATTCTGTTCATAATTTTTTTTCATTTCCCTTTGTTACTACTCATGCACAAAACTACTACAGTCTATTTCAGAAATGTCATCTGTCCCCCTGAAAATTGTTTAGTATTTTAAGGAATAAAAATTTTCTTGCACTACTATGCAGTATTGTAAATATCATGTAATGAAATAACTAAATTATTATTGTCTCATATAATTATAGTCAATACTGAAATGCATTAGCACTGAAATTCATATAAACAATAATTTTTTTTTTTGTTACTACTCATGCACAAAACTATTACAGTCTATTTCAGAAATGTCATTTGTCCCCCTGAGAATTGTTTAGTATTTTAAGGAATAAAAATTTTCTTGCATTAGTATACAGTATTGCAAATATCATGTAATGAAATAACTAAATTATTAATGTCTCATAATTATAATCAATACTGCAATGCTTTAGCACTGAAATTCATATAAACATTTTTTTAACATTCGTATTATAATTCAGTTTTGAAATCTTAGCAAGATCACATAAACTTGATTCATTCTAACAGCAATTCCTGCAATCAATTGGCAATGAATAAAATGTTTACACTTTATACTCTCTTCAACAAGCATAATTTACAACTGCAATAGACATAAATAAAAAATTCAGAAGCAAATTATAATTATATATGCTAATAATATGCAATTATAATAATATGAACTATACATTTAAGTCTTATTATTGATTGGTAAGAATTGATAAACAGTCAAACCTAATGTGGCTATCAATAAGACCATGAAACAAACCAATTAAATATCCATAGACAATTATTGTTATAAAATCTAAATCAATAAGTGTCGTTGCCAGTATTGTGCATTATACTACTAAGAATAACCATGAATATCAACTTATAGAGCATGTTTATTTTTAAGAATTGACCCAAAATGAGAAGTTAAGTGTAAAGGAAATTCATTTGTTAGTAGTCACTGAATACATTTGACATACCTAATAACTTAAAATTCCAATACTATGAATTCTGCAATGTCTGCTTATTTTTTATACTGACTACAAATACTTCCTAACATTCATTGCCATTCTTAAAGATACTCATTATAAAAGCAAAAATTAAAAGAAAAGTTATAAAAATACAAAGCATGATAACTGACACAACACTCTTTGGCATGAAATATTACAAAGCCTGTTGATAAAAAAAAAATAAAATAAAAGGAATATATATAATATATATATATCACATTAACAGGCATGATAATAATTTTTCTTTTCCCTTGGCTAATAATATACATCAACTTTTATTTGTGAAGAAAAAGTATGATATGGGCTGAAAATTTGACTCTACCGAGTAATTTTTCTCTATTTTTAATATTACACAAATTAAGAGTTCCTTACATAGCATTTTTTTTTAAAGAAAAAATTAACAGCTTTAAGACCACATTCTAAATAACTATATTAAAATAGTCCAATTTAAACTGAAGGAATAAAATCAATTTTAGTCATAGTTGTTAATTTAGCAAATGTATATTAATGAACGTAAGTTTGCAGAGACCAGCTCTACTATATTAATTAGTAAATACCTTAATTTAAGGCACCTTTTTCATTATGTCTTCCCTTTTAAGACATTATGAAAAAGATCAAGTAATTTATTACTTTCTTGTGTTGTATAATACATTGTCTGTTAGAGATAAAAGATGCTTTATACATAAACATAAATCAAAATTTCAATGTCACTTGAAATTAACTGTTTCTTAACTAACAGATCAGCATTCCAAAGTTCATCAGAACAATGCATAAAAATAATAGGCAGAATACATAATATAAAAACACAAAAGTTATTGCACTGTACAGTAAAACAGAATCAAACCAGACACAGGAAAAGAAATATAAGCTTAGTGTAAGTCAGGGCTTGAAATTTCTGCTCACCAGCTTGTTGTTGGCAACCAAACATTTAAGATTTATGAGTAAGTTTCCTCTTTTAAAATGTTAAAAATAAAACTAACACACTCAGATTAATGTGCCTCATATCTAGCAGAGTGTGGATGTGTTCCAGAGAAGAAAAAAAAAATCGGTTTTGTTAGTACCTTTAAAACTGAAATTTCATGCCCTGGTGTAAGTCATATAAAAATGTAGAATTATGCATTCAGAAAAATTTTCAAATCAATCCTATACATAGTGAGTTGATTATTATGTATAATTCTTAACACATATATCTTTTCTAAACATTTATCAGCTATACATTACATACTGTACATGTTTTAGTCATCACATGGAAACTAATAAAGACTTGCTAAACTAAGATATTTTTCTTTAATTATTTGTAGAACTGCAAATTTTCAAGCCCAAAATATTCATGAACTACAAAACACACAATATTTAAACTAATATAAATATGAAAAATGAAGTACGGAATAGAGCATATATGATTCAATGAAACAGATACAATATATTCACACATAAGAAAAATAAGTGATGAAACAAGAAATATTAAAATGAGACTGAGGGATCGAATTTTATGAAATCTTTTTGATATTTTAATTGAAATTATTCAGGAATTACATGTATATTTATCACATTTTTAGCAATTCAGTACCTCTCCTGCAATTAATTTTAAAGAAAACAAGAGAGAAATATTAAATCATTCACACTCTCTTCTTGGAACAGAATACATTAAAAATCAACAAAAATTCAAATGATAACCAGCACATAATTAACTACAAATGCTAAAATCCTGATAAATCATATATTCTTTAAATTGGTACATAGACATTTTTTAATAATGGCATAGTGAATGAAATCTTTAGTACTTTAAAGCTATAAAAATATTACCCTTCAATTATATTTAAAATTGTGTTTAAATTAGAACTTTTTAAAGACATTTTGTTCTTATTACGAAGCAGAATTCAGATTAAGAATAGTACTTATAAATTTTTTAATTTAAATTTACACATTTTTTATTGATTAAAGTTATTTTGTAATGAATCTCAGTATAAGAAGTCGATATTTAGTTTTAAGAGCCTACCTTATAATAAATTGCCTTTGTAATATTGTTTATTCCTAATTACATTTTAAACTGCAATAAATTTATAAAACAGTATTTTAAATATCCAGTCTGCAAAATCTTAAGTGAGAAAAATCAAGTTATTATTGGGAATATAGAAACTCAATCAGGAAATATAAAAACAATATCAGGACTCAATGTTTAAAATGTACTTTATAGTTTAAAAATTTTGAAACCAAAGAAAAACTGGTTATACATTTTGGACAGATATTAATTCTAATTCAAAAAGACTGTAATGAACCAAAAAATGTACATGAAAGAAAATATTAATTTCAATATGAAAAAGATATCAGGAAATGATGCATTTGCACTTTGTTGCTCATGCCTTTACCTCTGCTATATCATGACAAATGGGGATGCTTATCATATATTCAATAGAAAATAAAGAGCTTAATAATTTTCTTGACTACACAAATTTAAGTCCCCCCCCCATACTCTTTACCCTTGTTCTGGAATTTTTGATAAATAAGGATTTAACAATTTTTTTATATAAACCCCCACTGTATAAGAAAGTAAGAAGTTCCTTGACAACTAAACTTCAACATTCCTAGCAAAATTTACACTTGCAAGCAATATTAAAGTTTGTTCTACATACGCAAAACTGTAATATATAGCATTAACTTAATGGAATACATTTAATATCTTTTGGCAGTGAGAAAAAAAAATTGGAAACTAAAGAAATAAAAAATGAAGACCCTGTTTAGTCATTTGAGTAATTAATTAAGTGTGAAAAACACATTAGGGAAATTTACAGAAATATTTTAGGCTCTGTTTGTTAAGAAATGATAAAAATAGAAAATATCACAATTTACAGGCATAAATTTTATAAATAAATTGAATATAAACTACTTTATAGAGAAGATCAATTTAATTAATAACTCCTGACTGTATATCAATAGGACAGTGACAGTAAGAGAAATGTTGAGCCATTTATTTGAATAACATTGGTGTTTTTAGATATCACAGTTGATCAGCAATCAATGTCATCTTTTGATTTTTTCACCATTAACTAGCCACAACATATAGGAAATATTTAGGAGTAATAACTTTTTAAATTTTTTTTTAAATATGCATATTCACGATAATATGATTTCTAATTTAACAAACCAAGAATAAAATTTTAACACAGTACTACAAATAACATATTTTCCGAGGAAAAAATAAATTAAACATACAATTGGGAGTTGTGAATTACAACTTTAAACTATATGGAATATGCAGTAAAATATGAATTTGAGAAAAGTTTCAATTAATAAAGCAATCTGCTTTTAACAATAATAAGAAACCAAAACATTATCTCTTACAAAATGTAAATTACTTATGATTTTAAAATATAATAAAAAGCAATATAAATTTATGAAATATGCAAGAGGCCACTTTTAACATTTTGAATATTTTCAAATTCTTAGAAAAAATAATACAGAATGAATAAAGATTATAATGCTACCAAAAATAAAACTTTATGTTTATAAATCAGCAAAGATTCCTTGAAAGGTATAAGATTTCAAATCTCTGAAAAGAAGTTGTCAGTACTTTTTCCCACTAACAGCATTCATACTCAAATGAATTACAGCATGATTACATGGCTTATTACAAATTTAATAAAATGAATACTAATCATAAGAGTTAAAAAGCCAATAACTCAGTCAACAATGAGATGATCCTACACACAGAAGTTGAAAACTATTTGAATAAGTAATCCACATGTGCATAGGAAATGTGTTTATAAATATGAAAAATGCTGTGACTATATATGAAGTTGAAGAACAGAGATCCCTCAATACAAAAATTACTAATACTTCAACATTTGCATATTATATGAATCCACATAAATTAATCTTATAAAACTTTGTCACAAAAAAATGATAAGTTTGTTATGAAAACTAGTCTATTCTCAAACCTTTCAAGGTTCCTCACCAACCTTCACTGCATTTCTTCCAAGTTGAATTATGAAACAAAACTGAGTTTGGAAGAGCTAACAGAAGAAATCAGAGCACCAGATTTGAGCCCTATGAAAAAATTATATTACCGACGAGACAATTGTGTAGTTTCACTCCTCTTTGGAGGAGGGGGAGGAGGCCTCTTTTTGGGGGTTGCGGAGTCTTCAAAGGAATTGCGCTGCCGGCTTACTGATGATGACCTTGGCCTCATTGTATGTGGAGGAGGTGGAGGGGGAGGAGGTCCCAGAGTCTGACTTGAAGCAGGAGGCAAATAGCAAGGGTCCCGAAAACCAAGGATTTCACTTGGAGTAGCAGTTAAATCCACTGACAACTGCTGAGCAACTTTCCACTTCTTTTCCATGACCTTTTGAAGATCCCGGAGAAAGGATTGAGGTGGGCATGGGATTGGAGAAGCTTTATGACCAGGCAATGTTGCTGGAGTCTGGGTTTTACGTAAAAGTCCAGATGCATTTTGAGATAATTTAGTTTCCTCACTTCTTGTAGGAGGAGATGGACGTTCCATGGTCTTAGCAAATCGTGATGGTATAGTAGATGTTGGTGGTGGAGGAGGTGGAGGGGGAGGTGGTGGTGGTGGCACAGAATGACTGGGAAGATTTGGTATAATGTTTAGAGTCTTAGGAGCAACTGGAACACTGGATCTCCTGTCATTTTTAAGACATCCAGAAGGAGGTAATCCTCCTGTTTGACTGTTTCTCCATGTATCATCATCAATAATTCCTCTTTGTAGTGGTTTACTGGAGCATTTAGATAGACTGCTAACACCCTTTTTCAACTCGGCAAGAAAAGGAAGCGGTGGTGGTGGTATGTCTGCTTCAGACAATCGTCTGTCCCCATGTCTAGGTTTTGGGGGTACAAAAGGCAAGGATTTAGATGGAGAATCAGGACTTCTAAGTCTCTGCTGTCTCTCATGAGTTGGTGTCATTTGAGGTGAAGGTGGTGGAGGAAGAGAATTGAGACTTGAAGTGCTTGGCCAACTACACTCTTCCGATAAATCTATTGGAGGAGGTGGTGGAGGAAGAGAATCTAGACTTGTTGTACTTCCCCTAAAAGCTTCTGGAGGTGGTGGAGGCAAGAGGGCAATATCCAGACTTTCAATAGAACTACTTGAAGCCACTGGAGGTGGTGGGAGAGGAAAATCACAGAGAGCGCCAATATTTCCACTTTTAATATTTGCAGCAATTTCAGATGATTTTCTATGTACACTCTTCATAATTCCATTAACCATTATTTGATCGTCTGTCTGAGAACGTCTTAAACTGAACCTGCGTCCAATAGATCTCGTCAAAGTTGCACTATTTCCAATGCTACTACTATGACTCAGGCGATCTCGTCCTATAGTTAACTGAAAGTTGTCTTCTGATTGTTTGGCAATACTACGTGTAGTATTAGTTAAAGGAATCTTAGGTGTAATACTAGGCTTTCTCTTCAAAGTACCTGAAGGAACATCATTTGGTTCAAATGGTACTTGCTCAGCAGTTGGTGTACTAACACTAGAGCGCTCAGATAAACATCCACTGCTACTACTTGTACTAGATTTAACAGAATCATGTCTTAACATAACCCTCTGTGGATTGTTCCATTCCATGGGTGTTGGCGTAGGTGTGGAATCAGAACTTCGATTGCTTAAAACATCAGCTTCTGAGGCTTCTGGTGTTAGAGAGGCAGCTTGAGGGCCAGAAAATACAACATCTTCAAGCGATATATCTTGTCTGTCTGGACTACCAGAACTACCTGAACTATCAGAACTCACAGCTAACGTTTTAGCCATCGAGGATACAGAAAAACTTCGAGCATGTGCAAGGGTTTCTAAATCTTCTTCCACAATATCACGCATTAGATTATCGTAATTTTCTTTCAACAATGGACCAAACTGAAATAAAAGGATTATATATATATATATATATATTATACTTTGAATTCCAATATGAAAAACATTCTATAATTTGCTTCTATATCAAATGTGTTATTGTTTAAATAATCCAATTAGACAATACATTTCATTAAGAATCTGAATTGCTGAATTATTTTTTGTTAATAAGTTTTTAATAAACACTGACTTTATCTGCTTATTGTTAGAAATTAATAAATTATATTTCTATAACATAAGAAAGTATTTGGAAACTTCCTGAATTTATGAGGTTCATACAAATTGTTGAAACTAGTTTATTTAAATTAAAAGTTTCAAAATTTGTTATTTTTAATTTTAAAAAACTAACAAACCATACTATTACAGCGTTAAAAATTATTACTATTATGTGATAAATAACTACAAAATACAAAATTCCACTAAATGTGGATAGTTATATTAAATTAAACAATGTTTATTTTTTGTTGAGAGGATTACATTAGGATTTCTACTTAGAAATTTTAGTAAAGGGTTCATCAGAAAGGCTGATCATCTAAAAATTATAATTTACTGGATTCACTAACAAAAATTAAAGTGAAGTATAAAATTCTCAAATATAACATTAGGATTCCTACTCAGAAATTTTAGTAAAAAATTCATTAGGTAGGCAACATAAAAAAAAAAAAAAAAAAAAAAAACACTTTTTTGGTTAATCTTTTTAGTTTAGAAGTATCTAACAATTCATACGCAAACAAATTATTAATTAACCAAAGGCATAGCAATAAGAAGGCTTACAAAGTTTCCATAAATATTAGGAAGATGGATGATTAGGTATCTCGAATCTGGGCAGAGTAAAAATAACAAAATATTTTTAAATACAAGGTGCAGCACTGTAAAATGACAAAGAGCACTCAATGCAAAATCGGTAATTAGATATAGTTTACATATTCATATTTAAATATAAATACCATATCTATGAAAAATAAATATTTTTGGGAATGCAGGCACAAATTTTATAAATTATTATTCCATTTTTCAATGTTCTCAGACTCCAGCACAGGAATGCCAGAAACTTGCACATTTTCTTCTTTTCTCACATTAAAAAATGTTTAATGAGCAAAATTTGCACACATTATAAACCACAAAATTATCACATTTCATTCTTTCTACCTCTACTCTCATTTCTTGTTTCCTTTCTGACCACTTTCATCCTACTACAATAGGAATATACAAAAGTGTTTCACATATAGGTAGATAGGTATTGTTGAAAATAATCAGTAAATGTAGTTATAGACCTCTGGTTCGAAGTGCCCTGCTCTTGGGGAACCTCTCAAGAGCTTCTATAAAGGCAAATTCATACATTCAAATGTAATCTTATCGATTTTCTGTGGAACAAGGCAGTAAACAATAACAAGCACTTCCTCCACTGAGAATAGTAACGACCTTAGCTAAAATGCAGGTTTTGCAAGAATCAAATTCACTATATGCAAAAAAAGGAATCTTGTTTGGAGAATATGTTTTTCTAATACATATTTGTGTTGTCTCAATTTTAGAATTCTCACTCTGTTATGAGAAAAGGGTGAGAAATTCTCACTTTTTTTTTCCTGTGATAAGAATCCTGTTTTAATGAGTTTAAAAAAATTTTTTTTTAGGATTTTTATAGTAAAATAAATTTTGGCAAGGAGAGATATTGGGATCATATTTTGGATCAGAAAAACTAGACCATTATTCAATCAGAAAAAAGGAGGTGACTAATAGCAATCTTAGAAGATGACCTGCTGAAGTTGAGTCATAAGAAACAATGCTTTAGTCTGTACTAATAATCAGATAGCAACAGCATTCAGAATTATGGTTCGGATTGTGGAGACCAGTGAAAATTTTAATTTGGTATAATGATGGTAAACAGAATTATTCGAAGATACAAGCTAAGATAGTCATTAGTCTCCTACAATTACTTAAGTTTACATAGTCACATTAAGCTAGATTTTCAAGATGACCAATGATCAGATTAATTTGAAATTTAGTGGCTAAATTTTAAAAATAATTTTGAAAGGGGAGAGATTTATTTCCCTGTGAATCTCCTTATTTCTGAAATACCATAGAGTTAATGATTTGAAATTTTCATAAACTAGTTCAGACACATTAAATATGGAATTTACTAACAAATATTGGCAGTACATCTAAAACAATGAAGCTTATGCTCCAGAATAATTAATACCTTTGCAATACGAATTCCCATGACCCACAGTCGAAGAGTTTGTTCATCTTCTGCACAAAGATACTTTATATATTTTGAAGATTTTGTTTGAATTTGGGGATGCTATAATGAGAAAAAAAATAGAAGTAAATATATAAAATCAATTAAAATGTAATCACTAAATAAAATTTGCTTAACAGAAAACTTTAAAGAACATTTAGATCTTTTACTCAACATACAAAGAAAAAAATAGATTGATAAAAGAATTACTGCATCTCTGAATTTACTGAAATGATAAGAATGCTTGATACATTTAGAGAGATTATTACATTAAAAAGAAGTAAAATATATTTTCTTTTATGAATTCAAGACAGATATTGCAGCGTACTCTCAAAGGAAAAACTGAGGATTAGATAAGTTTCCTGTGTTAAAATGAAAATATAAATAGCCAGAACATACATTTCAACTACTTTCAAACACATAATCAACACTTAATTGACACATACAAATCTTTTTTTTTTTTAACTTTGTAGTATATTTACAAACCTTTATAGCAAATCCAAAATCAGTAGGAGCCTTATATTTTTTCTTCCAGCCAAATCCAGTATAAACATTATTCATTTCAAATGTAGTTAAACAAATCAGATCTTTAGATAGCTGTAATATTAATGTTGTTTTAGTAAAATAAACATTGGAGATGCACATAATTAAATAACATGTATACATATATATAAAAATATATCATCTATCAAGGGAATGGAAAATAAAAAATGGTGAAAATAGGAAAGGGATGTAGAAATTTAGTAAAATGTCGCTATAAATAAATAATTTACATAATTGTAAGTATCTAACATTTTATATAATGCCCCTTATACTTAGAATGATGCTTACTTAAATTTTTAAAAATATTTTGTAACTGACATCTACTTTATGCAAGTAGATAACCAGACAGTATAGAATGAGCATTACTGTAAATAAGTAGCATAGCATAATAAAAATGAATATAAGGTTGTATTACACAAAAGCATAATATCAACAGGTGAAACAAAATTGAACAGTACTAAAAATAACTGTGCAAATGCTTTGAAATCGGGAATAGAATATTAACAAAGTGATCATAGAAGGGGTAAAAACACTAAAAAGGGAAAATGGAAATATGATAGCTATAAATATTAATGGAGTAGTAAAAGTGAAAAGAAATTAAATGATAATGTGAAATATGTCAACACAGAAAGAATGAAAGTAAAATAAGAGGCATTAATAGACTGACAAAAAATGAAAACTAAAAAAGAGGGGTTGAGAGTATATAACTACATTAAAAGCTAGATTACAACAGTAATACATACAGGCGGAATGACGAGAGGAACAAAGAAGTTAAACATTGATGTAAAATTGTAAAATCAGTGAATTTGGTTTGGAGTGATACGGTCTACTTTTTGCAACACGAGGGCTAAGTAAAATCAGTGAAAACAACAGAAGTGAAATAAATGTAAACATGAACCACAGACAGAAAAATTCTTTTTAAACAAAAGAAAAAATGCTATGGAAGTTAACACAAGAATACAATAGTAATAAATAAAGGAAATAAAAAGAAAGATATCAGGTGAAAAGGAACTTAAACATACAAACATTCAACAATAGATGCAGAAGAATAAAGAAATCTGGTAGCAATGAATGCGGGAAAACAATGAGAATGATAAACCAAAGTGGAACTATATTTTATATATATATATACACACACACACACACAATAAATGGCTTAATGCTGTTGCCAGAACTTGTAGCTATAGAAAAACTAAGTTAGGTAATCAAAAAATTTAACAGTATTTGAATAATATTAATAATAAGTGTAAGTTATTCAGGTTTATTTGTCTTTAATCCTAAAACTACTGTTTTAATGTGTTTTTGACCAAACTTGACACCTTTATTTCTTATTGACACTTTTATTTTATTTTAAATTTTTATTTCTTCAAGAAACTTTTAAATCTTGATTACTGTCTAAATATTGCATACGAAATCATAACTTAAAATAAAAAGAAACCTACAGAATTAAATGACTAATAACTATATATCACTAGAAATTATTAATGCACACTTTTTAAGACCTATAGAAAATATGATGGATTAATTTGAGCAAGAAAAAGGTCTATTTAAATTTTTTTTTTACCTTAGATTTGCCCTTTGGGCAATAATATATTCCAGAAGCTCTTAGAACAAAGTAATGTTTCTTCCAGGCCTTCTTACCATCACTTTTTAAATACAATGCGCCCTCAACCTCAGGAACACTTGATGACGAGAAAAATTCCTGAAAACAAAATACATCAGCTTATATTAATTACATATTTCTGTAGTTATGAATTATATTTGTCTAAATACCTTTACCTAGTAGGAGCACCAGCCCATATTTGTAACTTTAGAATCAGAAATGCTTAGTTATATTTCCCCAAACCCAACAACTGCTAACTACAGTAAATTTTTAATATACATTTGAGCTAATATTGGAAATTTACTACTTAATATATGCCTGTTTCTGATTTTATTTTATATTGGTTCTTAATATTATGAACAATTTAAAAATTAAATAATAATAATAATAATAATGCCAAATTGTTATGTGTAGTCCAAATTTTTTTTTAAAAATTAAAACTCATTAAATTCAAAACTAAAAAGAAGAATCTCCAAAAATATTCTAGCTAGAATTAGTATAGAGTATTGGGAATATAACCAAATCACTAATAAATCACTTTTTATGAAATAGATAATATTAAATTCAACAAGTTATAAAGTATTGTAGTGAGTAACCATTATAAATTAATACTGCTAATTTATGACAACCACAAAAATGTGAAAGCATATAACCATTTTCTGTGTTAGATAATCTTTATTTATATATTTAGCTGAATCCGCTTTCTCGCAGTCGTACTTGGAAGTTTGTTCTTACTCTAATGCTTTACTCTAATTAACTTTTGTAATTTTTAGTGGACTTTTAGTGTAACCTCTTAGTGTAATTAATGTGTTTTTCCTTCACCGAACTTGTGAACCTTATCTCTTTATTTTAACATTTAACTCTAATTTTAAAAGCTAGTATCTTGGTCCTCATTATCGTCTTGTAATTTTCTGTTATTTCTCAGGAAGGTCAGAATAAGACCTGTGAGATGCAAGATTATTTATATATCACTAATAGTTGAAATCTATTAACTTTTTCTAATATATGATTGAAAGATATAACAAAACTCTAAATCTAATATTCAATTTCTGATTTTTTAAAAAAATTATAAAAGTATTTCAAAAATTTTTTAAAGAAAAAAAAATATAAATTTTTGTTTAGTAACAGCCAACATACTTCTAGAAGAGCTGTTTTTGCATCATCATCCATGTCAGATCCTTTTTCAGATGAGCTCCCCATCAAAAGGTATTCCTATAACAGAATAAAATTTACAGAGTTAAAAATATTCATTACGATAGAACCACACAATTTAAGAAAATAACAAAAAATGAAAAAGAGGGGGGAAACTTACTTCAGGATTGATAAATAAATCATATTTTTCATCTTTTTCTAAAAACTGTAGTTTGTTTGGTGAATCTCTAGCCCAGAGTAACAGATTCTCTACTACACACTCATGATCTTCATACACCCTTTCTATAAAAAGTATCAAAAAATTAAATTTTGCTTGGAGAAACTAAAAATAATATATTTACTATCAAGCAAAATTAGCACCTGAAAAGTTTATCACAAGATTTTTAATAGAATAATTTTCTAATATAAACTGCTTAATTAACAAAATGCAAAACATTAAATTTCTGAAAACAGCTTATAAGGTATTATTTTCTTTAGATTTAAAAATGGTAAAAACTTCCAATTTATCTGTTTTTCTCTTTCAACAAAAATAAATAAATAAATAAATAAATAAATGGTCTTGGAAGTCAATGAAAAGTTATACAAAAGTACAGATAATACAATAAAGAACAGATAATATTTTACCAGAAATAAAATTAAGTTTATAGTTTAAATTTGTGTATCACTATTTCTTGTAAAAATGTATAAGATATAGCAGACAGAGTTTGCACTTATGTACTATAGCAGGGTTTTTTTATGTAAATTCGTAATAATTTTTTTTTCTGCAGGACTTACATATTTCTCATTAGTGGGTCAAGCCTTAGATAATTAAACACTAACATTGATTAAGTTAAAAAACATATATAACCAGAAATTAAAACTATAAACTGAATGAGTATCATTCACTAATATAACTTGCCTGTGAAAAAAAGGAGGGTGGGGAAGTTATTCAGATTTTAATCAGAACAAAAATGCCATATTTAGTTCAATTTTGTAAAATATTTACTAAATGCTACTAAATTTAAATAAAAATAAGTATAAGCAAATAATAACCTGTTCTACAAAGTATTCTTTCATTTTTTAATTAACAAATCTTAACCAAAAACTAATTAACCCCATTTTATTGTGATGCTACATTTTTTATACAGATCTGCTAATATTTATAATTCAACAATATCTTAGTGGCAATACTAAAATGTTCTTCATGTTACTATCATTACACATATATTTCACAAATTATACTAGAAAGTGTTACAAATTTAAATCAAACAGTGGGTTATTAATCAATGTTGCTGATAAACAATGCTTACCCATAAACAGTTCTGGAATATGTTCTACCAGAGTCCATCGTGGGTCCATGGGAACATGATTCTTATCTGCCAGCAGACGACAAACCTGACCCACAGTCATACGTTCATCTACCAACAAGCTCTTAGCACTGTTATCAGCGCTGAAAGCTTTGATAAAGATCTGCAAACAATGAATTATGCTAAATTTTTATATCTAATATAATATATACATTTGAGGGCATATACTTTAAATAATATGGTTAAAAGGTGATAAGTTATCTTTAGATATAAAATTACATTCATTTATCTAGTGAAGAATTTTAGGGTAGACTTAACAAAATTTAAAATAACAACAAGTAGTAGAGAATTGTAAAAAAGAAATTAATAATAAATACTTAAACTTCCATTTTTGAATGAATAGAGATCAACGAACATGAATTATAACATAACATATTCATCAATAATTTCAGAAAAATTTTGAGATTTTTAAAATTTCCTTTAAATTTATTATACTATTCATAAAATAATGCTACTGATATTCAAAATAAAAGTAACTACTGTTTAAAATTAAAAAAGCGATGGCTCAAAACTTAATGTAAAATGAATTTAAAGTTTCACTCAAATTAAAAATTACAATATCGAGTTAATGTTTATCTTTTAATTTACAGTAATTTCATCGAAATAAGCTGTCTGGTAAAAATGAATCATACATAATAATTAACCTAACAAAATAAAAGTTCAATGCATTAGCAGCCCTAGCATATACAACACACACAATTTACTAATAGAAAATAGATTCATTGAATCACTGGCTCAGCAACAAATATTTTACTCCTTGCAACATCTTTTACTTAAGATGAATTTCAACTGTTGACATTAATAATGCTTCTCTGCTGTACTATCAATTTATAGTAAAGTTAAAACAAATAAATATGCAATAATAAGGCACAATACATGCTTCAAGAAATGAGAATACAATTTTAATCTTAGTGCTTCATAAACACAATACAAAGTTTGGTACTATAACCTTTTAAATAACATAGAATTTAAGAATTTCAACTACTAGCATTATGTTTTGGAACTGTTTATAAAGATTAAGGAATATACTGAAGTACTTAGATAATGAAATACACATATCTCAGCATTTTCCAACTAGTTGCGAAAGGACCACAAGTGGCCCTCAAACTGATGTTTTGGGTCCACCAAAATAATCTATTTCTTAAAATAAAACTTTAATTAATGATGTCAAATACACACATTTTTAAAATTGTTTCAGTCTAACATATTAAAATTGTAGGATGTTTATTCTTCTACACAATGAATCCTCAGCCTTTTTTATACTTTCAAGTACACACAATGATAAATTAGCTGAAATTTTCTGAATTCAATAGCGATTATTAAAGAGATTTCTTACAATTATTAAATGCATATATTTTTAGTACTCCCATAGGTGCCAACTTCCAAAAGAGAAAAATCTGCAATTTACTGCAATAACATTTTTTAGTATATGATAAATAAAAATATAAATTTTAAAAAAGGGAAAAATAGGGAACAATGGCAAAGTTTATTTAATTTAGGAAAGATATAATAATTTAGTATTCAAAAATGCTTTAAAACTAAAAAAAGAAAAAAATCTGTAGTTTATTGAAATAATATTTTTAGTGTATATATAAAACATAATTAAAACATAAAAAATGGTAATATTGTTTATCCAATATATAAAACAAACATATTAATTTTGAGCATTTACAAATGCTGTGAACAAGATTTTGGTATTTTCAAAAATTGTTTGTCAAACTCATTTTCAAAACATTTTAAACTTTTATTGCATTTTACAATTAATAACTGTTCTATTAGACAGATTTTCCGAAATCAGTTCTCATTTTCTTAATTTTGCTGAACACTAGGTCATCATTCTCGTTTTACTTCTTGCTGAATACAGAATTATCAATAAAAGGAAGAAAAAAGCGAGAATGGGATTTGTAGGGAACTTTTAGGGATTTTAGAATATATAACTGAAAATTGGAAAAATTAGTTTTCTGATAAGAGAATCGGAAACACACCAAAAAATCAGAAAACTTCAGAGTATATCAGAAGCATTGGCACCTATGTACTCCCTATAAAATTGTATTTTTCTGTTTTCTCTTCATGTAAATAAATCAATTTATATGTATCGAACTATATACAAACTACTTTTACTATTCTTTTTTAAAATCTATGTAGAAGATAAAGTGATTAGCAAACTAACAAAAGTTGGAAAGTATTGACATATCATACGGAAAGCTTCCTTTTATGCAAATAATTTAAAATTATATTTCTTATATACGGAAATACCTTTAATGTTTTAATAAATCCAATGATACAATTACAATAATCAGTACAGTAATAATCATAAAAGTAAATAAAATTTTGACATGCCAAAATTTACAGTAAATCAGACTATGCAAAAATAAAATATAACACTGACTTAAAACCTTTGAAAATAATTTGTGACAGTAAGCAAGAAGACAGGAGACATGAGCCCACATTTAAGCATGCAGCACATATAAGAACAGAAGATATACCTTCTTAACGCTGGCTTCCTTTATTTTCTCTAAAGCAATCCTGATCTTTTCTGCTTTAATACGAGCAGCTTGTTCAGCCTAAAGAGTTGAAGAAAGTGGCAGAAAGAGGTAATGCCCGTCACCATTAAAAGATCAAACACAGGGAGTCAAATAAAGTGGATAAATATAGATATTTCTTTTTGTTATTTAAAAAATTTTCAAAGCATTATATAAATGCCAATGAATAAATAATACCATGTATAAAGCACAATGGTACAATTACATAATCTGTTGGTTTTCAGTAATCAGTAAATACAACAGCAAATGCTTGTAAATAAAATAAAATTAAGATATTATCTTTATCAGACTTATGTGTCTTATAAATTCATTTTATAAATATTGAACTTAAAAAAAATCTTGTTTCATCCTACAAAACAATTTAATAACTCAGATAATTTAAAATTTTAAAACAGTGCAACAGAATTATTCTTAAAGAGTACAGAGGTGCATCTTCATGCAAAAAGTTTCAAACTAAAACTCTCTTTAATGATAAACTTTTATATTGATAAAATAATGATATACAGTTACTTTTAGATTCATGCAGCAATAAAAAGTTACATTAGAATGCCTAAAGCATTTAACATATGAAAATATTTCAACTAATCTGTGAATAGATTCAGTAGTCAAATTTTTTTTTTGTTGTTGTTTATATCTCTTCCATATAAAAAGGACTTTATTTGACTCCTTAACAAAGTGATTTGAAGTTAGTGATAGAAAAAAAGGATTAAAAGCAATAGCAGACAAACATTAATAATAAGCATAAAATTAACGATGAAGAAAAATTAGCATTTCAGAAAAAGACAGAACCCTTATAAAGTAAAGAAGCATAAACAAACATAAACTATATTCCAGAAGAAAATACTCAGTATTACAATTTTCAGAACACTTTAAGAAGTTTGGAAGATATGCATTTTACTTTTCAATTCATGTTTTGATATCAAAGTAGGTCATGGGCTTAAACCTATTTCAATATACAGTGAAACCTCTCTGAGCGGCCACCCCTTTGTACCAAGAATATTTAGCCACTTAGAGGGGTTGGCCACTTTGAAGGGTTTTATTTACTATTATAAGATAATTACTATAATGCGTAATATAAACAAGTCTGACACATTCCTTTTAAATTTAAAACCTATCTAAAGAGAAAATAGTAATTTATTTCATGCTCCTTGAAATAGGCTACAATTTGTTCCTGTTTGTTCTGTAGTCTTCGTACTCCTTCAAAATCAAATTCTTTTCTTTAATGTGGGGCAACACCAATATCCCTCCACTCAGCATGTACGTGCAGATTTATTTTGCGCATGAGCAAGCTGTATGAGAGGTAAGGAAAAAATTCCAGAGATATCAGTTGGGGGAAAAATGGCATGTGTTGTGTTAATAAATGTTTGTGAAGTTTAAATCTTCTTGCATCCATCACTATTAGGATTATTTTCACCATGGAAATTTATGCCAAGCAATCCTCCATCATTTCTAAATCATAATAGCCAGTTATTGAATAAAAGGGAGGATTTTTCTCCACAAATGACTTTGTTGATTTCTATTCTTCAGCAGTTAAATAATTCAGCTATCTTTCTTACCGATTTGCCATTCTCATATTCACACAGAACTTCAATGTTCTGCTCGAGATTTAGAAAAATGCATTTCAACATTGTTGCAACTCAGATCACTGACCAACTAATGAAATGAAACTAGTGTGAATGACATTTTTGCTGACAGAGATGCAATTCTTCCTTAACTTTACCAATTGGAATTCCAAACAAAGACCCTAGGACACCTTCAACGCTTGATTGTCCAGTTCCTCCCTCAGTTTCTATGAATGGTGTAACAGGGATTCCCTATCTAAAGGATGTGGGGAGAATACGAAAGAGAACAGATTTAATCTTTCTTAGAAGGGGAGGGGGCACGGGAATGGACTTTTTGAGTTATTTCTTTGCCTTATATCCGACCATAAACCTGACCTTGAGTTTTTTCGCTCAAAATTAAAGCATAAGCAAAATTAAAGCATGGAGTAAGTAGAATTTCCCGAAAAATGAAAAGGCCAATCTCACTTGGTGTCCGTTTAGAGGGGGTAGGATGGCCGATGATACAGGTTATTTTACCTTAAGGTCTATGAATAAAAAAATCTGTGCCATGAAAAATTAGAAGGGCCATTTAGAAGGGTGGCTGCTCAGAGACGTTTCACTGTATAAGAAAGAGAATATACATATATATATATATATATATATATATATATATATATATATATATACATTGAGACTATAATACACGTATACAAACTTTCAATATAGTTTAATAACTCTTTAAAACTCAAGTATTTGTAAACTATTACATATTTTTAGACTCAATTATATAAACTTAATTTCTTTCAATATAGTTTTCTTTCTTTATTGCCTTTTAAGCAGAGAATGCAACAAGCAAACATGTAAATAGAAATTTGGAAAAAAAATAATAAATAAAAAAATAAAATAAAATAAAACTATAATATATAAGCAAATGTCAGCATCTAAGATACAATCCAAATTAATTCATTTTAGACATGATACTCACTGGAGGAGAGTTTTCTTTCTCTACTTCAACTTTCAGAGCTTGTAATCTTCGAGATATGTTATCCAGCAACTAAACAAAAATATAAAACATGAAAATTACAGCTCTTTTTTTAAAAAAAACTAAAAGCATAGATAGAGGTAAAAAACATCAAGTAAAAATAACACAAAAACTTTAAAAAGTGTAACTATCCTTTGAAAATTTATATTCAATAAGGGTCTCTCCAAATGAACTTAAAAATTTTGAAAATTTACCAGTCTGATATTTTCAAATCCATAAAGATCCATAAAAAAGCACACAAATAAAGTTAATGTAAATTAGGATATTATAAAATAATAAACATTTTAAAAAAATCAATCACAAAAATAAACAAATATAACTAAATGACCAAACAATAATTATATTAAATATATAGTTGATAGGAAACTGTTTGTAGGAATAAAAATTAAATTGTTTCAAGATGCAGGTTAATTTGATTAACATTTCATGGCAAATAATACATTTCAAATTTCTTATATTTTACAAGAACTAAAAAGGACAACAAAGGTTGCACCTCTTTTGAAATAAATTTAAATTATCACAAAATGCATGAAAAACTTACTTGTGTAGGCGATGGTACTAATGCAATACTGTTTGTTTTAGAAGAATCTTGACTAGAAATTCCAGTATCTGTTCTCCCACCAGATGATGTGGATGATTCAGAAGACAACATAGATACACTGTCTGAAAATGCTGAATCATTGTCTGGGCTATCAGTCCTTATTCCCAATTCCATCTTGTGAGCTTTTACTTGATCATCACAGTCATAATCACCAGTTACATCAAATTTCGATTTATTACCTCCTGAACTGGATCGTCTATGAGTAAAAAAGCGTTTGGGGCCCATTTGGGAAGATGGTGTTTGAGACTCTTGAGAGAGTGGTATTCCTGAAGTTGAGTATCGTATGTTTTCACCTGTTATATTACTCTGGATGACAGTACTGACACTACGAGCATGACCTCTGTGCATAACTTCTTGATCGAACTGGCTTTCTAAGGCACAGAGCTCCCCCAAAATGGCATCCAGTTCAATGTCTTGGCTATCTGCAAAACAAATACAAATATTTTTATATGATATAAAAACATATGTAATATTTTAATATTTATTGTTTTAAATTACTTTAATAAGTCTTTAAACTTCTTAGCAAATCATCAATACTCAGTCTATTTTAATTTTATTCTTTGAAGCTATTTTAAATACTTTTTTTCTTATTCATGGTTCCCACTTTTTTTCCAGAACAAAAATTAAGGACTTTCTAAGGACCAAAGCAACTTTTTATAAGGACCTACTTGAAACACACAACATAACGGCATAAACCCTATCTCCTGAGGAACATATTTTAATGATTATGAACCAGACAAGGCATGTTCAATAAATGCCCTACAATATTTCAGAATTAAGTTTTTAAAAATGCCTAAAAATTAATATAAGATAAATCTATTTGACAAAACCTAACTTTGAAAAATGTACATCTAAAGTTTTTTGAGTGATCAAACTAAAAATAAATTGTGAATAAAAACAATATTATAAACAGTACTTCCTGAGGGTTTAAAGATTACTATTATATATATATATTTATATAAGAGTTTATATATATATATATATATATATATATATATATATATATATATATATATATATATATATATATATATATATACACTAGCTGATTATACCAGGCGTTGCCTCAAAAAGAAGAAAGTTTTAGACTTTTATATTACATTCAATGCAAGGAAAATTAAACTTCCAAAAGTAACTGAAATACACCTATCCTCCATGCTTTGTTTAATTAAAATCTGCATGACTGTTAGCTATTAGGAAAGGGCAGCTGACTTTATACTTTAAACCTTTTAAATATACAAAAGATTATATATTTGTCATATAAGAAAACTGATAGGAAAATCCCATGAGACTGTGGATTTCATCGATGGAGAAATTAATCGCATTCCAATTTAAAAATTAAGGAGTTTTTAAGGACCTTTGGTAAAAATTAAGTAGTTTTAGGGGCCCTTAAAAATGAAAGCTAAAATTAAGGAGTTCTTAAGGACTTTTAAGGACCATGGGAACCCTGTTATTAAACAAGTAGAACATGTAATCCATAATCTATAGTTAATAATAACAAAATTTAAAGACTCGGAATTTAAAGAATTATCTGATCAAATCTGTTAAAGGTTCATAAAGCAGCAAAATGATATAAACTTTTAAAAGTATAGAAGAAAAATTACTACTGAGGATGGAACTCCCCATTTTGTCAAATAAGATAAACTGAAAAATCAAAATATTTCTTACAATTTCCAGCTCAATCATTATTTATGAATATTAACCATTCTATACAGTAACTATAACCACAACCAGTGATATGTACAATTTCCGGATATTTCAAATTTTTTTAATGCAAAACTATTTAAAAAAAAAAAATTTTAATAAATAAAATAAATTAAAAGTAGTAAATGGACCTCCTTAAATTTTTAACACAACAAAGTTTAAACATTTAGTAATTTAACCAATTTTGTCTTTAGACTAATAAATTGCAATATCAAAGGATAGGTAAAAGTTTTCCTAAAAATTCAAGATTGATTACAATTTCTTCTAGAATTATTTAGATTATTATTACTATTGAAGTTTAAGCAATTTTTAAAATTAGTTTTGATACACTTTAGTAATATGAAAGGAAATAAGACCTTCATCCATACTACTCATGGTTGTAATAAAAGCTATGCATAGAATTACTTTGAAATATCATGATTTACTTCTGTATTATTTTATGTGAATGCACCATTAAAATATAAAATAAAACATTACTATATCTATCCCTAAATGTAGACAGGTCCTTAATTTCTGGTTTATATATACATAAAGTATTGCATAAAAGAGGAAATACCTTCAAGAGTAGCCAGGGAAAATCTATAGCTATCCATTCTGGGGGTGGGGATGGAAAGCTTCTCAAAACTTGTTGGTGTTTTTGGCCCGCTTAAAACATTGTCTAACCCCTGGAAGAAAATGACAAAAAATGTTTTACATTAACAATAAAGTTACAAATAGGTAAATTAAGCTATAAAAATCACATCACAAAATTTTAAAATTAAATATAATTCTAATAAATAAAGTGTTACTGTAGTTAATGAGACATTCATACACTAATCTGGGACCCGACATGGCCGCTAGGGCTATCCAGGCTGATTCCCGGAGATGCGGGGTTGATCGCGAGTACTTAGCCACTCCACGCGACAGATTACCTTCGAAGTGCCCCAGCGAACGAACATCGCACCGCAGTAGTTAATTTGACGATATACCAGTGCAAATTGAAACATTTAAAACTATGTTTTAAAATAGCATTCTATACCATACTTTTTAAACTTTCCTGTTGCAGTTTTAGGATTCGGCTAAGCATTCAGTAACAAAGATATATCAGCACTTTGTTAGAAATTTATAAAGCTGTTGGGGAAAATACGAAATGTAAGTTTTTCTCTTTGTCCTTTCTTTTTCTTCTTTCCACATGACTTCTGATGTGCGCACTGACTTCAACACGGCAGAATTATTTTATTTATTTTTTAAAAAGAGAAAGTATCTGAAGTGAACAGGAAACGTAAATGAAAATAATTTACTGCTTTATACAAGTCGCCTAAAAATATTTGATTAAAAATAAACATCCATTATTGCTTAAAGTGACACACTCTCTGAAACTTATAATAAGCTATTTCAGGTAGAAGTACATACGTAAAACATGCTGAGCATTTTTGGTGATTTATAAAGTCAAACTACTTGTTTTACCTGTGAAATGCCACAAACTATAATATAATGATTAAACATAGGGTTGTATATTATGACCTTTCGTCAATTCAAACAGGCCTTGGTTTCAGTTTATAAGGATTCATAGCATTTCACTAAATAAATGACAGGGTTTCCCCCAGTCATTCTTCAATTCTTTTATGAAATGCATGCACATAAAAAACTATAAAAACGCGACGCAAACTATAAAAACAAAGAAGATAACTAACGAGCTGTACTCTTTTTTATTGTTAAAAACAAAAACTAATGACGAAACCCATATTATAACTCCAACGATTTTCTATTTAATTGCTTATTCAAAATTCACAAATTTTATTTACCCTGTTCATTTTTGTGTCTTTAATGAACATGAATAAAATAATGTCTGAAATATCAAGTAAAGTAAAAATTTAATTTTCTGGAATTGTTCCGTTCCTGATGTAAATTTAATTAGAGCTCCACCTAGTGAGCCTTTCTAAAAACAATCATTGTCTTCTTCAATGTAAAAGCGTTAAGACCAATCAATTTACGCTCCCACCCACTTGACGCGGTGGTGACATATTTTATTACTAATTAATTAATTTCATATATTTCTGTGTTTTGTGTTATGAATAAAAGTTATAAAGGAAAATTATAGTCCATTAGATGATTTAAGCAAAACCCAGCGACCTCATCTAACAGGAATAATAATATACACCTCAGACCGCCTAATTCCTATTTATCTTTTACCTGTTTAAACTTTATGAACCTTCGTTTCGTTAATCTCTAAATATATCCATAAGATTTATGTATGCATATATCTTAATTGATATCAATTGTAAGATCAATTAGATTCCAAGGAAGGAAATATTAAACAAATTAACGCGATAAAGATTAGTAAGTAGATAAATTGTTATGCGAATAGCAAATACGATGAACACACCAGTAATATATCCTGATTCGAACACATTTTTAAAGATCATTTTTAAAGAACTGTCGGAAGAATAATAATTTGCTTTAGAAGAAAAAAAAAACTTTTAAAACTATATTTTATAGTAGCATTTAATACCCTATTTTTAAAATTTGCTGTTGCAGGTTTAGAGCTATACAATTAAGCTTGCAGAAGTAATATATCAGTACAAATTTATATCGTTGTGAGTGAAAATACCAAAAATAAGTTATCCCTTTGCCCTTTCTCTATTTCTTCCCATGAATTCTGATGTGTGTACCAGCTGACTTCAACAATGCAGGGTTGTTTTAATTTATTTATTTTTTAAGATATTTTATTTTTTAATTGATCAGTGCATTTTATAAAACCCAAATATTTATCTATTTAGTTACAAGTAGCAATAGACTTGGGAAAATTTACCACATTATAATTTATCTTGGAATACTGCCAACAGATTTAGACCGTTAAAGATGATAGCTTCAATTATGAAAAGAAAAAAAGAAGAAAAATGAACAAAAAGAAAAAAAAATCATCTAATTGAGAAGATTCTTGTTCATTATACTCCCTAAAAAAAGTACGGTAAAGAAAAAAAGAAATATGACAACGCGGGCAAAAAGTGTAACTTACCAAGATTATTCTCAGACTTCAACGCGTCAGATGTTATTAGATGACAGAAAGAGGAATTCTAAGTTTGTATATCTGACACTCTTCAGTCCCATTCACAGACGCCAAAATTAAGACAAATACACCATTGTGTTAATATTACTAAATGTGATCTCTTAAAAATGAACTACTGTAAGAGCGATATAAAATATTCAAGTATAGTGTATTTTATATATTTTTTTACTAAATCGTATAAATAATTTGATAGATAACTAACTTTATTAAAATTTAAAAATATTTCTCGGTAATAAATACTTGAATTAAAAAAAATCCCCCCTTACACAAACAGATAGTGATATTCGACAATATGACGTGTACTTGTTGGCATTTATTTAACTGTCAGCCAGACCGGGATTATAGAGGCCTATATCCCCCTTCCTTACACATACAAATGTGGACTAGAACAAATTTAAGTTCTTAGGGTAGCAGTTTCCAAAATAATCAAGCAATTCTCTAACAACTAGATTAACATTAACTATTGACCTTCGTAGATTTTACGTGTACATATATCATAAAGCATCTATAGTAAAATAACTGGTTAACACATCGAGAAACGTACTTTTACGTTTTTCATAGACTGTATTTTCATAGATTGTTAATTCTCACGATAACCTGAGACGATTGATAGTTTTATAGCATTCACGCTTACGATTTTCAAATATGAACTTGGCAAAGGAGCGAAGAGAAACATGAGACAAAGTAATCCCTTGTATGAGGATATCGTTTTTTAAAGTATGATCTTTTAGAACATAATAGAATAATTATTCAACGGAATATTACAAATTTATACATATCGTTTTACATATTGTACCTACTTTACTGCTAACATTTGATCAATCGTGAATGGCTCGCGATAAAATGCAATTTTCAAAAACGTATAATTTGAGAGGATCTGAGCAACCGTATAATCAGCTTTAATCCGACTGAATACACGGGGGGAAAAAAAGAATATGCAGATATTACAAAAATATTTTTAATGTTTTGGTTTAGTTTACAGATCACAATTATGTACAATCAGAATGTAGTATAAAGTCAGTTTATATATATATATATATATATATATATATATATATATATATATACATATATATATATACATATATATATACACATATATATATACATATTTATATACATATATACATATATATACACATATATATATATATATAGCTGTATATATATATATATATATATATACATATATATATAGCTATATATATATATATATATATATATATATATATATATAGCACGCAAGAGCAGTTCTAGCTACAAAATTAGCTAAAAAAAGAAGATTCAGGACATAATTATTGTAATTTTACACAAAATCATTTGCATTCCAAACCAGTTAAAGTATATAAACCTAAAATTTACTAGTTAATGAAAAAAATTTTAGAGACAATTTTCAAATTAACAAACTTATTAATCTATTAACAAAAATATAGCCTTAAAACTATACTTAAATGATTGGCAGAAATAATCAAATAAATTTTTAATAAATCACACAAGCAATATTTTAGTTTTGTTTAAAAAAAGGAAGGAATAATAAATTATTCTTTAATACTTTTTTCATTACATTCCTGTTAAATTATATCATTTCACAAATTATAATTTCCATTAATGTAAAACTCATTAACATCGCGGAGAAATAGACAGTAGGACACAAAACGATAAAAACTTTTAATTACTGCAAATTTACTACCTGGAAGATTAGCAGCTATTCTTCGAGGTGCAATGCCAAAACACAAAGAATCCACCGCAATAAATGGTAATAAATTTAAGTACAATATTTTCAGGACATATCATATTTAAGGCCATTTTTTTAAAAAAAATAATAATTTCAGACAAGTACGAACCCTGAACAAAGGGGATTAATGAGACTAGGACCTACTGCTAATTTAAAGCAAATTCCTAACGGAAACATTCGGGGCATTAACGGGAGTCGAACCCACAGACTATAGTATGGAAAGACTAGTAAGGAAGCGCACGATAACCTAGGCTTGTAGGGTTATCCCTTTCAGCAATTATCCGATATTATTCTAAAGACTTGATTAAAGAAACAGCCCCACATATATTGTTGTAACAACTGTAAAACGGGCTATGTACACTTTTTACAAAAATGAGTTACATACAATAGAGGAAGCAGAAAATTGCTAAGAATTACTTATCAAAATCAGATATGTGACTGATGATTAAACCATTAACATTATTTAAGTGACATTTTATTACTTAAAATTAACAAACTTAAAGCCTAGTCTTAGTAATAAGACAATTGCAAAAATAAATTTTTTAAAAAAATAACACAAGCACAACTGAAATATAAGAAGTTCATAATAGTTTTAAAAATAGAGTGGAATTTTTAAAATTTGTTTTATAGTCTTTAAAAAGAGAAAAGTATTGATATAACCAATGTTACAATGCTATTTTACAATTGTGAATCTTAAAAGATGTTTCGTGATTGAGGTTTGTCAACCCTTTAGAGTAAAGGTTACCAAACTTTTTCATACACGGGACAAATTTCGTAATTGTTTAAAAATAAATGTGGATTCGCCGTCCGCATTCAATGGCGAAAAGGAGAAAGTTAAGAGCTGGTTATTTATTTCTATGAAACAGGTAAAACTAATATACATATTATTATGTAATTCTATTTTGTCTACGTTGTGTATCACAATGAGGAACACACAATAAATAATCATTACATTTTTTAATACTTTTATTACAGTTTTATTAATAGTACGAGTATACCTAATTGCCCATAGTTCTGGTAGTTAAATTTTTGAAATACAAAACAAGAATATTTATAATTAATAAATTAAAAAATGTCTTTGGTTTTTGTTCATTTTAAATAAATTTTCTTTGCGAATTACAGCGTGCTATTTTGACAATAAAACATTCATACTAGGCTGCGTTGAATTGGAAGGGAACAGTACGGCCTAATGTTTTCCTACATGAGGCAGATGAGACCAGAACCTACTGCTTGAAGACGATTCTGATCGGCTACGAACATCCATGAAAATATGGGATTCGAACCTATGAACTCATACCGAAGAGCACCGCCCTACTCATTTTGTCATTGTTCGGCTTTTCATGCTTGGATTGAAAGATGTCAGTAATTCAAAATAGCATAACAAGTGAAAATTATCAATTATTCTCGATCTTAATTTTGCTTATTCAAGTGCCAAAATGAAAGTGTTTTCTCACAGAGATTATCACAACCGATAAAAAATATTATAATAATAATACTTATTTTACTAAGTAATCATCTGCACATAGTACTTTGATAACACTTGCCCTAGAGGAACTAGAAATGTGTATAGGAAAAAAAGTTACATATAAAAGAAGGCAAAACTCACGACACAGGATTTAAGCTGCAATGACCAGAAGGCGCTGCTGAACGCTTTAGTCTAAAATATATTAATTAGCCTTTCCCACAGCAAATACAGCGTTACGCAAATGAAAATTTCAAATAAATCATCCTATATATCAAAAGCTATAAAAGGCACTAATGAAAGATTTTTAAAAAATATATCCCCAGTAATAGGATATTTATTGCTTGGTTCTTGGTTGTGTAAAAATTTTCGTACAACCATCTTGCAAGTATTTGTTCCAATTCTTGAAAATATTCTCATCCATCCTGCCACAAGAGTTCATTACCCGTGTATAATTTTCGTCAAATGATGCACTCATTGCTGATATTTCTGATTTATATATCATCGATTAATGGAAATTATGCTCATACGTGACGAAAGCAAAATAAACAAAAACCACCGTGATACGTAATAACTTACAGACCAACTTCCTATGAGAAAAAAAAAGTAGCTTATCTTAACTAGAAATGTTTTGGAATACGGAAAAAGCTATGTATCTGACGAGACTGATATGATAAGGTTTTATATGTGTTATGACTAAGTCATTTTTAGGATCATCTTCATTAAGAAAATGGGTGACGAAATAATACAACAAAATTTTTACCATTACCTTTACTTTTTTTTTTGTTACATACCTGCAAACTCTTTTACATTGACATCACTAAAAATTTTCGCAAAATATCGACTGGTTGGTCGATTTTTAGTGGCACAAAAAACTAATTAATAAGAGTTAACTGTATTGTTTCATTTCTAGAAGAAAGTTCTAAATAAAACTTAATTGTTATTAATAAAAATTTTATGCGTTCCTATATATAAAAAACATATTAGCTTTTTTAAAAAATTAAATCTGATTCTAAAAAATACAATATGATTCTTAATTTTAATATCTATTTGGTAAAATCAATAAAATGTTGAAATTATCGAATTACGATTAACTAAACTTTAATTATTTTAACAGATTTTTTTTTTTTTTTTTTTTAATATTCCAAATATTCAAAAACTCTGTTAAAACTGACTCTAGTTCAGTGATGTCAATATTTTTCAGCAAGTTCCTGTAGAAATTTAACATTATAAAAACAGATTGAGCATATTTATATATCCCTTTTATCAGTTATGTAAATATTTGCTGAAATAAGATTTTTTAATTTTCAGATATTTTTAAAGTGAAAAATTCATTGTTCGTTTTCACAGTACCACAAACTCTCCCGGTCAACCATAAGTCCGTAAAATTAAACCCAAAATATCGTAAAGTTTACGGGTATTCCGTAAAAGTTGGCTCTTGTGCTATAGACTTTGTTTAAAATGGTACAGTCAATTAAAAACTTTCTTTTCTATATAGATTATATAGTAAAATATTAAGGGAGTGCAGGAGGGTTCCCCCCCCCTCGCCACGCATCACCGAGTATCCCCTATATAATAATAGCCTAAGTTATCTGTCCGTCTGTCCACGAATTTATGAAGCGGTTGGACCTGGAATGGATAGTGGCATCCATATTGGATTCTTGATGAGTTAAGGTTCACAAAATTCTAAGCGAGTAAGGTTTATCTTCTCCTAAACTATCGATC
Source organism: Pardosa pseudoannulata (assembly GCA_032207245.1). Classification (NCBI taxonomy): domain Eukaryota; kingdom Metazoa; phylum Arthropoda; class Arachnida; order Araneae; family Lycosidae; genus Pardosa; species Pardosa pseudoannulata. The sequence goes on along the minus strand of CM063504.1, from coordinate 27,060,938 downwards.
CTATTCTAACATAAATTGGTGGAAATATGTTTCATATCACAGCGAAAAATACTGTCCTCTTTAAAATGTTCGAAATCCATCCCTTCCCCCCTTTTCGAGCGTTTAATGCCATTATTTCAAGCTTTATTTTCCCCGGTTAAGAGAAGGAGATGAAATTTATCAATTTACCACATAATTATTAATAGGTAAAATAGCATTTTTTCTAGCATTATCCTTTAACTATCTCATTAACCTGGAATGGATAGGGACATATGTATTGGATTCTTGATGAGTTAGGGTTAGCAAAATTCAAAGCGTCTTTAAATGTTCAAAATCCATCCCTTCCTCCCTTTTCGAGCGTTTAATGCCATTATATCAAGCACTATGTTCCCCGGTTAAGAGCAGGCGAATAAGTTTGTCACATAATATACAGATAAAATAACATTTTTTGCTATTATTGTGACGCCTTTCCTTTAACCATCGTATTTAATCATTTCTTATTTTAAATTATTTAAATATCGTCTGCATTATTTTCATACGTTTTATCACTGAACTTAGATATTACGTAAATAATTTTCTTTTACATTTGGCTTAAATAATAGATTAGGTACATATGTGATAATTTTAAATTTAATTCTCGATTATTTTTTGTTAGATAATTATGAGCAAAAATATATATATATATATATTTTTTACCTGCCTCCTAGGGTACTTTGCAATTCTGGAAAATTAAAAATTTTATTGATCCCATCATATAACAGGCTATATGCTAGTATATTATATATTTTCATATGTATTATATATAATGCACCCGTAGAATAAAATGCATTTCTAATGCCGTGCACCGAGTCCTATTTTAGTTGGATCCGCCTGATATAAATTAAAGTCTTGTTAGGATGATTTTTAAAATAAAAAAAGGTAGGAGTAAGGAAGAAGATTGCGATTACTTACAAATAATTCCGTCAACATTGGTTTTTTAAATCAACCAAACACTGGCGTCAGCAGTTACAAGCATTCATTTATTTGTTCCGTACGAAATGAGAGTATAGAAATAACAAATAGAACATATATTGCGATTACTTACAAATAATTCCGTCAACATTGGTTTTTTAAATCAACCAAACACTGGCGTCAGCAGTTACAAGCATTCATTTATTTGTTCCGTACGAAATGAGAGTATAGAAATAACAAATAGAACATATATTGCGATTACTTACAAATAATTCCGTCAACATTGGTTTTTTAAAATCAACCAAACACTGGCGTCAGCAGTTACAAGCATTCATTTATTTGTTCTGTACGAAATGCGAGTGTAGAAATATCAAATAGAACATATATTGCGATTACTTACAAATAATTCCGTCAACACTGGTTTTTTAAAATCAACCAAACACTGGCGTCAGCAGTTACAAGCATTCATTTATTTGCTCCGTACGAAATGAGAATATAGAAATAATAAATAGAACATATCTTCAAAACAAAGGGTAATCAATCACGCATAGGTTTCACGACTCTAATATTCCATATTAATTTGGTGATCTTGGTACAATAATAAGTGATTACATACATGCATTTAAAACGCTAATTATACACCTGTACAACAAGCAGATTATACCATTTGCGAAATCTGCTACAATCTGACACTTCTTGTTACAACAGCTTTAATCCGATCATACCAAAATATTAAATTCATCCAGATGAGAAAACTTATCGGAATAACTGATTACGTAATATCGTTTCATAATAAATGACAAATTAATATCAATTTCTTCTTTCTTTTACTTTAAAGAACTGTATGCATAGAAATTCCATGCTCACAACAGTTACTGATTTATTATAAGGCCTATGTGAATCGTCTATTTTATCGTAATATCTGCGTCTGCGACCGATATCAAACAGCAATATCGATTTTCGATACCTAATACGAGTACACATACAATATAGGCAGTGATGCTGAAACAGTTACAAACATCAATACATAGAACAAATGAAAAGGCATCTCACAGAAATCCCTGGTTACTCCAAATTTTAAGAGAAATGCCAAAATAATAAAAACATGAAAGATAAGTAAACGATGAGTTTGATAAAATAAAAAGGTATGTGTCATAGAAATCCCTGGTTCCTCTAAATTTTAAGAGGTATGTTAAGATAATTAATTAAAAAAGTTGAGTACAGAAAACCTTAAATATACTCTAGGGTTGGCACGTTTTTGCCAAATGCGGGAAAAATCGCTAAAAACCGTCCTGGCAAAAATAATTTTTGCCACATTTTGCCAAGTGGCAAAAATGGATATGTTTTAATTACGGGAATGTAACTATTTTAACTTTTACTAATTTTAATTCTAATCTTAAAATACATAATATAATGTTTTTTTTAACATAGAATATTCAATGCGTTATTGAAACAGTAATCTAAATCTAAAGTTATACTACCTGGAGATACAAAAAAAAAAAAAATAAATAAATAAATAAATAAATAAAATGAAGTTTTTATGTGCAATGTTGTTTTTAATATAATTATTAACTTATTTCCCCTACAAACTGTAGGTTTAAACATTTTTAGTACTTATCATATATATATATATATATATATATATATATATTATATATGTATATATACACATTACAATTAAAGACAACATTACTATATTAAATTGATAAATAAAGAAAACATTTTTTATCCCATGCCTCCATCATATAAATTTATTTACAAAAATAGAATATTGTATTTTCATTGCTAACATCAATGAAAATTATTTTAAATTGTTTAAATTGTCAAATTAATACTAATGAAATACCTAATTAATATTCTGATTTCAGTCTCAATTGTATTATGTACATCATTAATTATTATTTTGTTATTTATTAATTATTAATTATTTTGTACATTTTTAAAATCCAGTCAATTTTTCTAGATTTTGCCATTTTCACCAGGTTTTTCCCAGTTTTAGCCAAATATACCATTTTGCTGGCAAAATGACTAACCCTACTTTATATGAAATGTTCTTATTTTTCAGAAACAAAGTAAATTCAGCAGAACTGATTAAAAAGAGGACAAATGCTGAAAATCGCATTATTTACGATAGCAATTAAAAAATATATGATAAGGAGAAAAATAAGAAAAATCTTCCATTTAAAGTTGCTTAAAGGTGATATGTCCCATTAAGAGCCGCAAAGCGGACCCACTTTGTGTCTGAATCGACCTCTAGTATATGTTGATGCGAATGTTTATACGTAGATAATGAGATGTGCAAGAATGTTTCTAGATAATGAGTGGCTTTCCTAGACCACCAGAGGGTTAGTAAACTAATGACTAGTAGCGTTACAAAAGTGGATGAGGAAGAAAAACAGAACATGAATACAGAGTTTTTCTGAAGCACATGAAGCTTTGTCAAGTCATTTATGTAGGCGCATATCTTTATATATAAAATTCTTCTGTCCGTGTATTTGTAATAGAACTCCTCCTAAATGGCTGGACTGATTTTGATGAAATTTTGTTACGCAATTGATTTGAGAATGGTTTAGATTCCCAATTTGATCCGATAAAAAAATGTTTTTTAATAAAAATCCAGAATTGCGCGCTTATTGAGATTATTATAATGCCGCTTGAAACCCTTCACTGCCATCGTAGTTGTGGCACAGTGGTCAGCGTAATGGGATTCAGGACAAGAAGTCCCAGGATGGAATCCTTGTACAGGTATATAAGAATTTTAAATTACTCTAATTACGTTTGTGACGACTGTACTCGTGGTGACATCAAGTATTTTTAAAATCATTTTTTCCTTACCTTTCCATCAAAACGGTCCAATTTATAATTTATTTAAAAACATTTTACAATTTTTGGATTTACATCGTTAAAATAGGACAACATCTGTCGGGGTCGTCTAGTATAAGTGTATTTTCAAAGGTGAGTAGCAGAGAGTTCCTTTTTAAACCAGGCGATGAACTTGTACAAAACATTTCTAAATTTAAGTACCTCGATCTTTTTCAAAATAGTTCTAAAATTTAAGTATCTAGAAAATTAGAAAATCTAAAAAATTATTGCACAGGTAGCACATTATAGATTTATTTAATTTTTGTGTATTTTCACAATTTTTCTTATTTTTTTCAGTTTTTGCTGTTATATATTTTCGTTTTGTCATTTTATTATATAAATAATGTGATGATTGAGCATGCATATGATTGACGAGTATTACAATTCTTCTTTGAATTTTTGTCCAAGATAATGGTCAAGCATCCAAACTAGAGTTGGAAAAAAATCATGATTTTTTTTTAAAAATAAAAAAAATCAGATTTATTTGATTTAAATCAGATTTTTTTTATTTTTTTCTGAATACTAATTTTAATTGTTGTTTTTATGTTTTTTGCAATATACATAGAATAGTTTGTTATAAGAAGTCACATCTTATCTATCTAGTATATTCTGCACACTGATTACCTAAACTTAAATATATAAATTTTAATCTAAATACATTCTATTATTTTGTAATTGGATAGTGCAAACTCAATAAGATGTCAATTAAAAGAACAAATTAAATATTCTTTTAATGCAAACTATTTATTTAAAAAAAAAACAAATCACAATTATTTTAATATTTTTTTTAAGTACCGAATTATGGATTTAATTGTTTCAATAAAAACACTTGCTTTGATGCTTTATCCACTCCTCATTGGTTACGAAGGCTAGAATGAACAATACCAAAAGAAGAAAACTGTCTTTCCATTCTAGCAGATGAAGCCATGGCTATTGTTATTTGGTAGACAAACTGGATTTCAGTTCTCTTAACCTCCCATTACATAAAATGAATTCAACCAGTCATAATCAATCATTGTACTACCCCTGCTACATATTTTTTTATAACAACCCCTAAATTCTTGGAAAGCACATGCTATCTATTTACACTTATTTACTTATTGGTATTACTGTGCTGACTGATTCCCAGTTCTCCTGTCTTTGGAATATAGGTTTTAAAAGAAGTGAAAAAAAATGATTTAAATCAATGATTTTTTTTAAATCAACTGATTTAAATCAAGATTTAAATCATGATTTAAATCAACTGATTTAAATCAAGATTTAAATCATGATTTAAATCAACTGATTTAAATCATGCCAACCCTGATTCAAACTATTTTACCTTGATTTGCAGAAGAGTTGAGAATTTACTTTCGCAGAATAAAAGCAAATTACACCAATATTTCGAAAGAAAGCATGGAAACTTTATGGTACGAAATGCGCATACTAGAATTGGGAAATGATTTATTTATGTAAAAAAAAAATTAATTCACTTGTTAAATAGTTTTTTATAACTTCAAAATGACTGAACTTTTGAAACACCGCGTCCAGTGGCGTACCCAGAAATTTGAGGTTTCCATACACGTCGCGAAAAAAAAATTAGTTTAGAATAACCACGTGGTAAAATTAAAGAATATCTATAAGAACTTTATTCCCCATATTTAACCCATCAATGCCAGAGCTACTTTTGCCGAATATATATTAACACATTGTATGCGGTACACGTACTATAATATGTTTTCATGCCGATAGATACTTGAGCGTGGGACACGCACCAGTACACTTTCTGGCGATTGATACTTCAGCGCAGGTCAAGTACTAATAAGGGTTAGTGTAACAACATGGTTTGTTTGTGAGTACAAAAATAACGGTATATACAGGAAAACGAAGCCGAATGTTCTTGTCTACTACACAGATTCTAGAAAAATTTACACAAATAAAAACTAGTTTTTACATTATTAGTTTTATGATTGCTCTTTTCATTTTTTTGTAATGTAAAAATGTTTATATATAACATAATTCGAAAAAATTAAAACTATATACTACTATTCTACTTGATTTTTCATATTTACGATACTATTATAAATTTATTCACTAAAAAATATATTTTTTGTTTACAAAAATCTAATGGTTCTTATTTATATATTTGTTAATATATTTCAATATAAAATACGAAAAGTTGGTTAAAAAATTAAACAATTTTCGATCTATTGAGATTTAACTGAATAACTAAATTTACGCGCAAAACGCCCGCCCCCGGTACAATTCCGCTGTGAAATGTACCCGCACACAATGTGATAATGAATACCTTGATATTAAGTTTTCATAGATTGAAATGAGTAAACAAACACGAAAATGGACATAAATTTAGATAAGAATTACCACTTGGCAAAACTGAAGAATACGACGCTATATCAATTTATGACAAAGAGAATTTAATAATGAGATATCTGGCTAGCCCAAAAATTATTATATTTAAAATCTATTGAACCAGAGAAACAAACAGTTAGGTACAAAACAATAAAAACATAAAACAATTAAGAAGACAAGATAATAATGATGCTTCATTTTCGATGGAGGCTGACTGGATGATTTTGTCCTATTTGTTAATCTTATTTCTCCTATTTCCTATCTGAACTATATGTGACAAATTTATACGAATACCTTGAATTTATCATAGATTGCAAAGAGTAAAACTAATATGAAGTTTAAACAACTTTGAATATTACTGCCTGCTTTATCAGTGATCAGTTGTCATTTAAAATACCATAGGAAGTCATTTAATTAAATAAAATAAAATTAACAACCTTGCGATAAATTTAGTATCGCATGTAAACACAATACTGTAGTTATTTGTAAGTGGAAGCTTTATAACAGATAGGGTTGGCACGTTTTTGCCAAAGGTGGTAAAAACCATGGAAAAAACCGTCCTGGCAAAAATACATTTTTGCCACTTTTTGCCAAGTAGCAAGAAAGGATACGTTTTATTTACGGGTATGTAACAATTTTAACTTTTACTAATTTTAACTCTAATCTAAAGATACATAATATAATGGTTTTTTTTTTTAACATAGAATATTCAATGCGTTATTAAAACAGTAATTGAAATCTAAAGTTATACCTAGAGATACAAAAAATATAAAATGCCGAAAGACGGCCGATTGGTTAGGGTGCTGGCCATTGGTACCAGAGTTCATGGGTTCAAAACCAGCAGTAGCATGGATGTTCGTAGCAGTTTGGAATCGGCTTCAAGCTGTAGGTCCCGGTCTCATTAGCCCTCGTGTTGCAAAAAGTAGACCGTAGCACTCCAATCCAAACCAAAAAATATAAAATGAAGATTGATTTTGCAAGTTTTTATGTGCAATGATTTTTTTAATGTAATTAGCTTATTTCCCTTACAAACTGTAGCTTTAACGTTTTTAGTACTTATATAATATATATATATATATATATCTTATGTTTGTATATATACACATTACAATTAAAGACAACATTACTATATTAAACTGATAAATAAAGAAAACATTTTTTATCCCATGCCTCCATCATATAAATTTATTTTAATAAATAGAACATTGTATTTTTATTGCTAAAATCAATGAAAATTATTTTAAATTGTTTAAACTGTCAAATTAATTCTAATGAAATACCTAATTAATATTATGATTTAAGTCTCATTGGATTATATACAAAATTATTTATTATTTTGTTATTTATTAATTATTTTGTACATTTTTAAAATCCATCTAATTTTTCTAGATTTTTGCCATTTTTTTTCCAGTTTTTACCACTGTCCTGGCAAAAATACCATTTTGCCGGCAAAATGGCCAACCCTAATTTAAAATATAAAGCTATTTAACACGATTTCAGTTGATGTGCCAGCGGAAATATTATATTTATGCGCGAATCTCAAAAAATTAGACAATGTCAATCCAAATGACCAAATTATAAAAAAGTGCAGATATTCGAAAATTCGGTAGAATGTTTACAGGATGAAAACCATCTATTTTCGTCGAAATATAAAACTCGTTTCGAGAAAATATTAAAATTCTACGAACTATTTTTAGCTGTCCATAAAAAGTGACGCAAGGCATTAAATGGGTTAAAACTGTTCAAGAATTAATATCATTTTCATCAAGTTATAAAAATTAAGAAAATATGGGTACTTTAGAAAAATGATAAAGCTACCAAGATAATAAAAATCCCTGCACTTTATAGAACGTCAGAATTCAGAACGTCTGTATTATAGTATAATGCAGAAGTACATTCAGGGTTATATATATATATATATATATATATATATATATATATATATATGTGTGTGTGTGTGTGTGTGTGTGTGTGTGTGTGTTTGTATATACTAGCTGATTATACCCGACATTGCCTGGGAAAGAAGAAAGTTTTAGACTTTTCTATTAAATTCAATCCAAAGAAAATTACACTTCCATAAGTAACTGAAATATCTACAAAACCCCCCACCCTCCACGCTTCGTTTAATTAAAATCTGCTAGACTGTTATCTATCAGAAAAGGGCAACTGACTTTATACTTTAAACCTCTTCAGTATGCGAGAGATTATTTATCTGTCACATAAATTTTCTAACACGTAACCGTAACAAGTACTAATAAGCTAAAAGTATTTTCAAACTTTTTTTTAAGGATATCAAGGAAAGGAATTTTTAATTATTACAGTAATATAATGACAACATATATGTATTTAAGGATTTTTTTTACTATTAATGCTGCACCTTACGCTTGAAAATGTAAAAGAATGTTATGAACTTTAACAAATATTTATTTACTATTTACAAAGAAATTTCCAATAGTGCAAGTTCACATACATAAATAATTTCATTTTGAAAGTTAAACAGATTTCTTTCTTTGTTTCAGAAATTTTTTCGCTCAAGTTCTTTAATTCAGCTACTTCTCCTTTTATATCTTTACATGGAAGAAATTGACAACATTCCAATTTAAAAATTAAGGAGTTTTTAAGGACCTTTGATGAAAATTAAGTAGTTTTAAGAGACCTTGAAAATGGAAACTAAAATTAATGAGTTAGTTCTTAAAGACTTTTAAGGACCGTGGGAACCCTGTACATATGTTCCTTTGCATAACCTTTCCTCCTCTTGGTTTTGCCGCTAAATGCAACAACCGGCACAGGGAGCAAGTAGCTACTAATAAGATCACATAGCGGCAAATTTTAACAAAAGACTACCATACGTCTGTTCGCTATGTCGTCAGTCACAGGCAAAATTATATATTCATATCTACCATTACTTATTCATTCATTGCCTATTTTTGATTCAATATAGCTTCAACTCTTTAGGATAAAATTTTTCCTTAAACATCAATGAGAGTAACTTTATAAAATGTGTCTACTTTCAATTTATGAATTAATATGTTATTAAAAAGCAAAATGTATGCACAGTGAAAAAAATATAGAAATCTGCTTACTCGCGAAATAACTTTTCATTCATATAAATTAGAAACTAACTTATATCAAAAAACTAATTAACATTTTTATATTTGTAAATTAAAATTATATTAATAGGAGCTACATATTCCCTTTTTACACAGGGTTCTATCGGTTTTAACCATGGGGTTGTTTAAACCAGTGGTTTTAACTGTCCTGGTCAATATCAAATTTGACCAGTTTTGACCACTGAAATTCACTTTTCAATATATTTAATACTAATCGAACATAGTTTACTAGCATATGATACAGGCAAGTTATATTTGTTAAAAATGCCATAATATGAATAACACCAGCAAAAAAACTTATTTTTTTATACAAGCTGTTTTATATGTAATTTATATTGAATTCAAAAAACGGTTACAAGTAACAAGTTTTGTAGTTGTCTCTAAATTTAAACGATTTCGTAATTTATTTTGGATTACTCCAAACTTTGAAAATAATCTTTCTAATGTAACCTCCACACTATGGCCAGTTGTTCACCTCTTCCTGATGGTGACCTCGAACGATGGTTCACTAGTCGCATCCACACGCTGGGCCACTGAATGAGCTGAGAGCATTGATTCGTTCATAAGGTCCACTGCGCAGTTTAGTTGCGCATCTGGCTGCCTTTGATCTTTGGAGAAAAACCGCCTCCAAAGCCATCGTCCGCCAAGGCTATTTTATCGTCTGCCGCCATCGGCCACGATAAGCCAAAGCCCCCCCCCCTATCCCCAGACGGTGGTGATGGCTTGCAGTGGACCATACTGTGGAGGGGCCTTTAGATGTATTGTAAAATCAACAAATTTTATGTTAATGCCTTTGTCCTTCTTCATTGCTGCCCACCAGACATCAAGTCTAAGTGTATTTTATGTGTTTTGCTGCAACTGGATTACATTTTTATAATTGCATGTGCATGGTTCATTTTTAACATTCAAACATTCTTATTATACTGTATAAGCATGTTAAATTTCATGAACATGTTAGTGTAATATTTTGTTTAACTTCACTACTATTTTTATCGCTTATTAAAAGTCACTTCTAAGTACAAAAGATATATGTTAAAATGAAAACAATTTAAATCTATTTTTAACAATCCTGAATTCTTCTGACAATTTTTGACTACTTTTAATACTTTTTGACTACTTAAAACCACTTTTATCCAGTGTTCTGGTCAAAATCAGTTTTGACCGGTCAATATTACAACCCTGCTTTTACCGCATGACAAATGTTAATTTTTTTTATATATTAAATTTCTTAACAATTTGTAATTTTTATTTATTTTAAGATATCATATTTTTAAAGTTTTTGTTCACAAAATAAAATATATATTTTACTTAATTTGATATTAAAATTTAGTTTTTAATACAAATTTTTAAAATTTATCTTGTGTAAATAAATTTCCCTTTTTTAATTTGGTGCATACTTTTACTTTTTAAAATATACTACTTAAAATGCCAAAACTAAATTATTTTTTAAAGGTTAGAGTGTTATTAAAGAACTTTTATTTTTGATGAATCGAAAAAAAAAGCAATTACAATTCAACTGTAAATCTCGAAAGGTATTATGTTACTTTAATTCCAACGCATGAGCACTCTAACAAATTCTAACACACTGAGGATAAATATTACAATTTAATTAAATATTCTGTCAGTTGCTAAAATTCGAACTATTGTGAAACGTTTTATAACTGTCATTCATTTCACTTTCAAACCAAGCTCCAGATTTAGATCCGTTAAAATACGTCATCATTATTTCCGGAAGATAACGCAGGAAGAATGTCAAGAGTGAATAATCTAAATGAAACATACGGATTTCCTGAAGAAAAATAGTTTACTGCGGTTGCAGTGAGGTGCAGCAAATTTATCATTCAAACACGGTAGAAATTATGAAATACAAAAATCGTTCAAATCCGATACTTTATTTTGAAAGGAATATTATATAGGGCAGTATAGAATAAAAAAAGAAAAGTTCTATCTTTTGAAATTAAAAATCAAAGTTAATATTTTATTACTGAACTATGAACGGTATATATTTTAAATTTAAATAAACTTTAGAATATATTAGTAAGATATTAAGAACATTTTAATAACTGTACTTTTATTCATTTCTTAGTGATAACGACTATTGTATTTTGATTTCAAACAAAATAACACGAAAAACTGACATTAAATCAGAGAAAATTCGGTAGGCTTAGAATACATAAAAGTGCTAGGCAAGGGTCAACTGCAGTTCGACCTTTTCGCATCTCTAGAGCAGTTGATCTGTACACAAGGTGTTTTGAAGAAAGAGGATTACAAAACTTAGAGAATATGGAATCAAATATTTGGGAGATTTCAAATAATTTATGAAGATTAGCTTACTTTTTCATGAGTTACAAATTGATGTTAACATTTAATTAAGTTACTTACAGGCATCAACATTTATTTTGACAAATAAAAACGACGGCTGTTGTAATAAAAGATCATCAGAAATTATGGTAATCGTTACAGCTCATCGATATTCCTATGTGAATTTTGAGAGTCCTTTAAGTGTAAATTTAAATATACACCAATATATATATATACATACATACACGCACATAAAAATGTAATCCATCAAAATAATACCTGCCGGTCACAATGATTATGTAGCCCCTATCCGTTTTACTTGCTCGGGCTACTGGGCTAAAAACTAAACAGCTAACAGTAATAACGATGGAGTCGAAGAAGAAAAAGACCGGCACAACTGTAATTACAACTTTATTTTAGAGCTGCTAAAACGGATATCTTCACTACTCAAAGACGGACAAAACAAAGAAAAATCACAAAAATCACTCTGCTCGAACAGAGGTGTACCCAAGAGCGAAGACAGAAAGAATTTTCCCAAGGGACAAGAAACTTACTCCGGAGCCATTTGCCGGCGACAGCAGGAAAACGTGTTGAATAGACAGAAAATTTACATCTATAGAATAGAAAGCTTTGGGAATTGTATCGAAAGAATTTTAAGTCGGGGACGCTGATTTGATTAAGACACGTAAAGGCTGGAAAAAATATTTTAAGGAATTAGAATGAAAGAGAGGAGGTTTTTTTAAGGAAATATTAAAGTTCAATAATTTTGATATATATATATATATATATATATATATATATATATATATATATATATATATATATATATATATATATGGTATGTGTGTGTTTTATATATGTATATAAACATATGCACACGTATTTGTATAGTATACATACATCAAAAAATAGGATATACTTAAGAAGTAAGGGATCTACGTGGACAAACTTTTTAAACAAGAAAACTGAGGGAAAAAATTACGAAAAATATTTTAATCTAAGCTTTAGTAGTAATTCATTTTTTTTTTAGCTTTTAAATGTGTTCTCGTAAATAAATAGTACTGTTCTACAATTAAAATTATTTTTAACATTTTAATTTAACCTATGATTCTATATTTTCTAAACATAAGCAAGAATAATTGAAAAGGTTTTTAAATTAGAAGAACACAATAAGTATAAACTAACAGAAACTGGAAATATTATATTAATTTATGTTAATATTTTTTTTTTATTTTTGAGGAAACGTGCTGAATTTTTTTATAATAGATTTACTGTTCTAATCGATAACTTTCATCCCTGATTCGGATATTCCGTGAAAAGAACTGGATGCACTTAAAAATGGTTATACTTGCCAGGTCTTAAGAGCAAAGAGTCGAAATTTCTAACAATTATTACCGTGTATTTTTGTACTTTTGTCCTAAATGTTTGAGAAAAAAAAGGCCGTTATATAGACTTAAGCCCTTGTGAAAGTAGATCGTAGCGCTCCAAACCAAACTAAATCAAACTTAGACACAAGTTAATCAGGTAAATCAGCAATCTAGTGTGTGATCTGAGCAGTTTACAAACATATAAGATCCGTGGTAGCTCAGTCGGTAACGGCAACAGTATCGTAACTGAGAGGTTGTGGGTTTGGAACCCAAGTTGGCCTAAGATCCGCTGTGTTCGTTAAAGGTGACCGAGGCACGTAAAATAGGATCGTGGTCCTATTTTACCACTCCAAGTTCTCAATCAATACCTCTGGGGGTGGAAGGCCAAACCTATGGGTCTTCTGCTTGGTTCCTGCTTCAAAATTACGAGGACCCCACTTGAGCGTAAGATGTATTTCACCCTTGTGGTGCTCCTTACAAACGAAAGGAGCAACCCTTTTCCTTAAAACGAGTAGCCTCCGGTTCCATCGTGCTTGGTTTCACCAAGTGGCATAATTCAACAACAATAACAAACATCTGTGCCTGCAAAAGAATTTGAACCCACATAATGGTTGAAAAAAGCAGCTCTCTACATGTTCCACAACTGTCCAGGGTATTTTTACGAAAGATTAGTCAATTTATCATGAATAATTAAAAGGACCTATGCCAGGTTAAAAACTAAATGAAATATTTTAGACCATGCATTTATCAAGTATTCCAATACGCAACTGAACAATAAAATAAAAAAAAAGTCTTAAAGCATATATATCTCTCTCTCTTTTTTAATGGAAGAAAAGGAATGTGCATAGCAATAAAGTACCAAGATTAAAACTGTTTGAGCCTGATTATAAGATACGAACTGACGTCCTTTTTAAGTATTTACAACAATTTTACATTACAACATACAAACAAATGCTTTAAGAAATCTCACCCCTATTGTTTTAGCTCAGTATTTTTCAATTTGTAAGGGCTCCAGGTAGGGTTGGCACGTTTTTGCCAAAAGTGGAAAAAACCGGTAAAAACCATCCTGGCAAAAATACATTTTTGCCAAATGGCAAAAATGGATATGTTTTATTTACGAGGATGCAACTATTTTAACTTTTATTAATTTTAACTCTAATCTAAAGATACATAATATAATGTTTTTTTTAACATAGAATATTCATTGCGTTATTGAAACAGTAATCTAAATCTAAAGTTATACTACCTAGATACAAAAAAAAGATAAAATGAAGATTGATTTTACAAGTTTTTATGTGCAATGTTGTTTTGAATGTAATCATTAGCTTATTTCCCCTACAAACTGTAGGTTTAAACATTTTAGTACTTATACAATATATATACAATATATATACAATATATATATATATATATATATATATATATATATATATATCTTATATATATACATATTACAATTAAAGACAACATTACTATATTAAATTGATAAATAAAGAAAACATTTTTTATCCCATGCCTCCATCATATAAATTTATTTACAAAAATAGAATATTGTATTTTTATTGCTAACATCAATGAAAATTATTTTAAATTGTCAAATTAATAATAATGAAATACGTAATTAATATTCTGATTAAAGTCTCAATTGTATTATGTACAAAATTATTTATTATTTTGTTATTTATTAATTATTAATTATTTTGTACACTTTGAAAATCCAGCCAATTTTTCTAGATTTTGCCATTTTTGCTGTTTTTTACCAGGTTTTGCCACTGTCCTGGCAAAAATACCATTTTGCCTGTAAAATGACCAACCCTAGCTCCAGGGCTACATTAGAAACCATATGCATGGTGGATCACACTTTGGCCATCATTGGCCAAATTACGTAAAATTCTGCATATAGGATGGAGGTACGAGTATGAAAAAATATGCAGTGTAATTAGAAACAAGGTTTGTTTATTTTATTTTAATTGCTTAAAAAACAGTAGGAAAAATACCTGTGTGGTAAAATATATTTCAGAGGCTCATGATTATATATGCATTTTAAATGCAAGAATAATAAACATGAGAAAGTATATATTAGTAAATAATTTTATATGTGGGGCATTTTCTTTTAATAGCATTCGTCATTACCAAGCCTCAGATATTTGATGGCCATTTTATTATGGGAGAACTTTATAGGCGGCCAATATTACTCCCTAAGACAACACAGAGTGGGACATCGTAATTTGGAAGCAGGGACCAAGTAAATACCCCAAGGCTTAGCCTTCTGCAAAAGCATCGTCTGAGAACTTGGAAGTCATTGCGACCACGAACTTATTTTACATACCCCAGCCACCATTAATGAGCACGGTGGATCTTTGACGGGATCTGGCCTTGAACTCGCGATCCTCTGGTTGAGATCAATGCATTTACTAATTGAGCTACCGTGCCATGAGAAAAAAGGAAATCAAAAGGAAAAAAAAGTACTTTTTAAAGTTTAGGCAACAGAATTAAAAGTTTTTATAACGTTATTTATTTTACAATTACAAAAAGAGGGAAAGTAAAAAATAAACAAAAAGTTTTGCTACCCTAAATAATCGAATTTTTAAGACAATCCCTCAGCAGTATCAGTTCATTTGAATTAATATTGACTAATGGCATGAAAAAAAAATTATTCTGAATGCAGACTAAAATTAATAATGCGATAAACCTAAAATTAAAAAAAGAATAATTTAATGGGTATATTGTGGACTGTCACCTGCATCGATCAATCAATGAACAGATATTCACTACCAGTTCTATTCATGCAAAACTAAGACGATAAAGCAGGACGAATTTGCATGTCGAGTCCTGTATTGATTTTTAATGAATTTCATCGAAGTAAAAACAAGTTACAATTTTTCTTTTCAAAAAGCTTTCGCAGGCCACCAGTCGGAAACCCCTGTTTTAGCTCAAATATTTAACAGCTAAAAAACAATTATGTACATTTTGTATACTTCTTTACATTGAATGTTTGCATGCTGTACCATTCATCTCGATAAATACGACACTCGAAATCTTCGTTCAGAAACAAAGGTACGAAAGACAATTATGGCAAGGCTAACAATTTGAACTATTTTAAATGATTAAATAACAATAATAATTCAACATTAAGTTAAAGCATTATAATGCATTAACATGGCATTCAGAAGTTAATAAAATACACACACACACATATATATCAAAATTATTACCCCTAAAATATCTATATGAAATTCTCCTTTATCTCTTCTCATTTTTAATACCCAGTTTCAAAGCCGTAAAGCTTCGGATAAAGAAGTGTTCTCCTACTTAAATTCTTTTTACCCGCCAGTTTTCAGAACCCATTAAAATGGTATTGCTTTCGCAATAGCCAGAAGCTACCTCTGTAGTTTCGATCTAACTTAGACGATCAAGGTTCACTCTTGCCTCTAAAATATTGCTGAACAATCTTTTGTGGGAACAAAATCATTTGACCTGCTCGCTCTGGGGCTGACGAAGAGTATATTCGTGTAGCATTCTACTCACAGCTGTTGAACTGTAATGACGATCGGTTAGACCACTGTTTTTCGATCTTTAATAAACATAAAGTTCCATAACGCTGGACTAGTGTTTCTGATGACTTCAGGAATACAGATTAGATATTTTTGCCCAGCAAGCCCGGGAACACTAAATAATATGGGATAATCTTCCGTGTAATCGGCGAGAAATATTTTCACTCAAATAGTTTTAATATATATATATATATATATATATATATATATATATATATATATAATCGGCGAGAATCAGCATAAATATTTAATATTCATCAATATATGAATATGGTTCAACAATTACAAATACAAACGCCCTATTTTAATGTAGGAAACAGATATTTCAGGGGGAAAATGTATTTAAATAATTTAAGCTGACCAAATGTTTAATAAGGTGAAAGCAACTTTGAAAAAGCCTTTGATTTCGCTATATGGCTGGAGTTTAAGACTTTCCAACTAGTAAAGAAAAACGAGATATAGCTAGTTTGTCCAGTAACCGGTTCAGAAATGTTTAGCTTGTTAACCATGAATACCATTAAATCCAACTAGACGCAGCAGGTAGAAAAAATAGTCAAACTCGTTCACGTAACCCACTTATGAACGGTTTTTCTTTGGATTTTTGAAGATTGCTTAATTATTACATAATCAATAACAGTAAACTTCGTTAATACAGTTTGTCTTAATAATTTTTAATTCCTTATATACATACACAATTAAAAATTATTTTAAAAGACAACCTGGCACAAAAAATGCTATAAATTTTATAATTTTTTATTAGATAAGAAGTAGGGAATATAACATCTGAAATCAGCTAGATACCAACTCAATCTATCTTAAAATTTCAATAAAATAACATTTTAAATTTTAAAAATAAATACCATAATACCAGGGGAAAGAAGTATTATCGGGTTTTAAGAGACAATTTTTTTTTTCTTTTTTATAATCAACTAGCAAGTTTGCCCGTGCTTCGCTACGGTGAACTTATTTAAACAAACTGACAAACAATAATTACATAAAATTTGACGAATATTTTTTTAGATAATGTGCGGAGCATATACCTGACCTCTGATATCACCTTAACACATTGTATGCGGAACACGTATTAGTACGTTTACTGACGATTGATACTTGAGCACGAGTCACGTACTAGTATGGGTTAGTGTAGCATGGTTTGTTTGTGGGTACATAAGTAAAGGTATATACAGAAAAACGAAACCGAATGTCTTTCATTTTTTTATAATGTAAAAATGTTTATATATAACATAATTCGAAAAAATTAAAACTATATACTACTATTTCTAATTGATTTTTCATATTTACGATACTATTATAAATTTATCCACTAAAAAATATATTTTTTGTTTTCAAAAATCTTATGGTTGTTATTTATATATTTCTATTCATATATTTGTTTATAAAATACGAAAAGTTGATTAAAAAATTAAATAATTTTCGATTTATTGATTTTTAACTGAATAACTAAATTTAGGCACATAACGCCTACAATTTCGCTACGAAATGTACCCGCAAACAATGTATTAATATCTCCTAAAACTTGAATATTTGAAACTTATGTAATAACATTATTGATGTTTATATTGACAATGTCTGTTTTAAAAAAATTTTTAAACTTTACTCAATTCTAGTTTTGAAATAAGCAGTTTTTTTCCAAGAGGGGATAAAAAGCCCTGAACCTATTAAAATAATGAGTTTTCTTTTGTATTATTCAGAAAATCTTCCTTATTAGCTGAGATATACATATTCAGAAAAGCTATTTTAAAAACGTTTTATATGTATAAAAAATTGCAATATCAACAATGTGTTTGTTTCAACAGTGGAAAAGATAATTTCATAGGAATAATGTATTATGTATTTATGCAGCTAGGAGTATGGGAAAAACGTTGTGTACCATACACTTTGTTGCTTTCAAATAGTTAGCTGTACTGATATTAAAAAACATTCAAATTTTAGAAACACGAAGAATTTATTCACTTTGAAAAACATTAAATGTATCATTAACTTTGTACTGAAACTTATCAATAAATTGGAAAAAGATAAACAAAATTTTCAAGATAACTCCTAGAAGGTAATCAGCAAACTATTTAAAAGAATTTTTCAGTAATTTGTCCAATTTCGTCGTAATTTTTGTTTCAATAATAAAGGACGTTTGCCATCCCCATCCTTTTCCAACGGTACTAATAAGCCTACTATAACATTCTTTTTAGCCAATAGATGGCAGCAATGATAGGTCATCCTTTGTTTCTTCATTTTGATCATCGCTGCTGACGAATTACCATAGAATAGCATAGAATAAGTTCACTTTCTTATACATTTGCAATTACCAACCTCAAATCAAGTGACAGACTCGGTATTTTTTTTTCGACCTCGACCCCAGGGCTATAATTTGTTATATGAGATATTTGTAAATCCGAAGCTAAACAAAATCTTAATCTTTTTCAATTGGTATATATATATATATATATATATATATATATATATATATATATATATATACATTAACTCGAGAATTCTCTCCACATTTGACATAATCAGTCCATTTCAGTTTAGTGAAGTTTGTCTTTAGAAGCCTCCATTTTGTCAATTTATGTTAATTAATAATAGAAATTGTTCATATAATAAGTAATGATGATATTTAAATAAAAATGAATCAAATCGGTTAAATGTTCTGTTTCTAGCCTTATGGGGCATGAGTGTTACAGATTTAGTTCAAGACACCAGGGGCATACGCTTTTGAAATAAAAAGACATGGAAATTCTGA
This sequence comes from Pardosa pseudoannulata, assembly GCA_032207245.1. Taxonomy (NCBI): domain Eukaryota; kingdom Metazoa; phylum Arthropoda; class Arachnida; order Araneae; family Lycosidae; genus Pardosa; species Pardosa pseudoannulata. Next base: position 27,041,704 of record CM063504.1, on the reverse strand, counting down.
TTTATCGCATCTGTACCAATGTAAGTTAGTAAATGATTCTGGTTTCTAAAAAAATTCTATTCAACTCGGTTAAAAAACGGGTATTTTACTAAATTTACACGTTAAGAATATTGAAAGAAAAATGTGCTTTTACAATAATCAATAAACAAAAATTCAATAGTTTAAAGTAAATTCCATCAAAACTAAAAGATGGGGATTATTAACAAATGACATATTATGTAACAAGTTTCGTAAAATGTTATAAATTAAATTTTCAGTGCAATTTATATACCACAATTGGCAAAGCTGGTGCTACTCTCAAGGATTCACAAGCTGTCAACGGATCTCTTCATTTTAGCTGAATAACGTATTTGTAATAAGAAAATCAAATCTGTACATCTCATGTTCAGGGAGATTCTTTTGTTTTCATTAATTTAATCGTTTAGTATTTGTGTACTTGCTATGTTAACTGTAACTTTTATGTAACTGTTTTTGAACGAGAATTTGTTTCAGAATTCTATGAATAAAATCTCGTTTTGCATGACAGCGGCTGGTTCTTTTCGTGTTTAAAACCAAAATTATTTTAAAGCTACGTTTTATCTGAGAGCTACTTTCCCTAAAGCAATTGGTGTTTTGATACTTCGTTTAAAGAATAATGAAATAGTGCCTTAAATGATATGGTATCAAAGGAGAAATTAGATTAGAAAGATATCAAACAAAGCAAATTCTAAGCAACACTCCAAAAAAGTTATATCTTTTACGGAAAATGTGTACAATTACGTATAAAGCATGAATCTAATATCTTACGATTCGAAAGAAAAATTAATAATAATACAAATATAAAATCACTGACAATTTTAACACACAAATTTATGCTTTGATAAAGCAGAATTTACATTTAAATAAAAAGGTTAGGAATTCGTAAAAACTGCTTAGCAATACATACAGGTGTAGAAAAAAAATTATAAAAAATAATTAATACCCTCTTGGCTATGAAAACAAATTTTAACCAAGTATTGAAAAATGAAGTAAAAAAATTGCAGTAACAATTTTAACTACAGGTTTTCTAGAAAAGTTATATCCAAGATATTAGAATAATAAAATTACCAATACATGAGTTAATAGCAACTTGAAATAAAAGTGAATGAGAGATGGCTACTGCTCTTAACAAAAACGGCATAGTACGAAAACAATAAAATACTACTTGGTCTACTAATTTTTCGTAATATTAAACATTTATAATCAGCAATCTACACACATCATTTAAATTACTTATAATTCTCACACATCCATACAAAAAATGGCAAAAATTATCAAATCCCAAATTATAAATTTTAACTTGAGGAATTCTAGTATATAGAATTAAATGCTTAGTATAAATCATCAATAGCTGAATTCTCTTTCCTAATTGAGTGCTTTTAACATTCGTAATTACAGCGTTAAGATTATAGGAAGAACTTCAAGTTCACAGAATCCTTATAAGTGAATGAGAAGTAAAGCGTTTAAAAGCATTTAGTCCATCACCATAAAACAACTAACCATTTGAAACGACATTGCACACCACAAATGTAAACACTTTTGAATCTATCAAGTTATAACTTCTATTTCTTATCATATCGGACGAAAGATAGACGTAAAAGATAAAAAAAAAATAGATATGTTCAATTTTAATAGAATGTAAACGTTTAACTTATACCTTCGATGTTTGTAACTAAATAAAAATTTAGTATACCAACAAAATTAATACCTTCCTCCTTATAACTTGCTTAGAACCATAAAATAAATAAAATTCGAATAGGTCACGCGCTTAACAGCTGGCACGAGCAGGGAGCGTGCACCTGGGGTAGGGGATTTTTTTTATATTTTTTTTTCTTACAAGCAGCACTCATAGGATTTGAAAAGAATCTATACTGAGCCTTCGGGAGGGTAAAAGATGGAAACTGACTCAAAAGAAGGGAAATGAATTAAAAATATCAGAAAAACATACGGGGAGCACATTAAGATCAGGGAATTGCGAAGGTTATAAAAATTTTAAAATTGCCGCTAAATTCAAATAAGAGATAGTAACAACTAATTTCACACAAATATTTTTTATTAAAAATTCGTTTGGTGTACGGTTGAAAGGAAAATAAAAATATAATCGGTATTAAAAAAATTAACTTAAACATAATATAGGAAATATATTTCTCATCACTTAACATTAATGTTAAGATAATAACACATTCTCTAAAGAGTTGCCTCTTGACATAAAGGAAGATGTAAAAACTTTTCAAAACCGAATAATAATGGTACATAATTTTATTTTAGAAATAAAACATTCTTAAAAAGTCTAAAAAAATTTATAATAATGTAATCATTATTTGGATCACGTGTAATAGGGATCGAAAATCAAAATTATCGACTTAAATTCCATATCAAAATCTGTTCTTGACACTTCAGTTACAGTGCATGTATTTAGTTTGGCTATTGTTCTAGACATACAGCATTATAATAACCAAAATAACATCCAATGATTAAATATGTATAAAAACAGAATTTAAACAACTGGAATTATTAGTAAAATACAAACTGCATTAATTGCAAGATTCAATAACTGAGATTTTAAAAAATATAGACACAACTGTCAAATTTTTAAACTAAAGCAATAAGATTTCAAAATTTGGGATGTTGGGAAATTTTATTAATACTTAATTTTCTGCTTTGATTTTGTCAATTTTTTTTACTAATAAGAACATCTCGAAACATCATTTCTTGATAAAAACTTTCGAACGAATCGAAATTATAAGCAAGCATTTTATTTTCATGTGTTCAGAAAAAAGGCATTTTCAAATTACACGCTTTTACATTGACAGCAAATATTTACAGCACATATCTAACATAACAAGAAATAACTTACATAAATGTAAAACATGGTTATATTTAAATTTTCTTGTGTTTAACAGATTGTGAATCTTAATGTTTTAAACAGAAAAAAACATCTGTTCCGTTACACCGTTTAAGTATAATAATATCAATATTAATAAACTGCAGTTTACTGACAACTGTTTCTTTGAAAAGAGTAACATTTAAAAACGCTGTCATGTATGTATTTCTAATTGTCAAACGTTATTGATACATTTTTTAGTTAATATTTTACTAAAATTAATTTACTCTGTGACAGAGAAAACATCGTAAAGAAAAATAAGAAAAAAGAATAACATTAGAACATTTGCTTTGGCATGACAAAACAAAATAAACAAAAAGTGATAGACTTACCAGAAATAAAATTTATAGTTATATATCCAACGAACACACATTTTAATTTTGATGTTTAATCCGTCAAAAAAGCGCTAGCAGCCGATATCCCAAGCACGCGCACGCGTAGAACACAATGTGAGCGCCATTTCTGCTCTAATCCACCACGAGCACACAAATTTTGTCAACAAATCGGCGTAAATATCCACTAGCAGGCATATATACAATTTTATGGCTCTTTTGTAGGTTTACAGAACTTATTTGAAACATTGTTAAATAAATTAAGTTAAATTAAAGGTTAAAATGACTGTCTTAAGACAGACGTACGAGCTCACGAGGAGCACGGAAGAGCTGTGTTAGCTTTCGACCGCCGCGGCGCGATTGTCGGTCCTTAGCTTATGCTGCATTGAGAGAGGAGCACATGGGTACGTTGGCCCCTCCCCTATGGTACTCGTTCAGGGGTAAGTATAAAAATAAAATACGGCGGTGTCTTAAAGTCACGTGGCTTTCATAACACTCAAGATAACAAACTGCATCACTTAGGGGCCACCAATTGAGAAAATTAAGTATGAAAGCTACAAGCTTATTTTTCATAATCTGTACACCATGAATTAGAGTAAATTTAGAACGGATTTGATATATATATATGCGAGTGTGTATTACGTATACATATATATACACACACATAATTTGTAGAATCAAAAATTATTTATTCTAACGAATCTTTTTACTCTCTTTTACAATAAGTAAATTATAAAAAATAATATTAAAAATATTATCAAATAAAGGTAAATGCCCACAATTTTATCTTTTTCTCTTTTGTCTTACGATTTCATTTCCCGAACAAATGCATTTAGTAAGAAATTTAAGTAACAATTTTGTAAATTAATTCTGTAAAAAATACAGTATAAATAAAAAAATACATTTACTGTACAAAATTCTGATATACAAAATTATATACAAAATTTACTGTTTATAAAATTCTACACAAGATGATAAATCAAGTAACTTTATTTTTTAAACTTTAAATTTAACTAACATTTATTCTGTACAAAATTATCCCATAAAAAAAAAAAAAATTGTATACAAAAATATATACAAAGAAACAGTAATAAATTATATCAAGATGATAAATCAAACTTTATTTTTTAAACTTTAATTTTTAAATTCAAGGAACATTTAAAAATAGTAAAGAAAAAAAATCTTGTATAATAAATTTGGCGCCTAAAAAAAATCACCTTTTTAAAATTACTTCAGAAATTAAAAAGGGTGAAATTATGTCTAAAATATAATATAGTAACTTGTTTAATTTATATTTATAGTAAACCAGTTCAAGGAACAGTTAAAACAGTAAAAAGAAAATAAAAAGAATCTTGCATAATAAATTTAAAACCTAAAAAAATCCTTTTTTTCTTATTCTTTATAAACTAAACAGTGCAAAATTATGTCTAAAATATAATATAGTAACTTGTTTAATTTATTCTTATAGTTAGCAGTTCAAGGAGCAGTTAAAACAGTAAAGAGAAAAAAAGAATCTTGGATAAAAAATTTAAAACCTAAAAAATCTTTTTTTTTATTCTTTATAAACTAAAAAGTGCAGAATTATGTCTAAAATATAATATAGTAACTTGTTTAATTTATTCTTATAGTTAGCAGTTCAAGGAACAGTTAAAACAGTAAAGAGAAAAAAAGAATCTTGGATAAAAAATTTAAAACCTAAAAAATCTTTTTTTTTTATTCTTTATAAACTAAAAAGTGCAAAATTATGTCTAAAATATAATATAGTAACTTGTTTAATTTATTCTTATAGTTAGCCAGTTCAAGGAACAGTTAAAACAGTAAAGAGAAAAAAAAAGAATCTTACATAATAAATTTAAAACCTAAAAAATCCTTTTTTTTTATTCTTTATAAACTAAAAAGTGTAAAATGTAGCATAGTAATTTCTTTCATTTATTTTTATAGCCTTTGATTATTTTAAATACTATCTTATTTTTCAAAACTTAAAATAATTATAATGCCGTAACTATATTTTTTCCATTTTTGTCCCAAAAGCTGTTTAAAAAAATTAATTACATTTCGAAGCCAAAAGTTTTAGAAGAACTTTTCAGCCACTTTAGAGCTTGCATGAGCAGACGAAACTTAAACCATTATGAGTCAAAATGGGATTGTCCCGGAAATGCACCGCAAAATTCTGAAACAAGGGGTGGAGCCATAATCAGAACCGCAAACGCGATGACGACTGTAATAAGGAAGTTCTCTGTTTAAGGAGCGTTAAAAGTTATCATTTGTCCCCCGGGGCTTCGCGTGTTCTAACGACGGATATGTTTTCCACGTTTCTGTAAAACTGATGTTTACATGAAACAAGTTGCTTTAACTCTTTTAAAGATCACCCAAATAAATTCATTGCAATTTAATGTAATTAGTTTATAAACGTTATGTATGAAACCTATAAATGTAAAATATATAAATTTTCTTTACATTTCCTAGGAGGGATACCTAAGGAGGGTTTGAGCAGTAGTTTAACTGAGAAATCCCTCCCCTTGTACAGCCTAAAAAAAATAGTTTTTTTAAAAGTTTAACTAAAATGGAAGAACAATAAATAAGAATCCTTAAAATAGTATCCCCTATATAATAATAGCCTAAGTTGTCTGTCCGCGAATTTCTGAAGCGGTTGTACCTGGAATGGATACAGGCATCCATATTGGATTTTTCATGAGTTAGGGTTAGCAAAATTGAAAGCGAGTTCGAAATCCACCCCATCCACAATTTTCGAGCGTTTAATGCTATTATTTCAAGCCTTATCCTTCCTCTTATTCTATACGAAATTCATTCTTGATAGGATGGCAAAGGCGGAGAGTAATATTTAAATTTCTGGACTGTTTCTACTTGAACCTTCATATACTCTAATTAGTTCGCTCACAACGTGCGGGAGTTGTACGTTTGGTAGAATGTCCGCCCACTTGATCGTCGTACTTCTCGGGTTGTCGGTTCTATTCCCCATGCAGCCAATTTTATTTTAATGTCTAGTAGGTTTAATATTTTCTGCCTTTTCTTTTAAATTCTTATTCCGAAAGTTTTATTTCCGAAAGAATTATTGTAAAAGTTGCTTTATTATTTTTAAAATAAATTTTTACTATTTTTTTAACTTTTTATAATTTTTATTATTTTTATTTTATTAAATTCACGTACTGTTGTACGGATGTCCCTGGCCACATAAACATTTCATGTTGTGTATCCTTAAACTTTCTTCTCGTAATGTAATAATAGCCTAAGTTATCTGTCCGTCTGTCCTCGAAGTTATGAAGCGGTTGGACCTGGAATGGATAGAGCATCCATATTGGATTTTTGATGAGTTAGGGTTAGCAAAATTCAAAGCGAGTAAAGTTTATCTTTTCCTAAACTATAGATCCGATTCTGAAGTAAATTGGTATGAATAAGCTTCGTATCACAGCGGAAAATACTGTCCTCTATAAAACGTTCGAAATCCACCCCGTCCCCTTTTCGAGCTTTTAATGCCATTATATCGAGCCCCATTTTAAGAGAAAGCGATTAAATTTATCAATTTGTCACATAATAAATAGTTAAAAATAACAATTTTTTCTAGCATTATGACTTTATTAATTTAACCATCTCATTGAATGATTTCTTATTTTAAATTATTTAAATATTTTATGCATTATTTTCATACGTTTTATCACTAAACTTAGATATTGCATAAATAATTTTCTTTTTTATTTGACTTAAATAATAAATTAAGTACGTATGTGATAATTTTAATTGATTATTTTTGTTGAAAGGTAATTCTCAGCTAAAAAACAAACCATTTTTTTTTACCTGCCTCATAGGGTTCTTTACGATTCTGGAAAATTAAAACTTTTACTGATCCCGTCATATGACGGGCTGTATGCTAGTAATAAATAAATAGCTAAGCAATTTATAAACGTTGTTTGTATAGATACTTTTATTTGAAATCATAAGAGAGAGAAATTGAATTAATGGCTTCTCAGGTACAACAAGTTGAAATACATATATTTCAAAAGAAAAAAAATAAATTAAATGTAGAGCTATCATATGTTGTAAATTTAAAATGTCAAAAATATAAAATAATCGAAAAATCATTCACGACTCAAAAAAGTAACGCTTAAAAAAATGTTTAACAGGTGGTTTTGCTGCAAAACCACTGTCCGCTAAAGGGTTAAGAGGTCTTATAACGCTCTAACATTTACGTGTTTAAAACGTAACAGATTCAGTTTGCAATTTCTTTCCCCGTGAAAAATGCGCGGATTTGTAGTGTTTCTTTCGCAGTATGTAGATTTCCAATTTTCCTTTTCACTTGGTGCATTTTAAGTTTTTTAAAAAAGAATAATTTCATATAACAAAACTAATTTTTTATGAAGTTTATAACCCTATTAATTACCTAAGGCTGGGTTTCTTAAACTTTTTGGTGTGGGGACCCCATGATATTTACAAAAATTTTGTGGGTCTCCATATGCATTGCTTAAATTAGACATACAACTCTCACTTTTTTCACTTGTACTATAATATAATATTGCAGTTTTAGGTCACTAATTTTCAGTTTTTATTTTAAGGCATAGAACAATGGAGAAAATTTTAAATAAGTTGTAACGTATCCGGTCCCTGTTTTAGGTGACACAAGGAAGAATCAGGTGTATTGGACAGAATAAAACAATTCGGTAGCTCGCCGCGAAAGTTCATTGAAGCACTGATTAATGAATTCCGAAGGAAAAATATTTACAGAGGATTAACATTAGAAAAGGAAACCCCAATGCATAGGGTCTGCTATATTAAAGACGGGACTTATTAAAACTCTCCGATGTAGGTTAAGTAATGCGGGCTACCTTTAAAGAAAATATCCCATAAATGCATTAAGTGTAGTTATTTGGAAGGTCACTGCAGAGAAAACCCGCGTACTTTTAACAGCGCATGTGCGAAGAGTCTGTTTATTTTTAATTAAATTATCAAATCTTGGCAAAATAGGTGACACCGCAGAACGAAAGCACTTCTTCAATATTCTTTATATACAGTCGGACTCCAATTTAACGAATTTATTGGTACCGAAATTTTTTTCGTTAAATCGGGGGGTTTCGTAATATCTGGGTTTAAAAAAAAATCCTGGACTGTTGGACTGTATGGAAAGTTCTATTCTGTTTAGAATAATAACTACTTTAAATCCTTGTTCGGCATAAACTTAATAAAAAGAATTATTTAGTTTTGTTATATGAAGTTATACATTTAAAAAAAAAAGTAAAATATATACACTAAGCGAACAAAAAATACAAATCTACTTACAATTTCCTTTCATAAGTATATAGACACTCATGATAACTTATTAATTCAATAAAAAGATCTACTTATATTTAGAATAATAATTACCCTAAATCCTTAATAGGGTATAAACTTAATTTTAAAAAAAATTTCAGTTTTGTTATGTGAAGTGATACATTTTCAAAAAAAAAACGTAAAATATATACACTAAGCGAAAAAAAAATACAAATCTACTTAGAATTTCCTTTCATAAGTCTATAGATACTCATAAATCATAATGAATTAGTAATATGCTGTTTATATTAAATATAACAAACAAATATTATTTAATGTTAAATAAATAGTTGTATTACATATCAGCGTTTTCTCACCCTACATGATACTTTTTCCGGGGAAATTAGCTTACTTAAAATGTAAATTGCAAAATAACTATATGTATGTCAATAACAAACAGAAATTTCGGAATATAAAATTGCATAAAACATTAAATATTGCACCCAAATAATGCATCGATTATTCGTTTGTTTTTAATGCTACACTGCAATTTTATTTCCAGAGTTTCATCTTGATGTAAAAACTGAATATTTCAAGTAACGTCGAATAAAATTATTCATATTTTCATAATCTGCATAATGAATTTTTCATGTTCTTTTTTAACAGTGCCGTAAAGTATAATTTTTAAAATATCGTCAGACATAAGTAATAACAGCAATTGTTGTTTTGGCTTTCCTCAACACTATAAAGTAAGAGCGTTTTTATAGATATTTAAAAATAATTGTTTTTCTTAATATATGTGGATTAACTTTAACTGAATAGCCTATAAAAAGAGGTTAAGTAACTATTGTATTTAAAAAAAATTTCCCCTGTTAAATGAAAATAAATCGAATATCTAAAGAACGTTTGCATATTTGATGGCTGTTTATGATTAAGAACGACATAACTGGTTGGGTAATGATGGCCGAAATCAATTATATCGTTAAAAACGTTAAATCCATCAAGCGATACAGTTTTATCAGGAGGCGACCAAGTGTAGAGAATTTTATGTGGTGGTTGAAGTTACGCAAGAGGATGTTCGGGTTCTGAAGTTACAAATGTTATGAATGTTTGACATAGGCCTGAAATCTAGGTCACGGTGTACAATATCTGTAAAGACCTTTATTTCATGAGCTCATGCTTCAAACAAGGTTAAGCAGAAGTCGAAAGATAACATCTCGATGCTGTTAGAAAAAAAAAAAAAAAAATTAGGAAACTGTATTCAGACTAAGATGGACGATAATTGCAGGAGAATATGATTTGGAAAAAGAGGCAATATTGAAGAATGTTTAGCTATACTGTAATCACTGGGAAATCACTTTTTTGTCAGGAGCCCAAAAATAACGTCATCATGAGCGGAAGTACGTAAATAAACGTCAAATAAGTGTTTATAAAACTATGTATATGGGCATTTATTATTCACGCTGTCAAGATATATTTGAAGGCATAATTAAATAAATTCAGTTGTTTAATGACTAAAGAGGGAGATATATAACTAAACATAAAATATTATTTCGAATCCAGAAATTAGCTTAATTAAATTCCTGATTTTATTGTTAATGTTAAAAGCACAAACTATTTTAACATAGTCTTCAAGATTTTACAAGATTACATAAAGATGCTGAAATCCATAAAACACAAAGAATGCTCTTCCCACAAAAAAATTAATCAAATTAAATACTTAAAGAACATAGCATTCTTTTTTATCATTAAGCAAAAGATTATTTAAGAAAAAAAGATTCTACCTTGACGAATGTATGAAAACGTGAAGTTGTAACAAACACAATAATAGTTTTAGGCGAACGTAAAAATTTATATTGAACAAATAAAACTCTACGGTTTTTTCTTTTTCCTTATATATATATATATATATATATATATATATATATATATATATATATACAAACACACACAAACAACATTCTAATAAGGATTTTATTTCTAAATATATTACTATAAAAATAAAAATATCTTCAAAGGGAATTTTTTTTTTAATTTAGAATGTTCATACAAGAGAAAAACATAATGGCAATGAGTAATCTAGTAATTAACTGCCATGTTTAAGACGTATAATAAAAGATTAATAAAAGACAGCTTTTATGATTTGAATCGAAATGAAAGACTGCTCTTTTGGAGACGGAAGCAATCAGTTAAGAAGAAGAGCAATAAATCTAGAGAAGTCCCAGCCCGTTTAACGTAATTAGGGGGCGCTTTTAGGTCGTTGTTTTTACACACGTATAAAGGGAATAGACTGCGACAAGTTTTTCAAATAGAAGATTTAAATCCTGAACAGAAGTCTATATAATAGTTTATAGATGTACGCATCTTTTTATTCTTTTTTTTTTTTCAGTAGAAGTAAGGAACTCAAACGATTTTTAAAAAATCTACAATAGAGGGAATTTTATGAAGAAATCATTTCAAACATGGCTCAAAAACCCAGTTGATTTTAGTCTTGCTGCTATTGTGTCGAATGAAATAAATGTAGCATTTATTTCAGCATTCCTAACTATTCACAACATGCAAATATAAGATAAAAAATTAGTATTTTGAGGAAGTTTTTCGCGAATACGTAAGAAAAGAATATGAGTAAAGAAAATTAAAAAACAAACATTAGAACGTAATTAGGGGACGCTTTTAAGTCGTTTTTACACGCGTAAGGGGAAAAGACTGCTACAAGCTTTTTTTTTCCGACTAAAAGGTTTAAATCTTGAACAGAATTCTTTATAATAGTTAATCGATGTACACATTATTCACTCATGCTATTTAATCAATAAAATAAATGGAATTTCTCTGTACTTTTTTTTTTCGAGTAGAAGTAAGGAGTTCAAACGATTTTTAAAAATCCTCAAGAGATGGAATTTTGCGATAGCTGTGAAGGAATCGTTTCAAAAATGGCTCTAAAACGCAACTGATTTTATTCCAATATTGATTATTCCAAATTTTATATCCAATTGCACCCGGATGTACAACTTAGAATCGATTCCCAAGTACTAGAACTATCCATTTCAACGACCCATGGACTCGGATACCGAAAGGCAGAGACCTTACATGTTCACAATGTATATACCGAAAGAGGTTGGAAGAGGAAAACCAAAAGAGGAAAAAATCCTCCGATTCCTACCGAAAGAGGAAAAAATCCTCAAGAGATGGAATTTTGCGATAGCTGTGAAGGAATCGTTTCAAAATTGGATATAAAACGCAATTGATTTTATTCTTGCTGCTATTGGATCGAATTAAATAAATATGTATCCAATTGCATCCGGATGTTCAACTTAGAATCGATTCCCAAGCACTAGAACCATCAATTTCAATGACCCGTGGACTCGGATACCGAAAGGCAGAGACTTTACATGTTCACAATGTATATACCGAAAGAGGTTAGCTATATCCAAAGAAAACGTGTTCAATGCCAATTATGGCTATAGAAATTAATACATTGCACATCATCAAATGCAATTCTAAAAAATTCTATGGCTAGCAGTCATTATGACTAAGTATTTAGTTCGTTATCCTATACATATTTTTCAGGAGAGGCATTCTTATCATAATTTAGCATGTGAAGGGTAAGCTTCCTGCGTGGCCGTTGTTGCTGGTTATTGGATCCACACATGGAAACTGACACTACTTTGGACCAAGAATAGGTATAACAATGGCTAACGGGATGCGAAATTTGACTCCTATTCTAATAAGCTTGCAGGAAGGGGCGTACCAGCTGTACTTGCAAAGCACATTGTTCTATTTGTTTACATGCGGTAGTTTGACCAAGGACGATTTTATCCAATTAACTCTTAAACAAATGAGTGGATCAGTTGAAAGTTCTTCAGATCCTAATTTGCTCGAAAAGTTTTAACTGCAACTGTTTTTCGAATTGTAGGTTAGTAAATAATTATCTTCACTATACATATAAATATCCTCTTTAGTCCTGACGTCAACATATGTGGACCTCTTTGGCACATAAAATTAAAAATTTATGAGGTTTTGACCACACTCCTGAAAAGGTGAATGATTTTGCTTTGAAAAGATACCAATAGCTTACAGTGCCAAATATTCAATCTATTTATCCTTCCTAGTCGTGAAATAAAAATAAAGTTTGATTTTTGTATCCTTTCATTTGTATCACTGTGTGTATGTGTGTGTTGATAAGAATGTTTCAAGGTCTTGTGGACCTTGAAAATGTTTTACGTCTCATTCAGTGCTTTCCTAGCAGTGATTATCAAATTTTTTTATCCGCGACACAACTAGTAAACGTTTGTGGTGTCACCTGACATCACATATATATACACATATATACATACACACACACATATATATATATATATATATATATATAAATATATATATATATAATATATATATATATACACATATATATACATATATACATATATATACACACATATATATATATATATACATATATATACATATATATATACACATATATATATACATATATACATATATACATATATATACACATATATATATATATATATATATATATATATATATACACACACACATATATATATATATATATATATATATATATATATATATATATATATATATATGTGTGTGTGTGTGTAATATATCAAAATTATTTAACTTTAATATTTCCTTAAAAACCTCCTCTCTCCCATTCTAATTCCTTAAAATCTTTTTCCCAACCTCGAAATATCTTAATCCAAATATCGTAAAGGAGTGTCTTAAACTTAAAATTCTTTGATATATTTCCCAAAGCTTTCTATCCTATAGATGAAAACTTTCTGTCAACACGTTTTCCAGCTGTCGGTGACAAATGGCTCCGAGTTTTTATCTTGATCTTAACACTTAATTCGCTGAGTAAGTTTCTTCTACCTTGAGAAAATTCTTTCTGTCTTCGCTCTTGGGTGCACCTCTGTTCGAGTAGAGTGATTTTTGTGTCTTTCTCTTGTCTGTCAATGACTAGTAAAGATGTCCGTTTTAGCAGCTCTAAAATAAAGTTTTACTTAAAATTGTGCCAATCTCTTTTAATGTTATTACTGTTAGCTGTTTAGGTCTTCTCCTTACCCAATAGCCCGGTCAAGTAAAAATTATGGGGCTACATAATTATGGTGACTAGAGGAAATATTTTTTACATATATATAAGGACAATTCTTTTAGACAGTTTTGGCAGTGGTACAGTGGTTAAGGAAGACATATATGCATTCTTAATTTCTACAAATTTTAGTCGATTTTCTATATTGCTGCGACATTTCTGGCATACAGTCGAAGCACCCTGGCTTGCTGCAGTACGCATTTTCAGAATCAAAGTCCTAGACCATGAGAGCAAGGTTTTCTAACTCTTTTTATTCTTAAGGAAGATTTTTGGCAAATTTTAAATTGTTTAAGACTAAAGTTGTTAATAAATACCACCACGAATAAGAATTTTATTAAAATTACCTTAAGATGGATCTTCATCCTACACTGCGGTTAATGGTAAACTCAACTAGTAACTGTAAGTTTTGCCTTCGTTTAGACCGCAGAAATTTTTGAAAAATGTCAGTTGAGATTTTAGTGATTACTTATGAATTGAGTGAGGAGAAATTTTATTCAGCAGCAGCAGTGTGATTTGTAGATATCACATACTACACTTATAACTTTCAAGCGGTGATTTTCGAAATAATCTTAAATTTCAGTTTTCAGAAGTCATAATACAGTTAAATATGGACAGCTTTCATAATACAGTAAACATCGGAACAAATAAAAAACTACTCGAATGAGAAATAAATAAATCATTAATTGTTTTGAACTCTGATAAGTCACGATAAATGTACCGATTTTAGAAATAAAAACAGTTAGGTCTCTTTTCGAAAATATTCTCATGAACTATGTGAACTGAAGATTTTTCCAATTAGCTGAAAGAATTCTATTTGACACCCCATTTCAAAAGGTAAGACAGCACATAAAGACTAAAAAGATAAAACTATTAACGAAACATATCTCTTACGTCATAGCACAGAAAATGAACACAGATTTAACCTGAAGTAAAAATCAATACATCAAAAGTCAAACACTGTTTCGAAAGATGAAGGTAAAGATTTTAGCTTTGTAAGTTTTTATTTACTTTAATCCAAAAATCGATACGGCAATCCAAGAACATCTTATTTCAGGAATAATGCTCCGATATAAAAATACTAAGACTCTTACAAAAGGAAACTTTGCACTTTAGACACGGCTAAATCTACTATCTTAAAACCTATTAACGGGAAAGTATATTTAACGAGGGTGTTTTTTCTATGCATACAGACATATATGTACATATGAGTGTATTTACATCATACCTATAAATACATACATATATACACGTACACGTATGCATACATATTGTGTTTACGAAAATATAAAATGTTTATGCCGGAATACAGCATTAAATGCAGAGCTAACGTAAGCAAGCACAAACACTAAAAGAAAGCATGCAGATGTTTCGCAATTTCCAGAGACTGCAAGAGTACGCTAGTCGGCTGAGTCCTCTTGCATTGAAAATACAGCTTGCTCGAAGCTGGGAAGCCACTGTCTACGTACTTTTTCTTAATATTTGTGTCTTACTTGTATTGCACTTAATGTTATGTGCACATTAGAGTAGGGCTTGATGTATTAGTACAGTGGTTTGGTGAATGGAGATGCTAACCGAAGAATCGAAGAAGATCCTCAGTTAGCAGCGTGAAGTTCTAGACTAATGTCTCGAAATGCAATGGAGGACTTGTTATCAGGCGGGGAGATAAGCTGTTTTCACCTTTTCTTCTCAAGCAGGTGTGGCCGGCGTGATAATGATGTGGTGACATGAAGTCTAGGTTTAAGACACTATAACAATAGCTTTCAAGCCCCTGATGGTTGGCAATACAAATTAATATGGAGGCATATCAATATCAAAACTAAACACCCCAGTCAACGAGAACCCCATAAAATGAATTACGTCATGCTCTTCCAACTTTGCAGAAAGAACTTAAGGGAGCGCAACCTGGGCTCGGGGCTTTTTGGTTTTTTGGAGTCGCTGGAAGAGAGACGTGTCCACCCCTTTGGAGAGAGGAAAGTTTTAGTATGAGTCACCAGGCGACTTAATTTTTGCGGAATTCGGGCTGTGAGCAAAGTCTTGATCGTTAGACGACCAGTGTCTAAGAAAAGAAGGTTTCTCTTGCTTTTGCAACCAAGTTGCCAGAAAAGTATTAGGGCCGATTAGCTTCATCATCTCGACGATAAGCAGCGGAAGAATAACGGGTTTCTACACCTGATATCGGTAGTAAAGGACCTCCGTTATAGGGATCATTGTATATATCCATTTTATGCAAGGTAACTTCAATAAAGGAAATTTAATTGTGTTGGTTATCTTGTCTCCCTAAGCACCTGTGCACTTTAGTCTAGATGTTAAATACATTACAGCAGCTACTTTTGTTCATGTGCTCCATGAGTCATTCACTGAAAATATTATTGCCTATATAAGACAATTGCATGTATATTCGATATCCTATTTTACCGTCGGGTATAGATTGGTTTGGCTTAGAGAGCTCCAGTCAATTTTTTTTCTTGCACGAGGGATACTTTAACCTGTCGTAAGTAGAAGGCGGTGAAGATTTCCTATGAAAAAGTCAGTATTAATGAAGCAGACGATCCACAACTCTAATTATTTCTTAAAAGGCGCATGCCATTTAAACGTCAAATTGAAATATGAAAATAAAGATAGATAAAAATAAATAAATTGTATAATTTAAAAATAGATAAAGAACTGAGGTTTTACTCGAATTTCATAGTTATAAGAAAAAATATAAAGGTTGTATTTATTGAATTAATATTAAAAGTGTTGCTTTAGGTATAATAACACATGAATTATTTCTCGTCGTGGTTTATATTAAATATAAAACATGAATTTTAGAAATCTGTTTTTTTGATACCCGATTTTGATACATTTGAGATACCCGATAATTATACCTTTTTCGAGATCAGAGAGCTCCGAACTGAGCGGCACCTTGCATGCGATTAATGCCGATGCTATTTCCTACACAATGTATACGGCGGAGGCCTTGACGTACCTCAGAACCGCAGATATTGTCATTTGCATAGGTGTCCAAATACTTATTGGTAGACAGTGTACTTTGTATCACAATAAAATTTGAAAACAGCAAAGCATAATTAGTAATTTATAAACTACCGTTTTAAAGCAGAAAACTTCTAGCTATCAAGGCCATCTTGTTCAAGCTTTCATTAGCTTTTATAATTATGCCTGTGTGTACCGAAAGTAATGCTAAATTTGTCAAACTCTTGCATCCATTTCTATTGCAAAGAAATGTATTTACTCTTGTCGTGTTTGAAAAAGATTTTTCAGCACTTGCGGTTGATTTTAATAATGTACATAAATTTTCAGACCATTCGGACACCCCTCCCCTACAAATAGGTGAATTTTTTACAGGAGGGCCATCTACCTTCTTGAAAAATAAAAAATTCGATGAGAAGACATAAAATTTTTATAAACCATTTTAAGTCCATTGCTAAAAAGGAACGCTAGACATAAATGAGTTAAATGCATAAAAGTTTTCTCTTGCGTTTTGAATATTTATTCAACCCGAATCCCGAAATGAATTATAGATAATTATAAAAAAAGTCAACAGAGCTATGAGCCGATCATCAGTGTGCCCTTAAGTGACGCAAATAGTAACGGAGTGTTAATCACATGTGGAACGCCAGATCAGAACTCTACAATTACAAATTCGATATAGTCTGATGATCCTTAATCTAAAAAGATATCAACAGTCTTGTTTTAAATATATTTATCAATTATCCTTAAGCAGTTTCCTGTGCTCTTCGTACTTGAATCAATTGTTCCGGATACGAAGAGAGTCAGCACGCACGGCCTGAACTTGAAGAATCACAATAAGTGCCGGATGTTTTGAAAACGGGTGAAAAGACTTATCGGCTGCAGCTAAAATTATGCTGAACTGTTAACCCTTCAGGATTTGATTAGCTCCATGGTTAGCGTGTTGATATATTTAGGAATGATCATTCGACTGATTAAGCCTCTAAACCTCTGAAAAGGATCCAATCTACTTTATCTTTTTGAATATGTAAGCAAATTTCATATTGCTAAGGAACAAATCCAAATGAATTTATAGAGAAATGTTAGATGCATACGCTCCAAGCAATGCACGCAAATAATTAAGCTTTAAAACTGAATTATTAACATTAAATAGTTCATCAAATGCGATGTTTTTTGAGAGAGGTGTAAGTCCATTTTATATTATATGGAGCTCTTTAAGATTTGTATTTCGATGATTTGTAAAATATTGATATGTTAATGCGCTCATTTTATGTTCTTTTTTAAATATTAAATTGATTTAACCTTATAACACAATCATTCAAGTATTAATTAAAAGAACGTGGTATAATTTTTTTTGATCTAAATATTATTTATTTGCAGAAAGTGAACTGTAACCATTATATTTGTAATTTCATTAATTACAAAACTTTATGGTGGCAGCAGGGGCTTACGCAAGGGGGGAGGTGTTTAGGGGTTTAAACATCCCCCTTGAGCTCGGACAAAATGGCAAAAATAAAAATTTTAGTAAAATTTATGCAGGCTGTTATTTTTTAGAATTATGAACCCCCCACCCCCCCCCACCCTGAAAGAATTCTGCGTACGCCACTGGGTGGCAGTATGATGAAATTTTGAAGGCTTGGGTTTGATTTTGGCTATTACAGTATACTTTTTTGGCACACAAAGGCTAATGAGAACGAGACCTACTGTTGAAAGGTGATTCCGAAAGGCTACGAACCTCTATGCCAACAACGGCACTCGAATCTGCGGACTCCAGTTCCGAAGAGCAACACCCTACCATTGAACTATCATCCGATGGAAATTTTGCAGAATTTTTGGTAGGCGGATGGAAACCGTTTATACATAAAAAGCTAATTGCAGATTCGTTGTTATGTTAACTTATTGTCAAGAATGGATTTGTATCATTTTCAAGTAAAACGGCTGAAATACTACAAGCCAACATAATAGCTGCTTTTTGGGATCCTGAATGCGTAAATTCAATTCTCACTGCTGATCTTGGATGTTTATAGCTCAGGTGACTATTCGTCCTTCTTTAGGAAGGATAGTCCTACTTTTGGAAATTCCGTCCTCCCTTAAAAAGTATCCTTCTAGATGTCCTTCTTTTCAACATTTAATAGCTATAATATTTAAATCGTTATATATTCAAAAACAAAAGTGTCCTGTAGTGATTCAAAAACATTTATTTTTGTAAGTAGTAACTGTTGTGACTACAGTCAGAGAAATAAAACAGTACTTTTCAAAAGTAAAGGCTGAATGTTAATCCTCTAGCTGCAGTACTTGTTCTAATATTTAATATGAAAAAAAAATACATTTCCTGTATGGATATTCAAATATTTTCCTAGAAAATGACAGACGCAGTAATAAAAAAATATTCGTTCATTCAAAAAATATTAATATTTAAACTAATAGTTTTACTTTTTCATTATTATAATACTTTCGGTTTAGTTATTGTTACAAAAAATATTTTTTTATTTCTAATATTCGTTTTTTTTAATTTTTTATGAAAAAACTTGGTCACCTTATTATAGCCTTTCATAATCAGCTCTTCATCAGCTATTCGCAATCTGAAATCATCTAACAACAAGTCGATCGCAAGCGCTCGAAATAAATAATTTAGCCATGCTAAATATTCTTCCTTAATGTATTTCGAGACTTATACACTTCATGCCTACAAATTGCTCCGATTAATAATTCTAGTAATTAAATTACACGCTCAACAGATAAGATGTCTTATTTCAAAATAAAAACTACATCCCTGGTATTAAAATACTTCATAGCCAAGCTTCTTTACAGTATGAAAAAATAAATAATTGCCAATAAGATACCGATTATTTCTTAGAGGATTGAAAAATGTACAAAATAAGAAGATTGTAACCCTTTCACATCGATAAAATTCTGAAGCTTAGTGTAACCTTAAAAAGGAAATTAAGTTCCGGAGATTTAGTTAAAAGATCAGGGATTAAGTAACAAAAACATTTTGGTTTCGTATCAGAAGTTTGTTTTTCCTTGTCCTCTACGAAGTGCTTTAAACTCTCTCCGATAAAAAAAACACGTCATTTAAAAATTAAATGCTTCGCAATAAATTTTACGCAAATATGCTTTATTGATTAAAAGTCATTGAATATTTTTTGTAAAATTGTTACCATTATAATAAATTAATTAGTATTGTGGCAAAATACTTCATAGCCAAGCTTCTTTTATTTGTATATAGAAAAAAATAATAATTCAATGTTTTATTAATATTTTTAAATTAAAAATAGAACTAAAATAAGAAGATTGTACTTCTTCAATTCGATAAAATTCAAGCTTAGTGTAACCAAAAAGGGAAATTATTTCCATTTAGTTAATAAGATCAAGGATTAAGTAACAAAAACTTTTGTTCGTATCAGAATTTGTTTTTCCTTTCTCTAACAAATGCTTTAAACTCTGTTCGATAAAAAAAACAACGATAAAAATTAAAACTCCCTCGGCACTAATTAGGGATAGTTATTGATTAAAAGTCATTGAATATTTTTTGTAAAATTGTTACCATTATAATAAATTAATTAGTATTGTGGCAAGCATAAATTGGCCATTTTCTTTCACACTTTCAGCTTCTTTTATTTGTATAAAATAGTCAGAAAAAATAAGTAAAATTTCAATGTTTTATTAATATTTTTAAATTAAAAATAGAACTAAACGAATTATTCATACTTCATTATTCACTATTCTATTAAAATCAAAATTAATATTTAAAAATCCAAACCCCCAAGGGAATCTATTATTTTCCATTTGAATAAGTACTACTACTACTACTTTTCGCTAGAATTATTAAAAACAATATAATTTGCTTATTGGCCACTTTCTTTTTAACAAAATAAGATTTTATTTATACTCTAGTTTATTGAAACAAATAACGATAAAAATTAAAACTCCCTCGGCACTAATTAGGGATAGTTTAATTAGATCTAATGTAGCAGTAGAGTTTTAATTCAGTTGTTTCGAAAATATTCAAAGCAATTTAATTAAAAGAGAAAAAAAAGAACCTTCAGTTCGAGATTTTAAATGCGTTATTGATTAAATTCCGTATTTTCCTTCCCCTGTTACTCGTCTCCAAGAATTTGTTAGTAATGCTTTTAATTTGTTAGTGATGGTATTTTTGGTGAACGTGGACAATGTCTGCTATATAAAATCGTCTGCATAACACAAACTTCTCTGCATGTTTGTCTATTCCGAAATGGATCCAATCTGCTGGATCCATCTTGATAAAAATTTACATTATGATTCATGTAGACCCTGGGAAGGTTCAACCAGTTTATGTTATGTTTATATTTCATTTATGTTCTCTAGTTTATTGTAAAACAAATAACGATAAAAATTGTAACGTCATTTAGCACTAATTAGGGATAGTTTAATTAGAGCTGATGTAGCAGTAGAGTTTTATTTCAGTTGTTTCGAAAATATTCAAAGCAATTTAATTAAAAGAGAAAAAACTTTCAGTTTCCGGTTTTAAATGCGTTAATGGTTATATTCCTTATTTTCTTTCCACTGTTACTCGTCGCCAAGGATTTATTAGTAAATTTTAATTTGTTAGTGATGGTATTTTTGGTGAACATGTACAAACTCTAAATAAGTTATCTGCACGTCTGTCGCAATCATAATTGTAATTTTAACTCTGGGGATGGAAGGCCCTAGCCTGCTATCCCCAGAGCTGCTAAATGAGTGCGGGTGGTGCTAAATGAGTAACAGGTTTGCAGCCTTGTTAAGGCGTTAGAGTAATGTCTGTATCGCCTGCTGTGTTGGAAAAAAATAATTGTAATTTCATTAACCACGTAACATTATATTGGCAAAAGGGTGGCAAAAGTTTGGTTATAGGCGGTATACTTTTTTGCTACACGAGACTGGGACCTACAGCTTAAAGCCGATTACGAACGGCTACGAACATGTATGTCAGAAGCGGGATTCGAACCAACGGACTCTGGCAAAGAAGAGTCATTCCGAAATGACTGGATCCATCTTGATGAAAATTTACACAGTGATTCCTGTAGAGCCTGGGAAAATTTAACAAGTTAACTGCGTTCGACTTGTACACACATCAATCCAAATCTTCCTTTTAGTGTAATCGACGTGTATATACGTGATTCCAAATCTTTATTTTAGTGTGTCTGACGGGTATACCAGCGAATCCATATCTTCAGTTTAGTGTGGTCGACGAGTATACCCGTCGTGTAAAATTAGAAGAAAATTACCATTCGATATAAAACACGAAATTTCTGTGAGATTTAATACAAATGTCATTTCGTTTTATGCTTTTTGTATAATATCAGTAAGACTGCGAAATGTTTTTTAAAAGCAAAATTCTTGAGCATAGATATTATTCCCCGTACAATGTATTGCTCTTTACAAAATGAGTTATTTTCCCCAATGCATTTGGCATTATCCATACTTTACCGATGCTCGACCTGAAAAGTACCACTTAGTGTGGTACCTTGTTTTGAGAAATACCACAATAAAATTATCTGAATTTTTTTTTAACATTTTCATTAATTTTTCCTGTTTATGAATTTTTTATGGCAATTTTTGTAAGTTTTCAATAATTATCTTTTTTAACTCTGATTTGTTAATTTTTTATCTAATATATATGAAATTTTCCTCGCTTTAGTTTGATTTTTTTCGCAAAATTTATTGTGGGACCATTTGTATCACATTCGACGTGTGTACACATCATCGTTTGATTTTGATTACGCTCAGCGAGAGGGAAGTCTTAAAAATAAATTTCGAAGTTCACTGGTTAAAGCAGGTCAAATTGATCCGAGGTCAAGGTCACGATGAAGATATGATACATATTTTTGTTCTCGGTCGCATCTGATGACAATATATTAAAACGTCGTTAGATTTATTTCACTTTTAAGAAATGCTAAAATAATTAAAACTCTTTAACTTAATTTCTTTAATATTGTTTGAAATGTTCTTTAAGATAATATAAATCGTGCTACTTTTTGAATGGATTAACTTTAATTTATTTGGCATATTTCTTTTCAATTTCAATTTCGCCATTTCGCCAATCTTGTTCCATTATTGGAAGCAACAGCATGACCTTTTGCGAAATTATAAGTAGTTGGCATTTTATGTATATTATGTGTTTAATATTTTGCCTTGGTTTTCTGTAAATAATCTTGCAAAAAGCATAGTTCCGTTAGCTGAATGGAAGTTAAAAACACTGTTTTTATTTGGTAGGGTTTATGTAAAGGCCGGTCATAAACGGTAGGAAAAGTAGGCGACTGCCTATGGCGATAAAATTTAAGAGCGACAAAACTGTCTGAATTATAGGACACCATATAGAATATAATACACATTATATTTCGATTACTTGAATCTGTAAAAAAAATATTAGTCTTTAAAAGGAGTTTATTAAACTATTATTTTTACTGCATAGTATGAGTAGCTTAGTTTTTATTAAGATATATATATATACACACACACACATACACATATATATATATATATATATATATATATATATATATTTACAGATAGATAGATAGATAGATATAATATTGGGGAGACGGCAGTTTTGGGGTTGCCAACGGTTGAAAGAAAAAAGTCAGCCTAGTCTATGTCTCGTAACATTTTTTTCACTTATAAAACCTTACATTAAAAAGAAAAAACATAATGTGAGTATAAATTTGATTGACTACACACAGCCAAATCTCCTGAAGCGTTTTTTTTTTCGGTTTTAAATCCTTAAATTGAACAGAACAAGTATAATGTGAGTTTAACTTTGATTAACTGTACATAGCTAAGTTCTTTAATTTTCCGATGAAGGGTTTTGATGGCATTTGCATCTATTAAAACTATGTAATGCGATTCACTAATATTCTTCATTAAGAACTCTGTCTATTTTTTTTTATTTTATGCAACTTTATATATGACACTTATTTTTTATTCTGTGAAATTTTAACTTGTTTATTCATTTATCCAAACATTAGGGTTTATGTTTGTGTAATTTGTTTATTATATTTTATTCCCATGTTTAAATCAATAAATAAATTTTGGTAGCCGTATGTTTTATGTATTTTCATATTATATGGGGCTTACAAAAACCTACAATTGATTCCCCTAGGACCGGACCAGACATAAACGGTGCCAAGTCAAAAAAATGTCCAGTTTCCTCAGACGTCTGGATCTCCTGGAGGCACCACGTTAATACAATTTCCTTTTCTGACTGAGGACCCTTGACTGTCTCCTTTCGCAACACTGCATTACAATGCAATTCCCCTTAACTCTTGAGTATATTTCCCAGAAATTTACGATAACGGAGGGGTTGTGGGGGGAAGTACGCTGTCATTTTCAGATAAGCTACGGGCGTGAGGAGGGGGTTATAAGAAGTTGTAACAAGGTCACACCACTGACCCACAAAAGGCGAAAAGAAAGGGAAAAGGAATTTCTACTGGCAAATGTGTGGTCGGGTGGATTGCAGTGATTGTATAGCCGTAAGGAATAAGGGCTTGCGTTTATTTGCTGCAATTCTAAGATCTATCTGACCGCAATCTGACTTATCTATAGAAATGTTATAAATAGGTAGCTCAACACTTTCCGGACTGAGTCAATAAAAACATGATAGATTAATAAGAAAAGAATACCTATTTAATTTAATTATAAATATATAAACGATATTAATATATTAATGTTAAAATTTTAGGTAGATAAGCCATCCGGACGTATATAATTAATCTAAAAATAATGAAAGCTAATCGGATAATCCGCCCTGGTGTGTACGCTGTACACATATAATTACATAAAAGAAAATGAAAACTCAGATCATCGGATCTCCAACAGTTTTTAATTCTCTCTCTTGTTTAAGGCAAATTTTAACTGTCTATATTGATAATGATACTTTTTTTGTCTGTTCTATTGCCCATTTTTCTAAATAATTTTTCATAACAGCTTAAGCTGTTATACCATGCCTAGCAAAATACAGCTGCTTATATTGTATGGTACGTTACATAGTGTTGGTACTGTTGTACAACACACTATGAAAGGAAAAAAAACTTGAATAAATCTTGCAATCGAGTCATTTAAAACAGTTAAATTTTTTTTTGATTGATAACAGGAACAATAAAATTCCTTCAGATACCCCGCAGACGTTACTTCTCAACTTTTAAGCACGTATAATCCATAACTTATGTATCTCAAACTACAGTAACAAGTAAAGTTACGTCTTGCAATATCTGATTACTTAAAATTATAGGTTAAACCAAGAAGTAAATGGTCAGATTAAAATAAATAGTGTATTTGCTTATGATCATTACTTTAACTTTCATTTCTATTGGGATTCTAGAGATTCATATACTCAAAGTAAAAAGCACCGCATACACTTAAATAATAAAAAAAGAATCCTAGAATATTGAATAAAATTTTATTTTTGAAGTACATTATATTGAAACATTTCTTCGTGAGGAATTATGGATATTATGTTTATGCTCGCATAAATATATTGAATATTAAAACATTAAGCAAACGAATAACGATTTTCAGTGAACTGTTTGAATCCTCTATATGTGTGCAAATTATGAATTTGTAAGTAAAAGTACTAAAACAACCATCGATTTTAATAGGAAAGAAAAGAAAAAAAAAACAAGAAATGTTTATGTTCTCACTTACAAAAAAACTAAATAAACGTATTTTTAAAAAATATGTAAGAAAAATATTAATAAGCAAAATAGATATATTTTCAAAAAATTACAGTTGGAGACTAATTAATGAAGACAAACATAAATAAATATATGTATGAGTATTCTTCTATTCTAAATAATGTAAAAGGTTTTAACCTTATTTTATTGACGGTTGAGAACATAAATAAACATAAAACTGAAAGATAATCAAAAGTTATAAGGTAATTGCAAAAATAGTACAATTAGAAATAGACCGTTATAGAAAGATATATATTTACTTAGTATTGTAGATTAAGTTCTAATGGTCGAATAATATTTCTTTACTTAAAATTCATTTGATACACATTCACAAATTCATTTAAAATTTAAAAAATAAATTATATAAAATGCCGGCCTTTTTTTTAACCGAAGAAAAATTGCTCAAAATTATTAAAAAAAAATTACAAAACCTATACAATTTATTTATTTGGCATTTTAGCAACCCAGCAGAATATGACCAGAATTTTAAGATTTCTAATTTATCCTAAATATTTTACAAGCATGATCAGATTCATATTTATTTATATTTTTATGATATTGGACAATAAAATTAGTTTTTATATTTCTATAAATTTTAAGTCCTAGATACAACGATTGGTTGAATAAAATCACTTTATCTTAATCTATAAATGAAATAATCTTTCTTCGTTAGAAAAACTCTTTTAATTCTTTTAAAATTATTAAAACTAAAAAAATATTTTATCCTAGGCATCAAAACACTTACCCTACTTTTACACACCGAGGAAGTAACACTAACGGTTCTTGTACAGAAGTCAACGGAGAAAATGGCTTGTACCTCTACGAAACTGGAATCAATTAATAGGCGACCCCTTGTTTGGCTATTTAGGAAGAGGCAGCGAAATGAAAACCAGCTGTCAGTGTAATCTGAGCCTCTGAAACATAGCGAGTGCGAATTAAAGCAGGAACAGAAAGCAACTCGCACGACCGAACATCCTGAAACTACTCGTATATTTTTGTTTATTTTGCATTTAATTTTGATGTTCCTGGAAGTCCAACTGCACCGATATTAAGTACAATTTGAGAACAACTCCCATAGGTGATTGTGTTTTTAATTTCGTTGTCTGATACAATTAGAGGAGCAGAAATTAGAAATGGGAATAAAGGTTCCCAGAGAAACATTCGATATTTTTCTGATTGTTTGCTTAATTAAGGAGAAAAATAGGATTGAGAGGATGGTTTGAGAGAATTAGTTCGGAATGACTATTCCTATAACCTTCTAATAAAACTTAAAGACTTATTTGGGTATGAATACATTTTTGATAGGAACTTAAATTTGTATCTAACTTTGAATTAACTTTGTATCTTGCTCCTTTAGCATAATAATATTTTGTCAAGAACATTTTTTTATTTATTATATATTTTGGGCTTACTTATATATTTCTCAAGAAAAGCTATGAATATTGAAAAAAAAAAAAAAAAAAAACTAGGTATAAATGCAAAATAAATATAATATTGTAACAGAACTATTTTTGCTGCCATCATCTAGCGGAGATCAGAAGAAATTGTCCTCAGACGACCTCCAACAGCGGTTAGGATAGGTAGTTCAATGTTATGTCTGGGACTGTAATTTAAATTTAAATGTTGTTTCTATATTTAAATGTTTGTGTTTTGTAACTATTCTGATTTCTTTTAGAATATGCTAATAAATAAGTCGAGAGTTATATGGCGTTAGTGTTTGGGGAAAAACGGTTACAAATTGGCGCCCAATGTGGGGTGCAGAACAGTTACAAAACAACATTTAAATATTTAAATACAGAAACAAGAATTAAATTTTACATTTGAGTCCCAGAGAAAACATTGGAAACCTATCCTAATAACTGTTGAAGGTCGACTTATGATAGTTTCTTCATTTCCCCACTAGATGGCAGGAGGCAAAATAGTTCTGTTACAGTATTAATTAATAAGTTTTAGGCAATAAATATACTCATGGTTTATGAAGTAAATTACTAACATTTTCCTCAGGCAAAATCTCTTATAAAAATAAATCTTTAAAGCTATTTCACTCTGAAATTAATAGTGTCACGACCGCGAAGTTTAGGTTTGCTGTTTTTGCAACGGCGAAAGAGTTTTTGTCCTTTTTTGAAAACCTTTAATGTGTGTGAAAGGATGCGATGAATTGAGAACGAACGCATCGAAACATTCCACCTTTTGATTTAGATGATTTCGATTTGCTGAAACGTAGATTTAGTTTTTAAGGTTTTGTGTGGTGTTCATGTTCGTTAAAATAAAATGTGGTGTTACAAACTTTTGACTTTCTTTGAGAATTTTCGACATAAATAGAATAGGACAAATATCATCAATTAATAAATACAATCTCATATCCGAAAAACATTTTCTTTCAAAATATATGTGTAGAAAATGAAAAGTTTTTAATAAATTATTCTTTAAGCATAATAAGATAAAATGAGTCACTTTTATGTATTTAAGAGTAAGTGTCACAAACCTTCCTAACAATAAAAAAAGCATTACTGACACCTAAGATATTTTATTGAATTTTTTTCAGATAATTTTATTGTAATAAATTTTATCCAGTAACTATTGTATTTTTTATAGAAGAGTCGGCGGATCTATGCATTTTGTGTAAGCATACATCATTTACAGTTTGTAATTTATACTTTCACTGAGATAAAATTTAAAGTCTTATAATACAGATTAATGTAACATTTATTTTCTTTATATAATATATTTATTTTTAAAACCTCTTCCCAAACACATTTTAATCTACGTCAATTAAAAATAATGAACAGTCCACTACTTACGTGAAGGTCATAAGCCATATCGATTAAACAAAATTAGAATCGTTCATCGGCGGAAAGAAATTTCGAATTTATATTCTTTACATTTTGAATGGGGAAGTAACATAACCGAGAGGCAAACCGAAAAACGGAAAACAGACGTTCGTTAGGCAACTTTCCTTCCTGATCACTGGCAAAATTAGACGTAACAAAATAAAGTGGGTGTAAAAACTGTTCTTCTGACAAGTAAAGCAATTACCGTTGACATGCACACTATCACAGTTGTTTTTGAAGGGAATCAATTTCCTTGACGGCGTTTAATTTTCCATTCAATTTTAAGTTTCTATCAACGAATTAAAAACAAGGGTCTTTTTTTTGTGAAGTGATAAGATCAATTAACTGTAATCGATTTAAAAAAATGATTCAATGAAAATGACATAAAATAAATAGATTTATTAAACAGAAGGGATGATTAACCAGGAAAATCCTTGTGACAGCTCATCACAGCTCATCTATTTACTGTTCTAAAGTTTTTCCTACATTCATTTACTGTAAATTAATAAAAAACTTAAAAATTATAATACATTACAATTTATTACTTCCTCTGTTATAAATAAATACGTGTGTAATGATATTTTAACCCAAACTAATCAAATTAGTTTTAATAGTATTCTAAAAAAATTCTGTCGATTTTATCTCTAAAATCACAATTTTTTTAGATTGTTTATGTTTCTCTTTTAATTGTGGCAACCTTTGATTTCAAGCCAAATTTAATGAATTAATTTTGGCCCAAATAAGCAGAAATTAATCACACAAATTAATTTCTGCTTAGCTCGACTGATCTTATACAACTCCTTTACTTAACTTAGTTTCACTTCTTAAGCGTCCCCATGTGATTACTCTTAACATTCCTATTGGTTGACTCCCTTGCGCCCTTATAGCACTATATAAGAGAATGTAAAACGTTTTGGCGTGAATAAATTCAACATTTTTTTATCTTCATATCTGTATTATATCCAGCATGGATATCATTCTATGTTTGTAGTGGATAAAAACTTATTACTTCCTTTTTCTCTCCCTCTCTTCCCTCACTCTCTCTCTCTCTCTCTCTCTCTCACACACACACACACACACACACACACACACACACACACACACACACACACATATATATATATATATACATATACATATATTCATATATATATGTATATATATATATCTATATATATGTGTATATATATATATATATATATATATATATATATATATATATATATATATATATATATATATATATATATATATATATATATATATATATTTGATGTCGAGAGAAATATTCCCATTAGATAACGGAATGTGGTGTGTGGTGTAAGGCCTAGGTATTTCTATATGGAAATAAAAGTTATTAACTACGACTACCTTATGCGATTGGAATTATGACTTTATTATTGTAATCGGCGACGAACTCCTGAATATGTTACACACACACACACATATATATGTATATATATACATATATATGTATATATATATATATATATATATATATATATAAATATATATATATATATATATATATATATATATATATATATATATAAATTCTTGTTCCCCGCAGAACTTCCCTTCGATCTACAAGCAAATGTTTGCCAAAAAATGCTCCGAGGAAAAAAAAAATTTCGAAAATGATCAAAGAAGTGATTTATTCTTTTGCTCTAGGCAGTTATTTTTGGCCAAAAGGAGTTTATTTATTTACGCCAGAAATCATTCAGCTTGTCTCGCATTTCAAAAACACTTCTCACTATTTTCCAATGTTTATGGAACAAACGTGCCAACAGTAGCTTGCGGGAAAATATGTTTAAACATCCGTTTCCCATTATCAATGGTAAATCAAAAATACAGATACATTTTTATAAACGTTCTTACACAAATGTTTGCAAATGATTTTTAAACAGTGTTTTTAAATAGTTTTATAACATCCTTAAATGCTTGGGGGGAAAAGAATGTAGTTCTGGACTAGGCTTCGCAATAATAGAAGTCTCAAAAATGTTTCGATTGTTACATGTTTACTTGGCTAAAGAGGTTTATTTATTTAGATATTTTTTAATATCGCGTAGCTTAACTTCCGAAAATTTTAAGTTCCAACAGGTTTGAATAAATAGAATGTTTATGAGTATCAGCATTTTTCTTCCTATAGGGCACATCTCAACTTTTTGGATTTTTTTTGCTCTTTGTGGCTTGATGATTCTGGTTTTCTTTTTAAACGGAAAGGCAGCTTATTGTTTGCCTATTGGCTGGTGTAAACATGAAAATTAATGGGAAAGGGCATTAAAGTTTTTCGCAACGTTGCGTGAAATTGCTGTAGAGAGTCATAAATTTTTCTAAGAAATTTTCATCGAAATATATTTACAGGCTACTTTATAATATGAACATTGAATATATGAGCTGAATAAACTGTAACCGACGGAAAATCTGTTCATAGATCTTGACGTAACCACTTTATACAACGGTGGGGCGTAACAGCGCATAACAAATTTGACTGCACAAATTTTGGAAGATATTGACATGAGAGAAAACTTTTTGCCTTGAAATTATATTTGACAAGGTAATGGTTTTAAGTTAAAAAACTGTTGACGTAGACAAAATAACAACATTATTATACTGTGTTAAAGTGTGATGTCTTTCATAAAATGTTACATCCATCTAATATTTCTAGCGCACTTAGATGGGATTCTTCATAAAAGATTTATGAAGCTAAAACCAAAAACTAGAAGAAGAAATTTAAATAATAGCATTTATTCTATAAAATTATTTCTTAGAAATCGATCATGAAACTATATTCTAGATTTCCGGTCGGATAGATGTGTTCTGTGTTAGTTAGTAGTACAGAAAACATAAAATTTAGTACAGAGGCATCTGAAAATAAATTATACGTGTATCCCTAAACAAGAACAACTATCTTCATTATTTTCAAATCAAATGCATAAATCGTTAATGATTACCTTTTTGAGAATTTCTTTACTTATTTATTTTTTGTTTGTTAATGTTTGCTAGATAAAACAGATTTTACTCAATGAAGAAATTAAAAAAAATATTGAAGTGCAGCATTGTGACAGCAGACGCCAAGTTAAAAACTTCTAACTTTAAAGATATCTGATATTTCAAAACTTAAAGACTTAAAAAAGCGGAAATTAAAAGATTTATATGTCATGACACCTCATAAAATTTATCACTCTTATTAATATAACTGAGTTTGATGAAATAAAAAATATATTAACTTTTATTTGATTTAAAAAATTTATTTCTAATTTACAGAGTTCAAGGAAAGTGGATTCTATTTTGGGGTAGCTGTGCTGCAAAATCTTTTTAAGCTCGACAAGAGTACTGAGGCAAAAAAATTTGCTGCTCTATATTTAACGTATATATATTTATATATAAGTATAGCTTTATGTAAAAAAATAAAGATTTTTTTAAATTAAGTTAAACCCTTATTAATAATCTAATTTTTTTTAAATTCTAAACAGAGCAGAACCTTTTATTTAATACTTAATATATATCTAATAAGAATCAAAAATAAACTTTTATAATGAATGCTTTTCAGCTGGAAAAGTGCTAGTCCCTCTTAACAGTAATGCTTAAATTAAATTCTGTTTTTAAAGATTTCCTCCTGTTCTGATAAGTTACCATATATAAGCCAAAGCTGCAAGTAGAAATTTTACCCCCATGTAAACGTTAACTTTTTACCGCCAAACGATTCCATACAAATGCAATCACATTAGCATTTATATAATGAAAATCTACTCTTTAAAAGAATACACAATTTTTGATTTATACAACAGTGATATTTTATATTTCATTGTATTGAGTAGTAAAACCTACAAAGTGCTTGAAATTAAAAAAAAAAAAAAACAAGTTCTTATATTACATATTATAGCCTCTATTTAACGAAGCTCTATTTTGCAAATTTCTCTGTTTTATAAACTTTTCACCAAAACAGTTTCATTCATTGCACTTAAGATAAATAACAATTAAATTTCCAGTAGTTTTTCGTCTTTTCTTTCATATTTGAAACCATTTAGGGGTAACTGCGGCAAAAAAATTTTGAGAATCGCTGCTCTATTAAATGGACTTTTTGCTGCGGTCTATTTTTTTTCTCCCTATTTCTCAATATATTGCTGGACATTTCAAACATATTCATTCTTTTAACACATAAAAATTACTTATTAAACTGTGATATTCTAGAGTCAAATTCAGAGTACCTGTAACATTTTTAAAGGAAAAAGTACTGGTTTAAATTAGTAAAAATTACCATTTTGAGTAAACTATCATGTGAGACTGTTTTACAAAATTCCAAAAATTAAATACTTTTGCTCTTAAATTACCAATTTTAAAACTTTCTGTTCATTCTTAAATCTTAAAAAGAGAAAAAAATAGATATCAGATGCTTTTGGATAAATATGTGGAGAAATATCCTCCCTTTTATTCAATAACTGGCTGTTATGATTTAGAAATGATGAAGGATTGCTTGGCATACATTTCCATGGTGAAAATAATCCTAATAGTGATGGATGCAAGAAGATTTAAACTTCACAAACAGTTATTAACACAACACATGCCATTTTTTTCCCCAGCTGATATCTCTGGAATATTTTCCTTACCTCTCATACAGCTCGCTCATGCGCAAAATAAATCTGCGCTTACATGCTAAGCGGAGGGATATTGGCGTTACCACAAATATATTTTCTCTGATTTGTTAACCACTTCAAGCGGAAAAAAAAGTAGTTAAGATTTTTTCCCTCCCAGAAGAGATGATTTGTAAATTGGTGTTTCTGATATGGTTGGTATTTCAATCTTTTGAATAATTTACACATTTAAAATGTTAAAATTGCTTCAAAGTATTTTTAAGCAAATGAAAGCTCACTTTTGGGCTTAAAATTATGGAATAAATTTAATTTACTGACTTTTGAAGCCCACTAACAACATACTCTAGTTTATCATTAATAAAAGAAAATTCATGTTTTTCGTCATACTACCTGAAAACATGAGCGAATTCTGAGATGTACCAAAAAAAATTAATGTGTATTTTTTTAAAATTGCGGCCTCCCTAGAGTGAGGCCCCGGGACAGTGCCCCGAATGCCCCGCCGTAAATCAGGCCCTGCCCTTAAGTAATGTTGAATCGAGGTTTTACTGTATTATAAAACTGGACTCCGAATATAAATGTTATGAAACTTCACAACTGTCATAATCAGCAGTGCGTACTCAGTGCCCCGCCGTAAATCAGGCCCTGCCGTTAAGTAATGTTGAATCGAGGTTTTACTGTATTATAAAACTGGACTCGGAATATAAATGTTATGAAACTTCACAACTGTCATAATCAGCAGTGCGTATAACTAAGTAAATCATATTTATTGTTATTTTATTTCTTTCGTAAGAATTCATTTTGCAACATCGCTGAATTTCACGGTCTAATTCACGTACAAATATATACATGTTTATTCTTTCTTTTTTTAGAAAAGAAGCACTTCAAAACGGAAACGAAAATAAAAGAACCGAGCTTATAAATTTTTATACCCCGAGTTCTTTATGCCACAACGTTCTTTACTTTCAACCACCATTCAAAGAAAAAAAAAGCCTGATCGAAGAATAAAATCGACCGTGCTTCGATACATTGTGTTCTTCCCTTGTCTTCCTCCACATCCTCTGCGATTCCAAATTAGATTGCATTCGTTCCAATTATATAGAACTAATTTACGTGACATTGCCGAATTCACCTTTGGGTACACTCTCTTCAGTTCATTAAGGAGAAAATTGCAATAAAAGTTAATTAGCGAAAGAAATGTCAGCCGTAAGATTTTCGTGCTTGATAAAGTTTCCATCAAAAGTACTGAATTTACGTGCGTGAAATCGCATACACGGGAAGAATTTCAAAACCCTAAGATTATGAAAGATATGTTTGGCGAAAACTCTTATCTAGTAACATTTTTATATAATTGTTCTGGTCGTGATGCGAAGCCATAACTATTTCAGCTTTCTTCACGTTTCGAAGTCGTTAATGATAAGTATACAGCCCAAACTAGTGTATAACCCGCACCATTTCATTTGCAAGAAAAAAATGGCGAAAATTTATATTTCGTGTTTGTTGGTTCGTTAGGAGCACTACGATCTACTGTTTTGCTATACGAGGGCAATGAGACTGGAGCCTAAATAATAGAGCTGATTCCGAAGGACTACGAGCATCTATGCCAGCAGTGGGATTCGAAATAATGAACTCCGGTATCGAAGATCAGCGACAAAAGTTCATTTTCGAATCCCACTATGGCATGGATGTTCGTAGCCGTTCGGAATCGGCTTTAAGCAGTAGGTCCCGGTCTCATCAGCCCTCGTGTAGCAAAAAGTAGACCGTAGCGCTCCAAAGCAACCAACCAACCCTTCTAAACACTAAGAACTATCAAAGGTATTTGTATTTATGTGGTTGAATGAGAACAAAATATTAAAATATCATGATATTGGGAAATAAACTTCAAACCTCCGTGAAATATTTTCATCACGAATTACACCGAAACTATAGTTAGTTGTTTTTACTACTTATTAAAATCGATATTTGTAGTTCTTGAGTAAAGCCACTCATTTTAAGTAACTCTAATTTAGAAACGCTTGATCAGAATGTTGGATACTCAAATGAATGTATTTTTAGGTATATATTGATTTTTAGGGGAAAAACGAATAAATGGAAGATTTTTTCATTTAAAACTTAGCACATCGGCTTTTTTATGCCTGGCAGATGTTTGTTTTCACATGTAGTCATGACGTAAATTATTGTTTGTTAAGTTGCTTCTTAGTTTGTATTTTACTTGATTCTTTCACGAAAGAGAATGTTCGTTTTCATGAATATTTAGCACCAAAGATTGTGAGAGTACTAAACATAGATGCAGAATAATGAAGAACCTCATGCGGCTCGCATTTCAACGGCAGTCAAAAATATATCGAAACAAAATGGACGCTTAAGACTAGCGTGATTGGTTAAACCTTGTTGGTAAAGTGCACCTAAAATTAACTTGTGATTTGTTGCATCAAGTCCCGTGAAAGTTGGCTCAACTTTACGCTCTCCAACCGCTTTAGCGATGGATTTAAATCACGTGATAGACAGGGAACCAATGATATTTTTTGCAGGAAAGCTGATTCACTCGAACGTGCTTCATTCATATATTCATTTATTCGGTAACATCTGGTTGCCATCAGAGAGCTTATCTCTCCGAATGGCGGAAAATGCCGAATGACAAAATAGGAGTTAATTTATTGAGAGGTTTATGCGTGAATCATTGCGTAATCTGAAATATTAGTATGCTACGTAAACGGGAAAAAAAGTGTCTAGCATGCAGTTTAGTAAATGAATAAATCCAGATCTATAATGTTTCAGTTTTTAAATATTTTACTCTATATGTTACTTTTTTTACGATATTTTTCTTAACGACTAAAATTATTTGAATTGTGAAACCTGTAGCAGCAGATCAAAATAAATATTCTTCAAAGTGAATACAAAATAAGTGCTAATTTTAATATTTTTGTTTTCTATGACCTACTAATATATAGCTACAATAGATATTGTATATTCTTAGGAATCCGTGCTTTATTTCTTTATAACAGATTTACTGTTATAATTCATTAATTTAATATAGAATGTTTATTTTCAAGATATTTAAAATATTAACCTTAACAAAAGAGAGTTAAAATGATTTTCTTTAATGTTAAAACGTTGAAGAAAACATTAGGTACAAATATAGACTACATGCAACTAACTGGAAACAGTATTATTAAATAAATTTACCTTGATATTTTCTGTTCCTAAGAATTCATGCTTTATTTCTTTTATAAGAGATTTACTGCTATAATTCATTAATTTAATCTAGAATGTATGTTTTCAAGACATCTAAAATATTAACCTTAACAAAAGAGAGTTCAAATGATTTTCTTTAATGTTAAAACGTTAAAGAAAACATTAGATACAAATATGGGCTAAATATAACTGGAAATAGTATTATTATATTAATTTATCTTAATATTTTCTGTAACTAAGAATTCGTATCTTATTTCTTTAAAACATAGTTAGTGTTATAATGTATTGCTTTCATTTACTTCACGGATGTTTGGTGAGAAAAAGACCAAGTTGATTTCATTTTTAACTCATTATGTGCATTTCGCAGCGGAATTGCACCGGGATCGAGCGTTTTGCGCGTAAATTTAGTTATTCAGTAAAATCTCAATAGATCGAAAATTATTTAATTTTTAACCAACTTTTCGTATTTTATATTGAAATATATAAACAAATATATAAATATATAAATAACAACCATAAGATTTTTGTAAACAAAAAATATATTTTTGTGTGGATAAATTTATAATAGTATCGTAAATATAAAAAATCAAATAGAAATAGTAGTATATAGTTTTAATTTTTTCGAATTATGTTATATATAAACATTTTTACATTATAAAAATGAAAAGAGCAATCATAAAACTAATAATGTAAAAACTAGTTTTTATTTGTCTAAATTTTTCCAGAATCTATGTAGTAGACAAGAACATTCGGCTTCGTTTTCCTGTATATACCGTTATTTTTGTACCCACAAACAAACCATGTTGTTACACTAAGTACTAGTACGTGTCCAGCACTCAAGTATCAATCGTCATAAAACGTACTAGCACGTGACTCGCGCTCAAGTATCAATTGTCAGAAAACGTACATGTCCCGCATACAGTGTGTTAAAAGGTTGTAGTTGACATTTCTTTCTAGCAGAGTGTCAAAAAATCACAATTACTAACAACTGGTTTTGTAATAAATGTTGAAATTATATTTATTGCTATTCTCTACCACATTCAGTTCTTTCATAAATATATCTTTTGTATCCTTATTCAATTAAAAAATCAATCAAGCCTAGCGATGGAATCGAAAGGCAGATTTGGAGTAAATAAAACTTCTGAAGTGGGAAAATGCTTAAAAGTAAAAGGGGAAAGTAAGGCTTCTTACAAGGGGAAATTAATAATTATAAACATATAAATAAAATTAGGACCAATGTCTTAAACGGGAACTTTAGCGGGTTCCACTGACTATACATACATACATATATATATATATATATATATATATATATATATATATATATATATATATATATGTATATATATATATATATATATATATATGTATATATATATATATATATATAAAAAAATAATATATATATGTTATAAAATATATATATATATGTATAAAATAATATATAAATGTATATATTTATATAATATATATATGTATATATATAAAAAATAAATATATGTAAATATAAATATATATATATATATAATATAAAATATATAATATAAAGTATATAATATATATATATATATATATATTATATAAATATATATATATATATATATAATACTTTAGGTAGGTTTGAAATATTGTGTTACTCTTGCTCGATGTTAACCTATGGATATATAAAATTTCCCCATACCAGCTCGCGCATTTTAAGATTTCTTTAAAAAATATATACTGTGAACTCCGCTTAATGTGATCGTGGTTAATGTTATCAATCACTTATTGTTATCGAAATCACTTGGACCGGATTTTCTCTATTCATTCGTATGTTAAAATTATCTCTTTATGGGATCGTTACATCGATCAATGGGATCAGTTTTCGAAACTCATTTTATCTGGCAAAGGAATATTTCCAATATATTAAGAAGGAACCCATTCTTTCCTTTCCTTTCGCTGTTTGAATTTCCTAGAATTCTCTTCCTCAACCTAGGGAAGTGGGGAATGACAAAGGAGTGGGGTTTTACACGTTCCTGGAATTTCTCAAAAATACGCACACCCTGCTGGTGGTCAGTGGTTGTCAGATAAGCAGAAGGCAACACATTATTATCGGAACTGAGAAGGAGCGTATTCACATTTTATGCCTTGCTCGCTTACATGCAGCTTGTCGATATGGAAGCCAGAAAGCGAAATGATTTAACATTAAAACAAAAGATCGAAATTTTAAATCGTTATGACAGGTTGATTATGATTACGAACAATTTATCAATGAGCTTCTTAGAAAAAATTGTAGACAGTCAACAACTGATCACTTTTTCAATTATGTATACAATTCTTATGTTTTAAAGGGTAATATACAGTAAATAAAAAATATAAGGTGTGTTTTTTAATTTTGTTTTGATATTTAGTACGTGGGAATAAAAAGGGTTAGTGAAATTATCTAATTTTGCATATCGTTTATTGTTATCAATCGGTTATTGTTATGAAATTCGCGGTGTCCCAAACTGATCACATTAAGCAGAGTACACTGTATATCTCATAATAGAACAGCAAATTCTTAGGATGCTATTTTTTCCTTTTTAGGAATTTATGTTCTTATTTGTGCTGGGAGAAGCTGCATCAAAATTTACATCAAAATTTCTAACAAATAATTTGAAGTTTATTATCTCTCTCTCTTCTCTTCTTCTTCTTTTTTTTTTTTTTTTTTTTTTTTTTTACGGACAGAGAGCATTGTAGAAAATTTGCTGTTCTCTCACGTGGAATAAATTTTTAAAAGAATTTTTAAAATGTGAACAAACCAGAAGGAAATTTATTTTTCCCCGTAGGTTAATATTAAGCGACAGGAATGCAATATGGCTGGTACAGACCCATATTAAAGTAGGAAATGAAAGCTATTCATGCCGTATTTTATCGTTCAGCGAAAGTAAGCAACCGCCGTTTGAAAACTTGTCAAGGGCAGATCCTCCCCATGCAGAAATAAGTGCTTAGCCGTGTGTGTCGTAGAAAGGCGTTGTTTATTCCCACATCCCAAAAGATTATTAAAGAATGATTGAGCTAGTTATTCAACTGCCAGGGAAAAATTTATGACTCGGACTAAACAAAGAACCTCAGAAAAAATCAATAGACAAACCTTTGCCTTTTGCAATATTCGGCATGTAATTATTATAGTTTATAGTTATACGCAAACGAGCGGAACAGACGGGTCGTGTCTGTCCCTGTTTGCGTAACGAATGGTAACAACGAATAGTTACTCGCTATTATAGAAATTTTACGCTTGGCGTTTTTATTAACGTACGTTACCTTTTCAACAATTTTTTTAATTAAAAAAATTGTGAATATAATTTCGATATTCAACTAAAAGTACGCATTAAAAAAATGTTTTAAACTGCACATTTAATTAAAATTTTAAAAAAATTTAAAAAGAGTGTGATTTTTTAAAAATCTTTACTATTTTTTTAAATACATTTTCTTTTCGATTTTTTCCCTCAAATTTACTAAAGTACGTTACAGAAGACAGCTCAAGGATTTTTACACAGTCTAATATTACAGACTATATAATTTCTATATATGGCTTAATGTTGTCAAATCTAACATTTTAAGCAATTTTGTTTATAAAATAAAATTTGAACACCTGAAATCTAAATGCATTTATGCTAAACATCAATCAGAACAAGTACAAAAAATCTCGAACCTATGTTAAATAAATAAAAATTATCATTATGAAAAATAAAAATAAAGAAAAATTGAACATGGAGGAAAAGCCGTTTAATGTTTTCATTCGCTTAAAAATGCCTCTATAAATTTAGCTTCAACAGGAAAATATTTATGCAGTTTTAAAAGTACGTCAGTGAACAGTAAAATATGAGTAGGCAAAAAATCTTCTTGTTTTAATTTTTTTTAATCTACCCATAAACCTTATTGTTAAATCTATACACAATTTCATTCTATACACTATAGAAAACCCGTAGAAAATTTTTAAAACTCATATTTTTAATAATAAAAATATAAGAATTTTTAGCATTTTGGATTCCATGAAAGTGTTCAAAGATAGTTTTCAGCCACGAAAAGAGTAAAAACAGTTTTTCACATTAGAACTGGTCACAAGAGGTTGAAATATAGAGGTTGGTAATATAGGCCTAACTATAAATGCAGATGAAGGGTTGAACAAGCCGTCCTTAAATGCTGGAAGAATTAATTTACTACTATAAAACGGTTGTTTATAAATAACAAATTTGGTATAATGTTTTGAATTTTATCATCATTCAAATACATTGAATTTCTATAAGAAAAATAAAAGGATATTCCATAATGCCTTTCTCAATATATATTTTTTCCACTTTCTTAGTTATTCAGAAAATTGTTTTAGTTTAGTTTAAGTACTGGATTTATACTGTATTTATACTGTTCGGAAATACAAATATGATGCCTTTTAAATACTGGATCGTGATTAAATGTGATCCCGCATTTACCAGGCATATTTAAATTTTATAAAATCTTAGATAAATTAAAAGACTCAATGTTATTACAAACATATGTTTCAAGATACGAGAAAATTACG
>CM063504.1:26978774-26998774 GCA_032207245.1 Pardosa pseudoannulata | reverse complement strand
AATATAATACGAAATGGTGTGAATTTACTCCAATCGTCAGGAATGTTTAAATACACAATTTTCTACAATTTGGGAGAGAATCTAAAAATGATATAACCTCAGACAAACCCCTCTATCGTTTCAAACAATTTACATACCATAGTGTAAATATTCCCTTACTATAAATAATTTGAAAGCAATATTATTTGGAATCTTTCAGAAAACAAGTGTTTTTCCTTCTTCCGTGCTGCGTAAAACGCGAGCGCGATAAATATAGAAAACCCGGCGCGCATCCCTCCGTAAGCACCGTATTTTCTCAAACCATTCATCGTCCTTAATTAGAGGCGTACTTGAGTAATTCCGCAGAGTAAACAACGGTATTTATAGCATACTTTTCGCTCACAAAATCATTCTAATCATTCCACGCGTTCTGTGTTGTCCACTCATTAAACCAGTTCCATCCAGTATGCGGCTGCGTTGCAGTAGTCCAGACCGACGATATCGGTTGCCTAGCAACGAATCCGTTCGTTCACCTCTTTCGATCCCCTAGAAGGGAGGTTGGATTTCAAGGTCAGATCATCTCCCGTCTTGACGTGGTTCTGTTTTGATTTTGTTTTTATTTATTTTCCTTCCCTTTCCTTTCCCATTTTTGTTTGTTTGTTTTTGACATTGTTTTTTTCAGACTCAGGTGCCCTTTTCGTCGATAGATCGGCACTCAGGGAGCTAATGGGATTATTAAGAGACTCGAAAAAGGTAGAAATTCCGCAGACGAGGCGGAATCGCAAATGGATACGCTTGCGATCGCATTAATGTGAGTGAATAACTGCTCTAAATAAACGGGACTGTACAGACGCATACCTTGATTATCCAACTAAATTAGACGCTTACATTAGAGGTAAAAATGTGGTAGTGATAGGTGAGGCATGTGTTAATATCTGAAAGCAGGGGGAGTGGGGTAAATGGCGACCTATCAGTCAAATTTTGCGGCGAACGTCGCTATTCACGAAATTAATAACTCAAACAAATAAATTGCATTTATTGTAGTAAATCTAGTATTATCCGATTGATTTGCTGATTATTAATATTATAAATATTTATGCAATTTATAGATTTTTAACTGTTCTATTTTAATTTATAAATAGTAGTAATAAAAATTTAATAATGATCAAAAGAGCTGCGGTAGCTCAGTCGGCAAAGGTATCGATCTTAATCCTTTCCCAATTTTCCCCGAGCTGAACTCGGGCAGACAAAATGTACCATCCTGGCTCATCCCGAGTGTAGCTCGGGCACTGTGAAATTTTACACTGTGCAATCAGTCTTTCCCGAATTATTTCACATGTGCTTTTTATGGTTTCGAATGCTTTTGTTTACTTTTCTGGCTACTAGATTATTTGCTGCTCAAAGAGAGACAGTAGAGGGAAGAAGGTAAGGAGAGAAACAAGGTTCTACTGTCCAGATTGCGATGTTGGACTCTGTGCAGTACCGTGTTTTCGATTGTATCATACATGACCAAATTTTGATTAATAATTTCATAATCATTTATGTAAATTCAAAGGATATAAATAAAATTTAATTCAAGATAAAAGCTAGGTATTCTAAGCTTTATATTTATAGTTAATGTGAATTGACTCCAAAGTCTAATGATTTCTGCCGTACAGAAAGCCAACTATACATGTAAATTACTCACTTATTTAAACATTTTTTTTCATTAATTTTTAGGAAATTTTGTACGCGAATGATGCTATTATGTTTAAAAAGCTATGTATGTATAAAAATAAGTAAAAAAAAATTGACCTTTTTTTGACTCATAATCCCGAAATAAAATGAACCTGGAAGGGGTTAAAACTGGAGTGTTGCGAGTTCGAGGCTCGAACCGACCAAAGATCCACCATGTTCACTAATGCGGGGTTTCTAAAAAGGGACGCCAGGTATTGATAGCCTCACAGAAAATAAAAATTTAAGCAAATATTTCTCAACGTCGCGTAAGTACTGGTGTAAAATTTACGGAGTAATAACGGATAGAATTTACATAAGAGTTCCAAATTAAGAATAGTTTATATTTTCAATGCTTCTTTCTATAGGTTTTTAAAAGAAAGGATAATAGAATTGTAGACAAAACAGCTTTTAAAACATAGACAGCTGATAAAATGTATTAGTTCAGGAATTCTAATATACATTCTTGTATCATTACCTACATACGATCAGAAAGTTTGAAAAAACCCTGCCTTACTTTGTTTAAATGCGAAGTGTACTCAGTACTTTTTTACTACTCGACTACGTTCAATGGACGTTAGAAGAAAAATAAATAAAAAAATATTTGCGTTCTTGATTGCAATTTTTCCATCCAACTAATACATTATAGTGGATTCATAGACTGCTCATTGAATTGTTCAAATTTAAAAATGCCGAGAATTCCTCTGCGAGGCACAAAATTTTATTGACCTAACCGATTGCGAGATTTAGCCTCGTGGTTTAAAACAATGGTAATAATGTTTTGCTAATAGACTGCTGATGAATCCAGGATTTAATGTTAAAGCTGATTTGGAAGATCTGTGATAAAAGAATCTGACAATCTACAAATTGTAGTTCCGAACACCTGCAGTTAAG
Source organism: Pardosa pseudoannulata (assembly GCA_032207245.1). Lineage (NCBI taxonomy): Eukaryota > Metazoa > Arthropoda > Arachnida > Araneae > Lycosidae > Pardosa > Pardosa pseudoannulata. The sequence continues at coordinate 26,996,188 of CM063504.1, read as the reverse complement.
CCATTTGGACGTACATCATCTATGGGTATGTTTGAAAGTCATACATACGTATATTCTAACTTGTACAGTTTAGCAATACATGATATAGATTTTAGTCGCATTGTAAGATTATATGTTTGCATGGGAAAATCGTACTTTTTGAATTAATTTTGAAAAATAAAATTGACTCTTTGAAAAACTGAAAGAAATAAAATTTTAAAGAAATAAAACAGGAATGTGTGCAAGATAAGATGTGAATTTAGAAGATCCATCTTTGATACACATCTTTGATCTTTAAAAGTTCCACTTTTGATAAACATTTAGACCAGGGATGGGCAAACTAAGGCCCGCGGACTAAGTCCGGCCCGCCGGAAGGATTTATCCGACCCTCGGATGGAATTTTATGTTGCCGGTACGAGGAAAATTAAAAGAAATACATATTTATACATTATGTATCCATCTCCTTTTCTACTTTGTTTAAATATTGTATCCCAAATGTATTATCTCAAGCCCCGAAGATCAGCGCTATCTTTTCTTCCTATGTATGTGAACAAGTGTTTTCAACTATGAACCTTAGAAATGATAATTTCCAGAAGTAGACTGACAAATGAGCCTTTATCTTCGTTCCTTAAAAACGGTAATCTCACTTTGAACTTCAATATAAGGAACTTTTAAATATGAAATTGCAATTTTGTTCATCTCATTAAGATATTTAAATCGTACTACTTGTTTTTAAAATTTTAGAAAAATTTATCTTGGCCGGCCAAACTTTTTTTTTTCAATTTTTGGCCCGCGACCAAAAAAGTTTTCCCATCTCTGATTTAGACGATATCGAAAGCTAAAACAGGGATACATGAGCATTGTTTTGAACAGAATTTTGACAAGCCTCATACAATTGCTTGACACACAAATAGAATATTTTTTATGTAAAGAAAATGGTGCTCTTTTAGACGTCTTTAATTTAAAGATTTCATTTGAAAGCTATTTACGACGATATACAGCTGTTTATTGCTCACCAAGGAAATATTTGTGGTCTTTATGACATACAAATTTAGGTGGATAAACTGTCGGAACATTTCAAAGAACTTTATTTTAAACACTTCATTTTATTTTTGAGTTTCCACAACTGCGTTTGTATTTGAGGAGGAAGTTGAACAGTTATCCGCCCTGAAAGTTTAAAGTTGAACTTCAAAGAACTTAAGTCAGGGACTGCATTGGAAAAATTGAATCCTTGAGTCAAAATACACAACATTTCAAAGGCTTCCGTCTCCTTTTCTCACCTAGCTGAGCCGGTAAGAGTGATATTTAACAAAAGCTAACTAATCTTTTCCGACATTTATCTTTGTCGATTCTTTAAGTTACTATTCAAGAGATGGTAACTACTTTAACAGTTTCAGTATTATGTAGAATTTTTTTAAAAGTCATTTATTTTTCTAATGCATTAAGGTATTCAACCTTTTACACTTTGGGGAACTCTTTGAGATTATTGGGTTTTTTTTAAGGAAGCTCTTCATTAAAGGGCAGAATAAATGGAATATCAGAGCCTTATCCTACTCAAATTTACAAAATTATAATTGAATCCTTATTTTATTACAATGTTGAATGGTTAATGGGATTTATTGTTTTCCAAAATATATTCTATGAATATTAGACAATAACAACAATATTAAGTTGTAACAAACTGATAAAAAGAAAATTCTTTTAATGATTTGGCTGTTACTGCTTTTTTAATGCAAAATATTTTTGCTTCTGAAATACCTGTTGAAATCTGCAAACTAATGCTATCTGCAGCACCTAATCTGTTTGATATAAAAAACAAAATAACACTTGAACGCTTGTACGTGAATGTACCTTTAAAGTTTAATGTAGCAGCTACACTATGGCCAATTGTTCACCACTCCAGTTCTGGTTCTGATGGCGACTTTGAACGATGGTTCACGGGTTGCATCCACTCACTGGGCCACTAAATGAGCAGAGCGCATGCATCCGTAGAATGTACTGCGCACTTTGGTAGCGCATGCTGGTTGTCTTTGATGTTTGGAGAAAAACCGCTTTCAAAACCATCCTCCACTAAAGCCATTTTATCGTCTGCCATCGTCGACCACTATAAGCCACACCCCCTCCAGATGGTGACAATGGCTTGCTGTGGACGATAGTGTTGATGATCCTTTAAGTTTACAGCAGTTCAATCTTTTATGTTTAGTTGATTCGTCCATAGGGTCTACTGCGCACTTTAGTTGATCATCTGACTGTCTTTGATCTTTGGAGAAAAACCGCCTCTAAAGTCATCCTCCGCCAAGTCCATTTTATCGTCTGCCATCGTCGACCTGGATAACCCATACCCTCTCCAGGCGGTAATAATGGCTTGCAGTGGACCATAGTGTGGATGGGCCTTTAAGCTTACAGCAGTTCAATATGTAGCCCCCACACTATGGCCAATTGTTCACCACTTCCTGATGGTCACCTTGAACGATGGTTCACGGATTGCATCCACACGCTGGGCCACTAAATGAGCCAAGCGCGTGGATTCGTCTATAGGGTCTACTGCGCACTTTAGTTGAGCAAATGACTGTCTTTGATCTTTGGAGAAAAACCACCTCCGAAGTTGTCCGCCAAGGCTATTTTATCGTCTGCCACCATCGACCACGATAAGCCATACCCCCTCCAGATGATGGTAATGGCTTGCAGTGGTACATAGTGTGGAGGGGCCTTTAGACTTTGGGGAACCCATTGAGCTTATCGTTTTCTTCAAAGAAACTCTTCTTCAAAGAGAAATAATCTTCCCCGATAAAGAACTACAGTACACTTGGAAATTTATATATTATACTTTCATATAATTTTACTTATTTCCTTTTTTTCTATATTTTTACTTCCTTGTACAAAGTAAAGTAAGTATTATAATCATGAAAAATTTTAGAGTTCAGATTTGAAATTAAACACTTATTTGGATCATGTCTAAATCAGTTCTGACAAATCTCAGTGTTGCTTTTCAACCGTATGAACAGGGAAACTTTAACTTTAAAACTTTAATTATCAATTTTGACTAGTTTGATCATGACGTCTACACGTACATATGTGCGTATCGCATGTAACTTCAAACGATTAGAGAACTCCACAGAACATTGCAGTTTTGTATTTAAGATTGTTATAGCAGTTAGTTGTGTATCTTTATTTTTTATTACAATCCACTCCACGAACACATTCAGTATAACGGATATTAACGCTTCATTGTCTACAATGCAAAATATATCAACGTATTCCCTTGCAGGTAAAACAACGCTTTTTAAACAGTTTGAATAGTACTTTTTAAGTTCATTTTTCATAAACAAAAATAAAATTTCACTATTTGAAAAGAATAATTTTGAAGTTTTATTGTTTTATTACTACGGAGTAAAAAAGTACTGTAATCGAGAAACAAATTCCTGTTTTGAACAAAATATTTATGTACCGAAAAAAAAAACTAAAGTTATCAAAGCTATTTTAGCTCTATTCGGTCAACACTGGTACCTTGAGAAATGAAACTAACTTTGAACTTTTAACGAAATGTACAAATAATTCTCAGGACGTTTCATACAATAAAAAAAAATTGTATGTAATTTAACAGGCATACAAGAAAGATATGTTGCGTCCAATATTAGATTTTATCATTTCGTAATATTACTCTGCTTTATGCACTAAATTTACTTTGAACGTTAAACAAAACGTGCAAATAATTCTGATGACGCTTCATATAATAATAATAATAATAACAAATGTGTATTGTATAATAGGCATACAAGGAAGTTTTGTGGTGTTTACATCAGATTTTTTTTTGTGTACCTACATGTGTAAATTCCTTTATGTATATATATATATATATATATATATATATATATATATATATATATATATATATATATATATATATATATATATGTGTGTGTGTGTGTGTGTAAATTTATTTTGAACATAAACAGAATGTGCAAATAATTCGGTGACGCTTCATACAATAAAAACATGTGTATAGTTTAATAGGCGTACAAGGAACTTATGTGGTGTGCACATCATAATATTTTTTCATTTCAGATTATTACTTTGCTTTATGTATCTACATATGTAAATTTACTTTGAACTTTAAACAGAATGTGCAAATAATTCTGATGACGATTCATATAATAATAAAAAGAATATATATTGTATAATAGGCGTACAAGGAAGTTTTGTGGTGTCCGCATCCGATTTTTTTATGTGCCAAATTCCTTTATGTACCTACATATGTAAATTTACTTTGAACGTTAGAATGTGCAAATAATTCTGATGACGCTTCATACAATAAAAACATTTGTATAGATTAATAGGCGTACAAGGAACTTATGTGGTGTCCACATCATATTTCTTCATTTCAGATTATTACTCTGCTTTATGTACCTACATATGTCAATTTACTCTGAACTTTAAACAGAATGTGCAAAAAATTCTGATGACGCTTTACGCTTTATATATATAAAATGTGCATAATTTAATAGGTGTACAAGAAATTTATATGGTATCTACATCATATTTTATTTTTCATTTTAAATATTACTCTGTTTTATGTACTTACATATATAAATTTGTCTTAATTAAAAATCATTATTAAATAATTTTTTAAAACATATACTAAATAAACAAGAAAATACTTTTTCCACTAATAACCCAAATGATTTATTACAACGAAGGAATTTAAGGCTATTTCATCTCTGCATTTTCTTAGTAACGATTCACTACTAATGGTTGAGAAAAAAAATAATGATAACCAATAAAAAAATTACGAAAAAGATAACGTTATCAGAAATGTATTTTTAATAATAAGGAATCCTGATTCTTTTTTTATCAATACATATCATTTTCCGATTAGTCATTACACGAAAACCAAAAAAAGAAAAAAAAATTAAACACTGAATTTTTGCAGACGATTAATATTTTTTAAATAATTTTTCGTTTTTTTTCCTTTTTTTTAATCGTAGTCAGAGATTTTTAGTTATTGAAATTACATCTTTTTCCCATATCAAACTGGCATTATTTTGAAAAATTATTCTGCCGCTTACATGGGTTCGTCATTTTTGTTAATATTCTCAACCGAACAAAGATTATGGTGATGGATTTAAAATTGATTTCTTTTTTTTACTTCTCTTCCTTCACTTATATCTTAATTCTTTTCTTTGAATTTCGTTTTTACCGCTTTTTTTTCAATTAATTGCGGTTAGTTATGGCAATTTGTTTTAATCATCCAACCACACTAGAAGAATGAAAATTGATGTTGAAAAAGCATATCTCCAATTTGACGTGCTCATGTTTGCATAATTAATCAAACACATTACAGGAAAATTGTAATAAATAAATTACGTTAAACTAATTATCTTTTATTTTTAGGATAAATATAGCTTTCTTTTATCAATGCTATATTTTTGGTGATTTTTTCCCCTTTGAATAAATAATTGTTTTCCGAATAATTGTTTTAAAAATGTGATTTACTGTTTTACACTTTTAACAATATCAAATTGGATAAATTTCGACAAGTGTTTTTTTTTAAACTTTATTTTTCCCCGACTATGGCAGCAGTATTTTTGATCAGCGTATTTGATGGTTGTACTAGACACCAAATATGCTGAACTGTTAACTTGAATCCAAAATGAAAACTATCATTTTGGATTCAAGTTAATGGTTTTCCAAAATAATTATTTATTAACGACATTTGTTTACGGAAATCATCGTGTGTTCTATATTGTTATCAGTCATTAAGATCTGTTATTAGTTAAATTTTTAATGCTCGTTTTAAGGGAGATTTAACACTAGAATAGCGGGAAGGATCATTTTGACCCAAAAAATATCTTGTGTTATCTTAACAGATTTATTTTTTTTCAGTTAGTAATAAGAATAATAATATAAATTTCTATAAAAATATTTCTGAGGATAAAGTTTGAAAGTATACTTTAATCCCCTATATAATAATAGCCTAAGTTTTCTGTCCGTTTGTCTTCGAATTTATGAAGCGGTTGGACCTGGAATGGATAGAAGCATCCATATTGGATTCTTGATGAGTTAGGGTTAACAAAATTCAAAGCGAGTAAAGTTTATCTTCTCCTAAATTATCGATCCGATTCTAAAATAAATTGGTATAACTATGCTTCAAATCACAACGAAAAATACTGCCGTCTTCAAAACGTTCGAAATCCACCCCTTCTCCCCCTTTTCGATCGGTTAATGCCATTATTTCAAGCCGTATTTTCCCCGGTTACGAGCAGGCGATTAAATTTATCAATTTATCACATAATAAATAGGTAAAAATAACATTTTTTCTTTGTATCATGACGTCATTCCTTTAACCACCTCATTTAATCATTTCTTATTTTAAATTATTTAAATATCGTCTGCATTATTTTCATACGTTTTATCTCTGAACTTGGATATTACGTAAATAATTTTCTTTTATATTTGGCTTAAATAATAGATTAGGTACATATGTGATAATTTTAAATTTAATCATAGATTATTTTTTGTTGCAATGAAATTTTATCACCTGTATTAACAACATTTTATCTACCTCCAGGGTGTAGTGGAAATGATAGCTTCATTCCTTTACTTCCATGAATTACTCTGGAAAAAATTTAGGAAAAACTTAAAGATAATTTCGACGTAGCTAAGAAAACTTTGAATTATCTTTCTAAATGAATTCAACGGGATTCTAAACTGCATTCACAGTATCGGGAGACTGCAAAGGAGTATGAAGATAAACAAATTATTGAGCGTGTACCACATAATTCTCAGCCAAAAAACAAACCATTTTTTTTACCTGCCTCATGGGGTACTTTAAAATTCTGGAAAATTAAAAGATTTACTGAACCCGTTATATGACGGGCTATTATTATAGATATAATAATATATAATATAATACTATTATATTATTATATCTATATGCTAGTGAGTATTATATTATTTCTGCTATTATTATCTGAAAAAAAAACTGTTAAGAAAACACAAAATAGTTTTAGGATCAATATAACCCTCTTGCGATTATAGTGTTTAATGACAGAAACTGGCCAAGTTCAAACCAATAGAATAAAAATTTTTAAAAATGTGTTAGAAAACTGTTTAGAGCAATAAATGGAAGTATATCTCCTTTTCGAGAAAGAATTCAATCTGAAATAAAAATTTTCATTGACGGTGGATGATTTACCCTGAGTACTTCGCTTACGGTAGATAGGTAGATGATTTCCAGAGACTTCCGAGTTTATGTCAGGAACACAAAACACTTACATCTAAGGTCAACATTTAACACGATATTAAATTTAATGTGAAAATACATTATGTGCTGACCTTAGGACTAGTGTGATGAGTCCGTATAACGTTGTAGTCCGTATCATCGTGGTAGTCCGAGGTAAATAGGCACTTCTTGTAGAGATGGAGTACGTACAAGATGAACCTAAAGTCTAAAGCTTTTGCTGACTAACTAAAATTTGAGTATCATCAAAATTGTGGGAATAATTTAACGATTAAGTGTACCCTTCCAAATAAACAGAAGCAGTTTGAAAAGTATAAGCTGCTTTTCGAAAGCAATTTCTAAAAGAAAGGATTTGTTCGATTTGATCAAATAGGAGAAAGGTGAGTTTTTGACACCTTTGACTTTATCTTGATTTTAAAATAAGGCAAACAAAAATTATGAAAGAAAGTATCACAAGTCCCTTGTGACCTCAAAGGACTTTTAACAGTTTTTAAAAATAAGTTATGGATTGTTTGAAATACTAATTTAAAGGAAATACTGTGAAACAAAAGAAACAAATACTGCTTACTATTTTAATCTAACCTTCCTGTTCACTGCGTAGTTAAGACTTACCGCTGTATAAACATCTCATGATAGCATTTTCAAGTGACAGTTAAAATCTCCACTTACCTGAAAGAAAAAAAGAATAATGGTTAGATTCATATGTTACATACAGGGTGTTTAAAAAATGACCGGTCTATTTGAAAAATGAATAAAAACTTAACGGACAGTGATAGAAATACACAGTTTATTGCAATATGCTTGCGACAACATTAAATTTTTAGGCAGACAAACTTTCAAAATTAGTTACAATGTTCCAGATATCCACCATGCGCAGCAATAATATGGATTATTCCCGGAACGAAATCATCAGAATTAAACGTCTCAGGTGGGATAGCTTCACTTGCAGAACAGAAGTACTGTTCCCGTTATTCAATTGTTTCTGGTGGTACATCTGGTCTTTTAAGAGTCCTTACAGACAAATATCGTAGTTTAGAATTTTATTGACCTCAGCGCCATCTATTGCGGAACATTGTAACTAATTTTAAAGTTTGTCTGCCTGAAAATTTACTATTGTCCCAATCATATTGCAATATACTGTGAATTTCTATCACTATCCTTTTAGTTTTTATTGATTTTTCAAATATACCGGTCATTTTTTAAACTTCCTGCATATATACATAAATAAATACGTATAAGCATAAAAACACACATAGACACATACACATTATATGTGCTTTCTCTAATACGAAGCATACAGAAGGATTCCAAAATTACCTCCAAGCTTGTGTTTTTTCATTATTACTCATTGTTAGTGTCACCCGAATCCAAGTCAGGCAGATCAAACGTACAAAATTTAAAAGGCTGGAACTGATTTTGGGTAGAAGAAAAATTAAAGCTTCTTTTCCGTGGGGTGAAATTTAGTTCATTTTTTAAAAAAATTCCATTAATTTTTTATAAGTCATATTAAATATAGAAACTTTTCTATTCATTTGAAATTTTATCTACCAAATAATCTTTTTATCGATTTACTGCCGCAAATTAAACTCGTAAATTTTTCCCTTTTTGATGCATTTTTCTGAAATAAATGCCATGGTTAAAGGAATTACGAAATAATTGTCCATAACTCAAAAGTTTATTCTTAAATAATAACTGTAGAATTTTTTGCGTTATAAATAATATCTTACTGCAAGAGTATGAAGAAAGTCTCGGACAAAAAAATCTGAACCATTTTTTAACGATGACAAATAAAGGGTAATTAAATATTGAAAAATACGAAATTATGATTATAAAAAGTAAATAATACGTGCTTTATTATGCCTTTTTCTCAGCAACATCAAAAATCATGGCTTTGTCGAGTATGGCATTGACAGGGGATGAACATCTTCGCAATTAATAATTCAAGAACGTGCAACGATCGGCATCTGAACTCCAAGAATTTTTCCGGAGAGTTTATTAAAAATATATATATATATATATATATATATATATATATATATATATATATATATATATATATATATATATATATATATATATATATATATATATATATATATATATATATATAATATAATATAAATATATATAATATAATAAATAATAATACACACACACACACACACACACACACACACACACACACACACAACACACACACACACAACACACACAACACACACCACACACACACACACACACACACCAACACACACACACACAAAACACACACATAAAAACACACACACACACACACACACACACACACACACACACACACATATATATATATATATATATATAATATATATATATGCTACACGGTGGAAATTTGTCCACCGGTCACATCGAAATAAGCTCCTATTGCATTTACTTGCCCGAGCTAGTTGGGCAAGGAGATACCTAGGTAGCTACACTATTGAAGTAAACAGTCGTGGCACATTGAAAAGAACTGCGAGTCTCTAAAAGAACTTACAACTCTTATTGAGTTAAGAGAACGACATGTGGCTCCACCAAGGCTGAAGACAGATTAAATCATAAAATTCGAGGTCTATAGGGTTGGACTCCAGAGCGAGACGCTGAGACGAAATCTTTCCAGAGAAAGTAGCTTAGTAAGCGCTCTTAATAGTTAAAATGAACTAAGATCATTGAAAAGAGAACCGGGAAAATATGGAGAGTGGGCAGAAAATTTGCATTTATTACAGAGAAAGCTTTGGGAAATGGGTTGGATGAATTTTGAGTCGCGGACACGCTTTTAATTAAGATATTTTGTGGCTAGGAAAATGAATTTGAAGGAATAAGAATGGGAAAGAGGAGAATTTTTATGAGATTGAATGATAATAATTTTGGATGTATTACATATACATATATATCAAAATTATTATCCAAAATTCTCATTTTTCAATATCTAATTTCTCCTCCATACAACGTCAAGAGTGTTCTCCGACTTTAATTCTTTTTAGCCATCTCTCAAAACTAACGCTGGAATAAATGCTGTATTCCTGTTCACTGGCCACAATTTTCAGCTGTCTTGTTGTTGTTGTTTTATGCTACTTGGTCAAACCCAGCACGATTGAGCCGGAGGCTACTCGTATTAAGGCAAATGGGTGAGCCTTAGCACCTCATGGGTGAAAGTACGACTTATGCTCAAGTGGGTCCTCATAATTTTAAAGCAGGGACCAAGCAAAACACCCATGCCCTGCCATCTCCAGAGGTATTGATTGAGAACTTGGAGGACTTTGTGACCACGAACATATTTTACGTGCCCCAGTCACCTGTAACGAACACGGCGGTTCGGGTTCCGACCCGCAACCTCTCAGTTACGAGGTCGTTGCCTTTGCTGACTGAACTACCGAGGCTCTAAAGCAACTCTATTTATGTATTTATGACATACAATGTATAACAAAGTTATGTGCCTTATTAAGTAGCATTTTAACATCAAATTCAAAAAGTTTAAATAATTCTGTTTGTGGGATATACTGTCCCAATCGTATTAACAATGGAAAATATGTCCCATTAATGATTAAATTACTACAACATAAGTATATTATCCCTAGATTATTAGGTCAAGCAAAGTCCAGTGGCATTGGGGTAGCGTTTCGAAGTCCCAAGGCGCAGTCCGAGGTTCGACCCTTTGGCTGCGCAAGGTTGACTCATTCATCCCTTCAGTAGGTAGACAAACTGAGGACCAAACATATTTGAGAGTTAGAAACTAAACAGTGGAGATTCCGTGTAAGGTTGACCACCGAACCGGGGCGTATGCTTCGCACCCCAGGGTCCTTGTTCTCAAAAAACGGAGATTGGCACCGTGGGTTATAGCCCTACGTAGGTTGTAGCTCCGGGGAGTTTAGTTTAGCTTAGATTAGGACAAATAGTCCCAATGGACAATGAGATATACTGTTTCAAAAGATTTCCAGAAAATTGGAAAGCTGTTAACTCGCAGAACATTTTTTCTATTATGTCAAGATTAAACTTCTTTTCATATTTAAATTTCAATCATGTAAAAGTCGTATCGAAGATTTTAAATATTCCCCATCCCATATAGGTAGCTGAACAGTCTTGTTTACAAACATTTACATTCTGCTAACAAAAAAACATTCGAAAGATAAACGAAATCGCGCAAAACCTTCCCCTTGTAAGTACATAACAAAGCGATTTCTATTCGTATCTATTCCATTGGAATAAATCATTTTCTGGGGTAGAATTTTTATAAGTGCAAATAAAGGGGTGCGAGAAATGCAGCGGCGGCAAAGAACAAAGGGACGAAAGAATTCCAATTCGGTCTCCGCGCCGAGATCGATCACCGACCGGTTGCTAGGCGACGCGCCGGTTGATAATGATCCCTTTACACTGCATCAGCAAGGCGCGTCGTACATAGTATAACACTTTAAGCAACAATGTAACAGAATTATCCCTCAGTTAAAAGCGTTGCCGAAGTTTTCGTTGCTGTTCCGAAGAGTTGTTCGCCCTTTTTCCAGATAGAATGTTTCTGGGATTTTAGCTCTGACATTTTAAGTGACTCCAGAGCACTATTTTAGAATACCTCTTTTATTTTTGTGCGTGTTTCAGAGAAGGTGAGAATAATGGGAGCAGAAAAAGTTAATGGGACTTTTTCATTTTCTCGTATAAGAAGTACTGTTATATAATGGAGTTTAAAATCCCAGGTAGAGTAGCGAGAAAAGTAGCTGGTTTCTGCCAAGGACGAGCCTAAAAATTCTGCCGCCATAGGAAAATCCCAAAAATGCCACCTCTAAACTTAAAAAAATGTAAACATTTTTTTAAAAGGAAAAAAGAATTATAAAAGGCCCATGTTACACAGAAATAAGGCATATAGAAGATGATAATGCTAATGTTTATTTATTAGAATTACTTTACGGATCTTAGGTTTGTTGCCGCAGGCTGTCGCCTACCTTGCCTACCGCTTCGTGCTGGCCATGTGTCTGTATAAATATTTAGCTCTAGATCAGGGTTTCGAAATTTTAAGGGCTCAATGGTTAATGCATGATTGCAATCCTGTTAGCCCAATTTTCGTAAAATTATCTTAGGGAGGTGCCAGTATGAAATGACATGCATAGTTTAATTAAAACAGTGGTTTAGTCAATTTGGTTGCTTAAAAAATTCGAAATTCTATGTCATTAAATGTATTTCTGGAGGTTAATGACTATTTGTATACATTAAGCTAGGACCAGGCCTAGCGTTTTTGCGGCCCTAGACAAACCCGATAAATGCCGCTTCTTAAGAGATAAAAGAATTCTAAACTTTTTCAAAAGAAAAAAATTATAAAAGATTCATGTTAAGCAGAAATAAGGTGTTGTGACGTCGCTACACCCCATTGGCTTCACAAAGAGGTTTTCTTAGAGCCCATGCCAAGGCAACTTTACGTCTGGGATTTTGACACTATGATTAGAAGGTCGGATGCAACGCCGAAATGTTATGTAGCCTCCACACTATGGCCAGTTGTTCACCACTTCCTGATGGTGACCTCGAACGATGGTTTACGGGTCGCATCTACACGCTGGGCCACTGAATGAGCTGAGCGCATTGATTCGTCCATAGGGTCTACTGCGCACTTAAGTTGCGCATCTGGCTGCCTTTAATGTTTGGAGAAAAACCGCCTCCGAAGCCATCGTCCGCCAAGGCTATTTTATGGTCTGCCGCCATCGGCCATGATAAGCCAAAGCCCCTCCAGACGGTGGTGATGGCTTGCAGTGGACCATAGTGTGGAGGCACCTTTAGACATTGAGGCGTTAACTAACGGTCCAATTGGTGGCTATCAGGACGATGACGCTGGAAGGAAAAGCCAATGGGGAGAGGCGGAAGGTGACTTCAGGAGAGATTCCCTACCAGGAGACGAGCGGAAGGCAACGAGAGTTGTGGTTGGTTTTTTGGAGAGCCTTTCTCCAGTTTTGTATAGGACTCAAGGAGTCCTAGTTGTACCCCTGTACAACAGTATCTGTCAGCACCTGACCGCATATTGTTTTTTTAGGTTCGCCTCGAACCTGGGACTTTTAAGTCCGCTCCAGCTCATCTGAGACATGTGATTTCTATTTGGAAAATTTGTACATAACTTCTATTTAATCAAGAATAAACTTTGTTATTGTTCTAAGCTGTACGTTGTGTCATAACCACTTCGACACCCACACGCTCCACGAGGATCTCGTGACGTTACAGTGTATACAGAACAGTAATGCTAATGCTTATTTATTAGAATTACTCTTATGAAAAACAAAGTTTTTTCCGATATTAAATTTTATCCCCGCAGGCAGTCGCCTACTTTGTATATCGCTTCGGGCTGGCTATATTTCTGCATAAATGTTTATCACTAGATTACGGTTTCCAATTTTTAAGGGCTGAAGAGCTTATTGAAAAGCTTATGCATAATTTCAGGCCACAATTTCCTAACAGATCGATTTTTATATAATTCTGCAAGTAGGATGGAGGTGTCAGTATGAAATGATATGCATAGTTCAATTAAAGCTATGGTTGAGTCAATTTAATTGTTTTAAACAATTCAAAATTCTGTGTTACAAAACACATTTCTGGACGTTTATTACTATTTGAACATTTTGAATGTACGAATAAATGAAAATAGAAAAAAAAACTACAATTCTTTTAAACACTAATTATTTTACAATGCCTTAGAAGGCGGAAATTAAAAATAAACGATAAGCTAATTTTAATCCCAAAAAATTGAATTTGGAGGATAACCACTTAATAGTGTCAATTTATTTTAATTAATAATGGCAAAAACCAAGAAGAAATAACCTAAAGGTAAATTACATTAATAACGTCATCGGAGTATAACTTGGCGGACGATGGTTAGTAGGTCGCTACTATTCTGTACCTAGTTCGCGGGTTCGTATCCCGTTGCTGATAAGGATGTACGTAACCTTTTGAAATTGGTTTTAAGCAGTAGGTCCTGGTCCCCTTGTGTAGCAAAACAGTAGACCGTAGCGCTCCAAACAAAAGTATAACTTAAAAGAGATTCAGTCTAGTGAGAGTATTGTAGTTGGTTATCTGCATTAAAAAATTATCAATTTCCACAATCGACTATATGGGCAATATGCTAACCTTCCATCTCTGTATCGATTTTAAATGAATTTAATCGAGGAAAAACTCTATGAAGCTATGATATATTTTGCTTTTTTTAATTCAAAAAGCTTCCAAGGAGTTTTGGAGACCGTCAGTTAAACTTTGATATCATTTTAATAACCCCAATTCATAAAATGACATATCTTTTAGTCTCTAATAATAAGTGGGCAAAAAGGTTAAAAATACATTATGAGCATATATATTGCTGCCATATTAGTGTAGATTTCAACCATGCTGATTTATGATCCCAAAATGCGAATTTCCATAAACTGTATACATTTGTTGATATGGTTTTGCACATATCACCATTTGAAACATTTTTTTAACAAATGAAGACATCTTTTCATATTCCATTTAAAATTAAGAAGTAAAAAGTATCACTTAAATGTTTGCTAATGTTTTAATAAAAAATTAATGTTTAATACAGTTAAAATCACTGCACCTCCGGAAAGTGTTTTATGTTTCACTAATATAAATATGTAGAGAGAGATTCAGATTTTTTTTATCTGAAAATATTCATATCTACTTTTAAAGATTGGAAAAAAAATTATTCACTTTTACTTTTACTTTCAAAAAGATATGACTTAAAAAAACCTCCAAAACTTAAAAAGTTGATACGGTAAACTTATAAAAAATATTTCTAGTAGAAAAACGGAGAAAAAAAATGTCACTGGAAACTGATCCTTTTCATAATAAATTATGGTGATAAACAGTGACAGCAAAAATAACACGAGGTTGGGACGTATGGGTGAAATATTTCTGGAAAATTTTTAAGGTGAATTCTCGGTGGACTTTTAATTTCCTCTCAGTTTTTAGTTTACTTTCCACTCACTTTTTGTTTTAATCTTTTTTTTTTCAAAACATTATGTTTTAAACGGCACTATAAATAGTTTAAATACATATTTGTCATGAGTATACTTGATGTGTGCAAATTTATATATATATATATATATATGTAGTAAGACAATCTTTACTATGGGTGATTATGGCCCATAAAAATTACACCATTTTAGTCCTTTACTAGCAGAACGTTGGAGGACGGGTTCCCACTTCATTATAGGGATAGAACAAACAGAGGGGTCAGCTAACATGAAGTTATAAATAAAAAGCCCTTAACACCTGGTCAACATCTTAGTCAAAATCTGTATGAAACTCTCAAGAAAAAATCTGCCACCGATAGCGTTCATCTCCTTTTTGTTAAGGAAGTTCCTAAATTAGCCGCTAGCAATAGAGTTATAATTGATTAGACCTCCTTCTCTGAAGGCGTTAACTGTAGCCCCAGTGGTCAATTTAGGTTAGGGATTAAAAAGGGGAAAGCAAAGAGACGTGGGTTTTCTTGTCATCGACTTAAGATCTGAAAACCCCTGAGAATATTTTCGGGCCTTCTTTGGGGTTTTATACAAAATGTCTAAATTAGTTTCCTAATCTAGATCCCTTTTCCTTATAATATCCTCCCCGGGCAAAAAGAATGGGATGAACGAAGTGACAAGATTTCCGTTACCAAAAAATTTATATATATATATATATATATATATATATATATATATATATATATATGTAATAAGACGGACTTCTCTATGGGTGGTTGCAATCATGGCCATAAAAATGATACCGTTTTAGCTAAAGACCTTTATTAAGATAACGTTGGTGGACGGGTTCCCACTTCATCATAGGGACAGGACAAACTGAAGGGCCAGCTAGCATTGAATTCTATGTACAAGACCCGTAACACCTGGGTCGACATCTGTGGGAAAATATCTGCCCAACGACATCGTGCATCTCCTTTTTGTTTGGAAATTTTTTAAATTGTCCGCTAGGGCCATGTAGGATTATAATTGGTCAGGCCTCTTCTCCGAGGGCGTAAACTGTAGCACCATTGGTCAATTTAGGTTAGGGGTTAAAATGGGGAATGCAAAATGATGTGGGAATTTTTAGCCCTTGACTTTAAGTTTGAAAACCCCTGAGAATTTTCCACATATATATATATATATATATATATATATATATATATATATATATATATATATATATATATATATATATATATATATATATATATATATATATATATATATATATATATATATATATATATATATATATATATAAACGTTTTAAAGCAGTACATGAAGTTACAATATGATGAACAGTGTGATGAGTATGACTAAATGGAAATTTTGGAGTAAGCTCAGCCAGTAACAAATGTTTATGGGTTAGTCTACTATCACCGATACGAAGACCAGTTAATATGACGAGTTAGTGTACACCCAAAAGAAGTGCTGTATAATTCTGTAGGTTTCAAACTTCTCTCGTTGGGAGGGGAAAAAGAAAGGCATAAAACCGGGATTAAAAACACCCTCTCGAGATGATCAAAAGTAGGGCTATCTTTAGCTTGGCATCACGAACGACTTACACCCGTGAAGGTAAGTAGCTTGTTGGGAATTATCAAATATATGCCTGGTTTTGTTTTGTAACAAAGAGCTACTTTAGTAAATATCCTTGCTTCTACCAGTAGGCTAACGACGGAGAGGCGAATTTTGCTCCGAATCTGGTTGAACAAGTCAGGTTTGAAACCCTCACCTCCCTTAGTAAGGGAAGCAGTTAGATCGAAGTATATATATATATATATATATATATATATATATATATATATATATATCCCCTCAGTGTTATTAATATGAGATCACGGCATAGGAAAAACATGAAAAAGTTGAATTACCTAATCAAGAACTTAGATTAGGTCGATTGACCAAATTTACTGAATAAATAGATCTGTAATGATGGTTAATTTAACCAAGTAAAATGTTCGTTGAAGACTTTAGTTCCAGAATGAATAACGATATATACTTATTTAAACTGTTTATGAAAAGAAATCTTTCTCAAAAGTTTAGCTTTAAAACACATCTAATCTTTTAACTAACAAAATCTTTGACACTTGATATCCCTAGCTGCTAATACACGTACAATCTGCATTTTAGGCAAGAATGTACAAATCGTGTGATCCCGTAGTCAAATTGAGATTAATGGAGGGAAATATATCAATATCTTTCTGTTTTTAACATAA
>CM063504.1:26923774-26973774 GCA_032207245.1 Pardosa pseudoannulata | reverse complement strand
TTTTTAGAAGAAAGCTTATATTAATTTTTTTTTATGTTTACATACCTTTGCAGTACAGTCGAATGCCAAAAATCTGTATATCCTCAAGGATATAAAATGTAATTAAGTTTTTATTTGCAATTAAGTTTTTATATAAAAAATAAAATAAAATAGCATAGGTAAGATTAACAAATAATAGCTATTCATAGATTTTAAGACAAAATTAATAAGAGATTAAAAATAAAAAAATAATAAAATTCTTAAGCAAATAACAGTTGTGTCTAAGTTTCAGAAATATAATAAATAGTGCTAATATTTCTTTATAACTGGCTGAAATTTTTAATTTATTACTAATTTATATTATATAATATATAAGATAAATGCTTTTTTCCTTTAATATTTTAAGTTTTTTTAATGATTCATATTATAAATGTTGAATGTAATAAACTGTTATTCCAGTATTATGTTCCTTTTAATTACTGCAAACCATAATAAATTTCTTTATGTGTGCTATAAGCTATTTATAAATATATACTAAAAGTTTAAACTGAACATTTGATTTATTTCGATAGTTTCTAATAAGAGAATAAAATCTTTATTTATATCTTTAGTATAACCTGAAAAGCGAAGGATTTTTCTACTGAGAACCATGGAGTGACTAATGAGTAAAAAAAGTAACTGGGGTGATGTAAATAAGTAAAATGGAGTGTGATTTAGATATAATTGTGAACATTTTAAATGTTTTTATTTAATTTCTGAATAAGGTTTCATGAAATATTACTTGAAGAATTAACAAAAAACATTTTCAAATTTAGTTAATTAAATTATTTAAAATTTAATTATTAAGTACCAAATTTTAGGGGGCCCAGTCGGCCCCTACTTTTATCAGGCCCTTTACACACAATTACTCTTTATTGAAACCGGCAAAATGCCGAACGATGGCCGATTGATTAGGGTGATGGCCTTTGGTACCAGAGTTCGTGGGTTCGAATCCCACAGCGGCATAGATGTTCGTAGCCGTTCGGAATCGGCTTTAAGCTGTAGGTCCTGGCCTCATTAGCCATCGTGTTGCAAAAAGTAGATCGTAGCACTTAGAACCGAACCAAACCAAACCGGGAAAAAGAGGCACTTGAATATATGAATATGCAATGAACATGTTTTACAGTAATTCTATTCAAAAATATCGTTGAATTACTTGCTTATACAAATATCGTTGTATAATATTCAGTGTTTTACGTAAATCACCGTTTTAAATAATATTAAAGTAAGAGTATAATAGTGGCATATTGTAACATGTTTCATGTTTTCTTAGTTTAGATTTAGTTTATGGTCAATAGTATAACATCTATAAATAATTTATTCATCTTCTTTTGAAATTTCATCCTTTATTCTCTGATCCAGAATTACCGGGTGTTGCCACATCTGTCACAGAAATATCTATTTTCTTGCAAATAATTTGCATAAATATTTGCGGAAGAAATGACCTAGGTTCAGGAAAATTTTCATTCATTATCATTTATTTCCTAGAGAACGCCGACTGTATTTAAATGGATCCTCCACGAGCTCTCCAAAAATGTTCTTTTCCCAAATTGCGCTAATATCCCATTCATATTCAAATCAATAACCAAGCTAGGCGAAAAGATGCGCGCATTAGTTTTAATAATATTTCCGATTCCGCGAGAAAAGTTTTCTGGTGTAACGTTGAAGTGTTAAAAAAGAAATCGTAATTTGTTAAAGTCAGAGGGTAAATTAATTCTTAGATGAGATCGCAATGTAAGTTTTTGATTAAAAATATTTTTCAAAAAGATTATAAAACAATACGTTAGAAACATGTTTGAATTACTCTTTTTTTCATTTTGTAAAAAAATAAATAAATAAGTGGTTGGTTTGAATATAAAGGTGCAAGGTGAAATTTCAGGTTAATTAATAAGAGACGAAATTTTGTGTATGTATTAAGGTGATTCGAGAATGGTTTAGATTAACAATTTTATCCCATAGAAAATGCTTTTTTATTAAAAATTCAGAATTGGGCTCATTATGAGATTATTATAATGCCTCTTGAAACCCTTCACTGTCAACGTATCTGTGGCGCAGTGGTCAGCGTGACAGGCTTCAGTACGAGAAGTCCCAGGATCGAATCCCCGTACAGGCGATGTGGGAATTTTAATTTAATCTAATTACGTTTGTGATGACTGTACTCGTGGTGGCGTCAAGTATTTTTAAAATAATTTTTTTTCTTATTTTTCCATCAAAACGTTCCAATTTATAATTTATTTAAAAAACATTTTACAAATTTTGGATTTACAACGTTAAAACCATACAACACATGTCGGGTATTCAAGTTTTATATATATATATATATATATATATATATATGCATATATGTATGTATGCATATATATATGTATATATGTATGTATGTATATATATGTATGTATGTATATATATATATATATATATGTGTGTGTGTGTGTGTGTGTAAAACGTCCATATAATTTAAAAATACTGTAGTCATCACTCTAAAGCAATTGTTAAATGTAATAGCCGAGTAGATTAAGGCAGAGGTTCAAAAAACATCTTTTATTTAGAACATAAGATGACACTAAACATAAATCCCCTTAGAGAAAAAGAACACAAAACACAGAAATATTTTGATGATATTGTTTACATCGCGATCTTAAAGGAAAAAGCCACGAAATCTGTGTGCCAGCTCTTTTATTAACTATTGGAAGGGGTGTGGCTCCAGGAATGATGTCATTCCGGTAACCAATCACGTCTCTTTAATTACTTCTAGTTTATTCTAGAAGATATAGTACCTCTACAATGCGCGGGAAAAATGAATCAACGGGGCTGCGATTCTAAATTCAAGGTGCCAGGAAATGAGTGTTCGCCGCCATTATTATGAAAAATGTTCTTTAGAATTTGTCAATAGGGAATCTAGATTTTCAATGGAAAACATTTAAGTTAGGATTTTACTTTAATAGAATTTTATTATTACACACACACACACACACACACACACACATATATATATATATATATAAATAAATATATATGTATATATATATATATATATATATTATATATAAATATATATATATACATATATAGTATAATATATATATATATATATATATCTATATATATAATATATATATAAATAATATAAATATATATATATATAATATAAAATAATATATATAATAATATATATATAAATATATAAATAATATATATAAATAAATATATAATATATATATATATATATATAAATATTTATAAATATATATATATATGTATTATATATAATGTATAAAATATATGTATAATATAAATGTATATATATATATATATAAATTATATATATATATATATATATATATATATAATATATATATATATGTATTATATATATATGTATATATTTGTATATGTATATATAAATGTATATATATATAAATATAAAACATTGCGGACACACACAGAGCCATTGCTCGATACTTCGAAATACTTTGCCTATACGTTTGAGCATCGGTGGTTCAGTTAGAATGCTCGCCTGCCATCGATTCCCTAAATATGTTACTTTTGGATTGGTGCTCGATTGTTTATAACTATGATATATACTTAGGTCTAGCACAATTTTTTGATTCACAAGAAATGAGTAATTGCATTACAAATATTATATGTAAATTATTTAAAGTTAAATTGGACCTCAAAATAAAATCCAAAATATTTACATATTACATACATAAACAATGGATGTGCAGAATATTAAACTGTATAAAACGATAACCTCTCTATAACAATAGTTTACTAGGTTTCTACAGTATCATTATAGTCAGGTTTTACTGTATGAAATTTACTGCTAATAAGCATTAATTATAAATAATAGAAGTATTGGAAAGTACTTAAATCTTTTCTAAAAAATAAGTCCATTTTTAAAAAATACTAAAGCATTTTATAATAAACTTTAATAGCGAATACAAACATGAAAATAAAATGTTACTTTGCATAAGACAAGGTGCAAATACATTTATATTTTCTTGTATGACAAGCTTATATTGATTTCCTAACATTACATGTGTATATCATTTACTTAAATGTAGATGTTTAAGTCGTACTAAATGAAACAAATTAACAAATTTACTACAGAGGAACTATAAAGTAATGCAGTTGATGAAAATTTATGATAAATGATATCACTAAAAAACAGGGTTGCTATACTAAAGGAAAGATTTGTTTCTATATAAATTTTGCTTTGCCGGTAGTAATTCTGATTGGCAAATTGGGCTAAATTTTATCACCGGTATTAACAACAAATTCTTTTCATAAAAGTCTAGGAATCTATTTCACGGACTAATAAATATCTAGCGTTTAAGTTATATACCTTTGAAAATTAAGAAGATTGTTCGTTTGTGTGTTTGTTTTTTAGTTATAACCACACGGTTTGCAATCGATTCGCTAAAATTTGGACATCATTGATATATACCGCCAAATAACTATTGTCAATACTAAAACCTCTGCTGTCCATCCTATCACGTAATATGACAAGACAAATTGAAGTGGACAACTAACATGCGGTCAGTAAAGATAAACAAATTATTGAGTGTGTACCAGATAATTCTCAGTCAAAAAACAAACCATTTTTTTTACCTGCTTCATGGGGTACTTTACAATTCTGGAAAATTAAAAATTTTACTGATCACGTCATATGACGGGCTATAGTATATAAACCTTCAAATGTAGCACAAACCTGGATTCTAGCTTTACCCACTGATCACTAGGCTATCTGGTGTCCATGTAAAATAGAATTATAGCCCTCGAGTAGCCAAAACCTTCGAATGTATCACAAATAATTTCATCAATATCCGAGCAAAATTCTTAATCTTCCACATCAATTCTACCCCGAAATTCCCTTTAATGTGCACAGGAAAAGTGACAAAGGAATAAAGTTTTTTTTCCTTTCTACATTTGACTGTATAATAATTACTGTCGGCTTTTTCCACGTGGCTTTTTCTCTCCTCTTTTTGGCAGCACTTAACAGCAAACTTGGCGTGACAACTTCCTCATTAGAAGAACGCCCAGAGAGGAAAACAAAATACCAAATTTTCATCAGTTTCTTTTTTTCTTTTTTATTCTTTTTGTTTCTAATCATCTCCGATACTTTCCGCTGGACGTCAATGTTTTAGCGAACACTTGACCTCGGGAAAACGTTTCCTTTGAACCAACGGATGGTGTCGACGGATGGAGTAATTCATACACGTATCAACACTTCGGTTGCTCCAATTTACGACGGAAAAGACGGCATTGCAGAAATAGCACGTTGATTGGATTTTTCTTTCTGTAAAACACTCACTCGAATTTGTTTAAGTGACGGAATAATTATTTTTTCACTTCTGAAGTGGCACGGTTATTAAGGGGTCTCGAGAGTTTTAAACGTTATAAGAAAATATTTATAAAAAAAAGGCAAAAAAAAAAAGAATTTTTCTGCAATGTCTTTTGAACGTATTAAAAAAATTACTCGGATATAACGTATAAAAGAAAAATCACTTGTAAAATGCGAGTTATAAACCGAGTTAAAGTATAGATCAGGGGTAGCCAAGCTCCTTGATAGTCCGAGCCATTTTTCAAAATTTGAAATTTTTCGCGAGCTGCAATTAAATACATATTTAAAAAGTATACGAAAAAGGTATTAAAAAATTTTTTTACTGAAATTATATTTATTGAGTGTCATTTAAAAGTTCTTCATCCTTTAATTTTTCAAGGAAATTTTTGAATTGTCAATGATTTTTTGCTTTGGTGCGAATATAACTTACAATGTGTTATACTGTTTACATAACATCAGGATATTTTAAATATTTTGTAACGAGATGTTTGCAGTGAATTATTCAGTAAATCGGTATTGGTAATTGTGAAATTTAAGAATCATCCCTTAAAAACCCAATAAAAAAGCGATTAAAAGCGATTATTAAAAGCGATTTTTTTTACCCAGCATTGCCAGAGCTCCATCAGTTGTAATAATTTTTAAAAATATAATAACACAAAAATGTAAAGTTAACTCGGGCACATTTATTGAGAGTCACAAATAATCCTTCAAAGAGTCGCATGTGTCTCTTGAGCCTCAGGTTGGGCACCCCTGGTATAGAGCATGGATGAAGAATGTGCCGTCTTGTAAAACTAACTCTTGTATAGTTAATATTTAATTATATACATCATGACAAATCTTTTACTTTTACTAAATGATGGCCGAATGGGTAGAGTGCTGTAATTCGGTACCATAGATCTTGGGTTTGAATCCCACAGCAAAGAGTGAAAATGTAAATAGACTACAACATAGGCATTTAATAAAACACTCCATACTAATAAAAGAATAATGATGTAGACACTACCCGACTTCTTTTCTACCCCTATTATATTAATTTTTTAAAATTTGTATGACATGTTCAAAATTATCATTTGTATATTTTGATGAAGATTCAAACGATATCTAAATGGGTTATGCACTGCTCTTTGGTACTATATTTCACGGGTTCAGTCAAAACATAAAAGTACATAGCCGTTTGGAATAGCATCTAACCAGTAGGTGGGTCCCAGACTCATTATCTCTCATGTAGTAAAATAGTATACCATAGTGTTTAAATCTAATTAATCACTTTCATGCAAGAAACAAATGCAAACATCTTACTAACTTTGCATAGAATTTTAAATTATTTTAAGTATTGTTCCAATGTTATTTTTCAATATATCTAAATCACACATATTGTCTGGTGACTCTACGACAGTGTAGATTTTTATAAAAGACACACAAACGGACGTCTTATATATATTACATTGATTATATGAGGTCATGTATGGGTTGTTTATATTAACAAGCTTTTATTTTCTAGGAAAAAAACTATAATTTTTACTACTATCTAATGAATAAATCTGCTTGAAATTTTTCATATTTGAATATTGTTATTTACAGAGTGGATTAATATAATGAGAATATTCTAATATTTTTAATATTATTTAAAATTAGAGTTAAATTAAAACATACTTTTTTTTCAATTTTGAAGGATTTTTTTCCGCAGTTCATTAATATCCCATTTATTATGTAGTTTATTCTATATATAACGAGCATATATGACAGTACTTAAAATTTCAAATATTTTAAAACAATTTAACTGCAAAACTTTTTTAAACATCTTATAGATTGTGGTAAATTTTTCAGCTCTGAGAAAAAAGCCCGTAAAGTTGTAACTTGGTTGCATTTTCAAGTTATTCCAATTGCTAGAATCCAATTGTTACTATGAAAGACAGCTTCATTCTTTATGAGTTACCAGAGAAGCGTCTTTAAAGAAGAACATTTTTTAAAGAACACTTTGTAAAAACCATCCATTCATAAACAGTAAAGTACACAAAACAATAATCGTTCTCTCTTTCGAGAAGATGAAATCCGATTACCACAGCTGATAAAAAGAAGAAAATATTGGACGTTGAGTAAAGAAGTAAAATCTACAAATGATCATTTATAAAGATTTAGTTATAATCAGAAACCACTATTACCAGAAAAATATTAATGGAATCTCATAAGCTCATCGTCCCCAAGTAATATTACAAAAATTTTATTGGGCAGGTCTGCCTCTTCGTCGTATTCAATGTAGTGGAACACCAATGACAAAAATTTTATTTTTCAATAAAAACAATTTTTAGCAAAAACTCATCAGAATTTTTGTCTTAACTCAGTGAAAATACTTTTATCTGTGTCGATGAGGTTACTTTTTAACACATTGTGTGCGGGTACATTTCGCAGCGGAATTGTACCGGGAGCGGGCATTTTGCGCGTAAATTTAGTTATTCAGTTAAATCTCAATAGATCGAAAATTATTTAATTTTTAACCAACTTTTCGTATTTTATATTGAAATATATAAATAGAAGTATGTAAATAACAACCATAAGGTTTTTGTAAACAAAAAATATATTTTTTAGTGGATAAATTTATAATAGTATCGTAAATATGAAAAATCAAATAGAAATAGTAATATATAGTTATAATATTTTTCCGTTCTGTGGTTCCGCATCGACTGATATAAAAACTAGTTTTTATTTGTCTAAATTTTTCCATAATCTATGTAGTAGACAAGAACATTCGGCTTCGTTTTCCTGTATATACCGTTATTTTTGTACCCACAAACAAACCCTGTTGTTACACTAACCCGTACTAGTACGTGTCCCGCGCTCAAGTATCAATCGTCAGAAAACGTATTAGTAGGTGTCCCGCATACAATGTGTAAGTCTTTTTTCGTTTAAATAATTAAAATTCTATTAGTTTCGAGGGAAGGCAGTATTTTTGGGGTTTGCCAACAGCAGCTGTAAAATGTCTAGAGTTGGTCCTATCCTAGTGACTTAACCACAACCACCAAAATCGATGATTGAAACTTCAATTAAGATCTTATTTATTTAAGAAAGGGATAACCTTATAAATAAGATAACAACGTTTTTCGTAATTATTCAAAATTATTCATATTTGTAGGTACATAAATATTAGTTCAACAGTCCATTTTGGCCAAAAAAAAAAAAAAAAATGTAACCATAAAAATCAACAAAGACATTGTAAAATAATGCCCTTCAAAAGTATTCTAAGAACATCATTCTTTAAAAGAAGCTTTGAAGAAAAATAATTTACTCTTCAAAGCTTCCTTTAAAGAGTAAATATTTTCCTTTCTGATCGAGAAAAATAAATATTTGCATCTTTTCCGAAATACTGCGATATATTATTTAATATTTACCTCTGAAAGTATATAATTCTGAGAAATTTAATTATCAAAATAATCTCAGACTATATCGGAAAGAAAATATAACATTCATAATAGACCGATGATACATAACTGCATTTTCTTTACGGAGGCACGATACCCATAAAAAATATTTTAAGTACTACAGCAAGCATTGCAATTGTTTTGAAACCAATTTAAGGCACATTAAAAAAGAGGTAAAATGTGTTTATATAGTTTATTTGATCCAAGGTTAATTCCAACTTTTTAAAAATCCTTGTAGCATTTTTATGAATACTATTATTTTTTTCCAAAACTGTTTTCGAGATATAAGACTTTTATACAAGATTGTCCATAGATTTTCAGTTATCTCTAAAGGTATATTTAAAAAAATATTTACTAACACAGTGAAAAACAAGGAAATATGACAGTTTCTAGTACAAACACACATATAAAGAAATAAGCAATTAATTGCTTTTTCGACTCACAGTTTATTCTATACGTTATATGAAACCTATTTAAAAAATGTGAAACTTGTAACTTATATTAAAAAAATATGGAAAAAAAATTGATAAAAAAGAATTAAAAATTTTCAATTGTTAAAAAAGCCTCTATAAATAATATCAATCACTTAAATATTTTTTTTTATATATGATGATACAGATTTCAAACTTTGCATGTACCTGTAGGAAAGTTAGGAAAATATTTTGATCCAATAAAATAAAATTTGATATTGTGACTAAATTTTGTGTACTGTATCCCACGGGCGTAATTTCGCCATTTCAACTGAGGGGACAAATGTCGAATCAGAAGTAAAACCTCAAGCAAAACTGCCTCTCCTTTAAAAATTCTGGGGGAGGATTTGACCCATTTTCATCTCCCAAATTATGACTATGCTATATCCTATTATTAATAAATTGTACCTTTAACAAACAATGATGAGCAGAATCTAGGTAAAGGTATTCAAATGAAAAACTTTTTTCCACAATTCTTCTTAATACTTTACTGAC
This sequence comes from Pardosa pseudoannulata, assembly GCA_032207245.1. NCBI lineage: Eukaryota > Metazoa > Arthropoda > Arachnida > Araneae > Lycosidae > Pardosa > Pardosa pseudoannulata. Next base: position 26,964,028 of record CM063504.1, on the reverse strand, counting down.
TTCGACATTCATTTAGGACTAAAATCCCACTTGCATGATAACCTTACAAGTGTAAGCAAACAACCAGCTAATGCGGCGACACACGCAAGCTGGTCAACAGCCGGTGCGTGGCAAAAAAGGAGATAAGTGATTATGCTTCTTCAACCGCCCTCATACTTAGGTATAGAATTCCTAATCATAATGCCTAATAATTCAGAAACAAGTACGGCTTCTGAATTAAAGTTAGAGGCCAGAAATATTTCAGGTAGTGCCGTTTTAAGATATTCGGTGTTTGTGGGCCATTTACAAAAATCGTCCAAGATGGCCTGGTGCTATGCGTGTTGGGAAAGAACCCCGGAATTCTGGGGTGGCGGGTTTGACAATGTATACCTAGATAACATGACGATTTAAACTGTACCGGTTTAACTGTGGTATGCTAGGTTATCCTGAACACTATACGTTTGATTGCTTCCCGGCCTCCAATTTCCATTTTGAAAACCTGCACTAGGTCATGAAATATATTGATCAAAGAAATTCAATTCTAATCAAAACGTGTGTTTAAAGACAAACTTCTTAATTTCTTGGATGATGCAAAATCAACAAACACTTGCTCATCATTGCTACTTTAAACTTCCTTTTAGATCTTATTACTTCACCCTTGTCCTAAGTGTCACATGTTGTGATGTATTATGATGTGATGTAATAAAACAATTATGTGTATTTATAGATTTAATGAAGTTTATTGAAGAAATCATATAGTGTATCGAACCGAGTTACTAATCATATTTTTCTTTTCAGGGTATTAATTATTTTCTTGTATCTTTCAGATTTGAAGTCCAAAACCAGCCCTCACGAATTCTGCCTTGCCCACCTTTTCTCATGACCGGCACCTTCAAAATTACTCCTTTCTCAAAATTCAAAATTCTGTGTTACTTACAGATGCTACCTTGTTTATTTATTACCTTTAGGATTAGGGATAAAGCCGTCTTAGGGATAAGCTAAGGATCCCCATTACCGTCCGTTTATATGGAGGAGGTGCTCACCATTAATCTACTGTCATACTGAATGAATACTGATGTTTAATTTTATGTCAATATTGCTATCGCTTTATCCTTTGTCCATGTTTTCTACCTATTATTTTTACAATATTCTAATTATTGTAATTGCTGTGACTAGAAATGTTGATTGTAGACTGTTACCACTCAATCTACACCTCCCTTGCATTCTAGAATAATATTTGGATTGCCTGTGTTCAAATTGGGTATTCCATATATATATATATATATATATATATATATATATATATGTGTGTGTGTGTGTGTGTGTGTGTGTAATATATCAAAATTATTTAACTTTAATATTTCTTTAAAAACCTCTTCTCTCCCAATCTATTTCCTTAAAATCTATTTTCCCAGCCTCTAAATGTTTTAATCAAAGGAGTGTCTTCGACTTAAAATTCTTTCGATCCATTTCACAAAGTATTCTGTCCTATAGATGTAAATTTTCAGTCTATTCAACACGTTTCCCAGCTGTTGCCGGCAAATGGCTCCGCGTTTTTCCTGATCTTAACACTTAAATTCCCTGAGTAAGTTTCTTATCCCTTGAGAAAATTCTTTCTGTCCTTGCTCTTGGGTGCAGTTCTGTTCGAGCAGAGTGATTTTTGTGTCTTTCCCTTGTCTGTCGTTGACTAGTAAAGATGTCCGTTTTAGCAGCTCTAAAGTAAAGTTTTAATTAGACTTGTCGTGGTCTCTTTAAATGGCCCGACTGCATTGTTATTACTGTTATCTGTTTAGCTTTCTCCTTGCCCAGAAGCTCGGGCAAGTAGAAACAGTAGGGACTACGTAATTATTGTGACTAGAGGAAATAATTTTTACACACACACACACACACACACACACACACACACACATATATATATATATATATATATATATATATATATATATATATATATGGGACAAAAAGGAAGGGTAATGAAATTAAGAGCTTATTTTACTAGAAAATACAGTGTATATCCACTTTACTATGGATATATCCTCACGTTTATAATCCGGGAAACTCTCCAATTTCCTAGAATTGTTAAAGGAATGTTACAATTTCATTTCAACATCGAATTACTGTAATTTATCTATTAAACAATCACTAAATGAAGGAGAGAAAAAGCTTGAAATTTTAAAGTTAGATATCTCCGTCAATATTTGACACAGAGAATTGAAACTTTATGTGTTACGGTTTTTAGAAAGAGTTTCCATTTTTACTATGTATAATGATAAAAAACGGAAAAAGCGTATAAAAATTTAAAATTTTACAAAATGGAATTTTTAAATTTAAAAACACCACAAAAGGAAATCTTATCTGTAACATATTTGTATTTAGAGGCGTGTGTCTACGACCAACAGTTACGAAGAAAAAGGTGTTCCAGGAATTTACTATGCACCCTGCATATTCACCCTTTGATACATGCGATATATGTACAGATATGTGTATATATTAGTATTAAATGTTAATATACAATTAACATAGTGGATATATATGATGATAATAATCTCGTGCCCATTTTTGATAATACCTTTCCAGTACAAGACACTAAATGCTCTTTAGGAAGACACTTCGATGCCAAACACGTGCCACACACTGATAACAACGGGCTGGCACGCTAATATATTGTGTGGAGGAAAATAACGCGGCATGGCCGACACTGTTGATCGTCTTTTAAAATGCATGCCCGAGCTCAAAAAAGAGAACGCGAAAGAGAAAGAATGGGTAGCTCCACGGAAGCTTTCGTTCATTGAATACGCTCGTCGAGGAAAGAAACAAAAGGCAAGAATACAACCTTGCCCGTTGTTATTATTCGGCAGCTAATGAGGAGGGGTAAACCTGACCTCCAAACTGGACACTTCCCTTTCGGTGCTATCGGGGTCAGCGCCGATGGTGAAAGCCGATAGAGTGGGGATGGCGTGCGAGCATGGACGCTTCATTCGTCCTATTTAAGTAAAGGAAATCTTGTATATACAAAAGCGTCCTGACGTCCACTGTGAGCTTCAAGATTAATTTCCATGAGACAATGATACGTTACAAAATTTGCTCATCCTGCTGTATCCACGGAAGTAGCGTTTGTTACCTCTGCTTTATTTCAGAATTACAGTCATATTAGCACTAATAGCAGTGATTTTCAAAGGGTGCGCCAGGCGCTCTCGACTCTTGGAGATTTTAAGGCGGTATTCCAGTCATTTATGTGTTCAAATAAATATAGTTTCTCTAGTATTCCACTTCGTTACAGCTATATCTCACTTTTTGTCTACAGATCATTATTACGCTAATTAAAAAGTTGAGCCATGTGCTCTTGGAGATTGCCGGGTGCTCTCTGCGATATTGCAGACAATAATGTGTCCAAATATAAATTATATATAGCTAAATATATATATAGCTTTTTTATAATAACACTTCATTACAGCTATACCGCTCTTTTCGCTAATAGACCATTATTACGTTAATTAAAAAGGGTGCGCCATGCTCTTTAGGAAAATTTCGGGTGCGCTTTGTGACATTGAAGACAAATATGTTTCCTATTATAAAAATATAGATTTTCTAGAATACCACTTCATTAGAGCTATACTACTCTTTTCGCCATTATTACGCTAATTAAAAGGGGTCGTCTTGTGCTTCCGGAAATTATCGAGTGCTCTCTGTGAATTGGAGACAAATATGTGTCCAAATATAAAAATATAGTTTCTTTACTATACCACTTCATTACGGCTCTACCACTTTTTTTTGTCAATTACATCAATTGAACCGGTTATTCCTTCAGTGGGTAGACAAACTGGGTATCAATCATGCTTGAGAACTAAACGCTGGGGGTTCCGCGTAAGGTTGACCACCTAACCGGAGTATATGCTTCGCACCCCAGGGCGCCTGGTATCGAAAACGGAGATTGGCACTGTAGACCCTGGCCCCCTTTGGGCTATTGTGCCGAAGGGTTTAGTTTAGTACCTACTAACTCGTAATCAGGCATCTACTGACTTGAAGCAGTATTAGCAAACACAAGTTGAGAACATAATTTGTACAACTCAAAAGGATTTGCTTGATCAGCGATTTCGTTGAGTATGACGAACATTACAGCGATGCAACTGCTTTTTACTATATGTAAAAAGCCTTGATTTGACAATCAGCTTATATATATTAGGCACTCGTAGTTGATGTGATATTTTTGTTGGGTAAATTATTTTGGAAATATTAGAAGCGGATATTATGTATATATTACTAATTTCTAAGATAAATACATCAAAAAGTCAAGGATATATTTATAGGAGGGGGTGGTAAGGAGGTAATGATCCTTCCCAAAATAGTTTCAATAATTTCAAGATTTTTAAGGCTTATTAAAATTTGTGTACAATACTAGTTTTTATTGCAAGTGTTGAAAGATTGTTTTCTACTATGAAAAGAGTAAAAACATTTCTCGGCAATTGAACTGCTCATAAGAGTTTGACAAATAAGCATTGATTTCTGCTAACCTTACTGGCCTATTCTTTTGGATTAGTTCAGAAAGACACGATAAATCGGTAAACAATAACAATTTTATTGTCATAACAAAATAACTCATAAACACTTAAATTACAATTCTAACAAGTCCTAACCTAAGCTAAACAGAAATTATCTCTTACTAAAGGAAGGGGGGGGGAAACAACCTGATAAACATAACACATACATAAACCAACACATCTCTCGAGGCTATATATTGTAACGTACTGGAAATAAAGTAGGCGAGGCCTTCAATGAAACAGGCTAGAAATTTAGGTATTCTTGACTAAATATTTTATTCCATAGAATAAACTATGTACAGATATGTACAAATTCAATAGATGATAACATTCAGGGATCTCGTACAGAGATAATATGCACATACAAGGATGCGTGGGATACCGGAACAGTATGGCTAGGGCTTAAAACACAAGAGCTGGAAACTAATTAGTGCCGGGACTAATGCTGACACGATCACTCCGTCTGTCGATTAGCACGGTTGGCTTTCACAGCAAGTTCGGAGGTTCCGAGTGCGTATCACGCTGGGATTCGTGAAGAAAACACAGGATGCAAGTCGATCCAAAATTAGAGTGCAAAGTCACTCTCGGCTGACTACTTCTATGCAAGAAGTTACTAACAATCAGCAGATAACGGGGAAGGGATTCCCAAGTCGAATGTTCGACTATCTAGCAACAGAGACGCTGGCGGTCTCTAAACAAAAAACAAACTCCAGACACGGAGATACGAGCGGTCCTCGATCGACCAGGCTCTAGCAGGTAGAAGCCTCGAGAGAAGAACAAAAAGCTAAAGCCCCCGTTCTAGTCCGGTCCTTTCTTTTATACCCAGCACTCGCCTCACTTCTCGGTCCTTCGAGAAACTTCCCGAGCCAGGGTGACGCAATCTTGCGGTCACTCCCAAGTCTTCGATCAGCTGTCCTGTTTCCAGATGTGGCAGTTCTCAGATCCATCAACTTAACCAACTTAATGGCCTTTTTGTAACCGCTAATGGGCGGCAAGGTGCACTCAATTATGTACACAGGAAAGTTCCATTCAACAGGTTACAATGGCCAGACGGTTCGGAGCCGGCAACGCACAGTTTTCAATTACGGTGTTTAGACCACCTGGTTCTATTATAAGCTAATCGTGAGTCCACGACGAAAGGTCACCTTTTGGGCTCCTCGTTCGTTTTGGGGTCATGTAACGGATCGTTACAATATATACTTATTAATTTGCATAACGCTCACTCGGGAGCCAAGTATGCTACAGCCCCTAAATTCTCCGATTGGCTGTGACTATTAAGTCAATAGTAGGAAGGGGGTGTTCCTCGGGATCGGAAGGAAATTAAATAAACTAACTGAAAATAAGCGATTTTAAGAAAAATTAAGTTGGCAGTTAAACGGGCTACTTTATGCATAAAATTCTGAAAATGCCAACAATTTCAAGCATAAAGGCTAAACAAGCTAGCTTTAAAATATAGCAGAATTAATTTACGTCTATAAAACGGTAGTTTATAAACTGATTATGTCCTAATTTTCGAACCTTGTTGTCATACAGGGTAATAAATAAATAAATAAAAGGATATGCCATTTTTCTGATTTTTAAAAACTTTATTTTCTTAGTAATTCATAAAATTATTTTAGTTTAAATTCTCGTCTGGTTAATGCTAGAGTTCAAATTAAACATGATTCATTATTTACCAAGTAAATTTAAACCTGGTAAAAACTTGGATCTTAAATTAAAAAGCACAATGTGTTTTCAATTGCATTTTACAAGTTACAATGAAATCATATTGCTGTATCCTTGTTGATCCGTTTTATGGCGTATTTATATATCCATGAAAAACCATGGTTGGATGTATAAGACTGATGCATGTTATGTACGTTGTATGCATGTGTGGTTTGGTTTGGTTTGGTTTGGAGTACTACTGTCTACTTTTGCAACACGAGGGCTAATGAGACCGGGACCTACAGCTTAAAGCCGATTCCGAACGGCTACAAGCATCCACGTCATAGTGGGATCCGAACCCACGAACTCTGGTACCGAAGGCCAGCACTCTAACCAATCGGCCATCGTTCAGCTGTATGTGTGGGTGTCATTAAATTTTTATATGATGTTAGAGGACCCGACAGATGTTGTGCTGTTTTAACGCTGTTAATCCAAAAATTGTAAAATGTTTTTAAATAAATTATAAATTGGACCGTTTTGATGGAAAAGTAAGGAAAAATTTATTTTAAAAATACTTGACACCACATCGTCTATACGGGGATTTGATCGTGGGAATTCTCGTACTAAAACCCGTTGCGCTGGCCACTGCGTTACAGATACGCTGGCAGTGAAGAGTTTCAAGCGACATTATAATAAACTCAATAAGCGCGCAATTCTGGATTGTTAATAAAAAATATTTTCTGTCGGATCAAATTGTCAATCTAAACCATTTTGGAATCCACTCAATTACATGCACAAAATTTCATCAAAATCAGTCCAGCCGTTTAAGAGAAGTTTTATTACAAACACATAGACAGAAGAATTTTATATATAAAGATGAAAGTTCTGGATTAAGATTTGACACTTCCCAAAAACAAGGAAGAAATTCTGGCTACCTCATTGGTTAAAGAAGATGGTTAGATTTCTCAAAAATAAACGATATATTGAAGTAAGCAAAAGTTAATTGCAAGTAGGAAAGTTAAATCATAGCCTTTTACCAAACAATGAAAATTATTTAAGCTACGGTTTTACTTGAACCAAAACAGAAAATTGTCTTGTGTCACTGTGTTGAGTATGAAGATGCAAAATAACAAATAAGTCATTATATCCTAGTATCTTATCATATTTTCTTTATGTTTAAATTTATTATTACATATTTCTGAAAAATTTCCATATAGTGCCTCTAAAATAATTTGTAATTTTAAAGAAAAGAAAAGCCCCATTAAAAAAAAATCGAGAGTAACTTTAAATACACATAAACAAAAATATATATATTTATAACACAAAAATCACTCGTGATTTTTGTGATATCCAAACACTTTGTTTACATGTGCTTCTGCTCTTTTGACTGCATCAGCGATTACGATTAAAATCAAACCATAAATTTTGCCAATTAGTCTCGGGCATGAATCACTTGCCAAAACCCCAAATCTTCTTTTATTTTTCACACAGACTGCTGAATAAATTTTGCCCTGTCTCGTTTAATGTTGAGACGAAAACAAAAACTTCGCCAAAAGTCTACTCGAATCGATTGATAAAGGAATGTGGTTTGGGAAAAACAACCTAGATAAGACTTTAGACAGTTTAGGAAATTTATTTCAATTCAATTTTTTTCAAAAAGAGATTAGATCACGAAAGTATTTTTACAGTTAGAATACATTTTAAGATTGTTTTTGATGAGGAAAGCACACACACACACACACACACACACACACACACACACACATATATATATATATATATATATATATATATATATATATATATATGTAATAAGATGGACTTCACGGTGAGTGGTTGCCGTCAGAGCCCATAAAAATCACACCATTTTAGCTGAAGAACTTTATTAAGATCACGTTGGAGGACGGGTTCCCACTTCATCATAGGGGAAGAACAAACTGAGGGCTCAGCTAGCATGAAGTTATATGTAAAAAGGTCCTTAACATCTGGTCGACGTTTGTGGGAAAATCTCTAGAAAAATCTGCCTCCCACAGCGTGGATATCCTTTTTGTTTGGAAATTTTCTAAATTGTCTGCTAGGACAATGTAGAGTTATAATTGGTCAGATCCCTTCTTTGAACTGTAGCCCTAGTGGTCAGTTTAGGTTAGGGGTTAAAAAGGGGAATACAAAAAGGACACACGAATTTCTAGCCCTTGACTCCAGATTTGAAAACCCCTGAGAATTTTCCTTACATACACACATATACATATATATATATATATATATATATATATATATATATATATATATGTATATATATATATATATGTATATATATATACATATATATATATACATATATATATATATATATATATATACATATATATATACATATTTGTATATATATATATATATATATATATATATATATATATATAATCTGTAATATATCAAAATTATTACACTTAAAATGTCTTTAAGATTCTCCTCTTCCCCTTCCCATTCTAATTCTTCCATATTTATTTTTCCAGTCGTCTAATATTTTATTTAAAGAAGTGTATGCTGATTTAAAATTATTTCTACCTATTTCCCATAGCTAACTCTGGGAAAAATGCAAATTGCCCACTCACCAAATTTTCCATCTGACCCAGGATAATGGTTCACTTTTCCAATTATCTAAGTTCCTGTCTGATTTATAATAACTAAGCTTCTCTCTCTTGGGAATGTTCTCCCCGTCTCTGGCTGCGGGGCCCAAAATTGTAATTGTGTTTTTCGTGTATCATCACATACTCTGCTATTGACGGAGAAAGTCTATCAGATGTCTTTTCTTAGATCTTAAATAAAGTTCCACGTTGGACTCGCTTCTTCTTTTGATGGAGCCACAACTGCTTAACATTTAGGCTTCTAATTGCCCAATAAACTCGGACAAGTAAAAGCAATAGGGGCTAATTTTATGTGACCGGCAGATTACTTTCGCTGGTTGACATATATTAAAATATAAAAAGTGCTAATATATTTATGCTTTATACAAATCCTCAATGTTTGTCGTAAATTCACCAACCTTTGGAGAAACATTCTTTGAAACCACCAGAAGGTCGGTGTCTCTTCCGACCATCCTACCACTAACATGACAACCTAATGGGCTTTAGCATTGCCGATCAACACAGATCTCAGTACATGAATGTTATTGTATTTTGTCGCTTGGAAATGGGTTTTACAAACGAATAAATCGCCAAATATCACCAATTATAGAACTTTTATGCGTCATAATTTATTTGAAATTAAAATTGCCAGCAGAAGTGTTTCCAAAAGACGTCATCAATTTGGTATACCCAAACTTCAGTTTTTGTTGGAAGCTCTACCAAAACTTAAGGTTAGGCTGAAAGCAGCTGGTCAGGCTATATTATTAACTTTTACGGACATAACCACATTAAAATTTAAGTTTTCATTTTAAGCTTTAGAGTTGTGGGTTAGATACACTGTGATACCTTTGTATTGTAGAATCCAACTTAATACATACTCATGAGATTAAAGTCTGATTGAACAGGTATATTTTTTAAACTTTAAAAAAAGTTATACGTTATATTATACGTGTCAATTATGGGTTGTTTAACTTTACGGGTTTATTTTTTCAAATCAATAATCTTCGTCATTATCTGAAAGATTTTTCCAAAAATAAAAAAAAAATCTCATGAATAAATATAGAAAATCTTGATAATATATAGTTATTTCAAATATAAAAAATCTCTTTGAAATTCTCTACATTTGAACCATTGCTGTCTCTTTTTCTACGCGTATACAGGGGCTTACGCAAGGGGGGGTAGGGGTTTAACAACCCCCCTTGAGGTCAGACAAAATGGCAAAAATAAAAATTTTAGTAGATATTATGTGGGCTATTAATTTTTAGAATCATGAAACCCCCTTGAAAAAATTCTGCTTAAGGCACTGTACGTATATATGTATGTATATATAAACATGCATATCATTTTTTTAAAGCATGAAATTACAGATAAAGGTAAAGTTAACAATAAATACAACATTCTTTGTCATGACGCGCATTGATTTGGAATGAATATAGAAACGTCTTTGAGGCAGAAACTATCCTGTGAGGGAGTTGGATAATTCCACACTTCCAATGGCTTCATTTTTTAACAATTAGATGCCAAAGTTGAGCGCCATGTATGGAGAAATTCAATAAATTTAGTTTTAAACTGAAAGGATACTGTCGCTTTACATACGGCAGAATTATGTTCTGTCAATATAGTGACACAAGCATACATATGCGCAATCCATACCTAGATGTACAGATATATAAAGCTGTGCATAGAATTATATTCAAGAGTTTAGAAAAATGGATTCCGAGAAATAGGATGTCGTGTAGCCATGCATATACAGACACAAAATAACGGATTTAATTTCTTCGGTTTTTTTCTTCCTATGCGTATCAACATACTTTTGAATCACACTTAAAAATTGTTAAAATTTAAACTTACCACAGTCTCTTTTTTAAGGCTCTATCCTATTTCAGTAGCTCTTTGTGTGTTAAGATAGACAACTAGAGAAAAGTGGCGGAGATATTCTCGGATTGCTACATGCAATAATCCCAGAGTATTTGTTAGATATATGGAGAAGATATACGGTTCTATTGTTCTTTTCCATACTTCAGTATTATCTGCTGTGTACCACACAAGTGGTCATGAAACGCAAATGGCGCCTTCGTGCTCTATCTTTCCCTTTTCACGGTCTGAGATCTTAAACCTTACTAATGGCTGCTTATCTCGACCGTTGTCGCAGGGTAATATCTAAATAGGGTTGTTTTTAGGGAAATTTCGCAGATTGGGAAGTCATGGAGCAAACGAGTCTAAATGTAATGGGTTTGCGAACGACGTCGGAGAGCAATATTATTTAAACATGTTTTAGTTGTAAAAATGGTAGCTCACAAATGGTGCAGACATATAAAATACGATGCAAGTTTGCATTATCTTGCAAATTGTATGTATTAAAGGATAAGCAAGATTCATGAAAATGCCTTATCAAGCCCATGTGGACAAGATTTGTATACCTTTTAAGATCCTACAGTAGTTACAACAGCTGGCTTTCATTTGTATTGGTGGAGAAATAGTTAATGAGAATGACTATCTGGACAATCTTGGCTTTTGCCAACTCTGGGGAAATTTTATGCAGACTTGAATTTTTTGTCAAAGATTAAGGAAACAGGCAGTTTCAAAACGAGATGTGTTATACGAGATATTTGACACCAATGATTCATAATTGGTTCCAGTCTAATTATCCTTTATAACCCTTTCGAAGGCCATGGGAAGATTATTTCCCACTTACATGATCTTACAAAATACACCTGTGGAAAGCCCAAAATCCATTATAATATATTGGTCTTGCTATTATACCAATGGGAAGACTGATTCCTTCTTCAGTTTTGTGTGTTATCTATTGTTTGATCAATTAAATGTAATTAGCAATCCTATTTTGAAAGTTTGAAAACGTTATGTGAGGAATAAATGGCCCACGAAAGGGTTAATTAGACAACGCGTTGGTTACTCATAATTTTTTATTTAACGTACTCACCTGCTTTGCTTCTTCTGAAGCACGAGTGTGTTAAATTTTTGTTTGTTTACTTTTGCATTGATGCTTTTAAATTCATGTTTGATTTTTTTATTGGAGGTTAAAGTGAAGACTTTCCACTTCACTAGGTACTCCTTAAAATCCAATTACCTTGACCTTTAATTCATAATCGGGCTTACAAAGGAAAATAAAGAAATTTTAACTCAACACTTGGTAGTAGTCTAGTTTGGAGCGACACGGTCAATTTTTTGCTACACAGGGTCTAATTAGACCGATCCTATCTTCAAAATCGAATCCTAAATGCTACGAACACCCACGCCAGTAGCGATAATCGAACCTGCAGACTTCAAAATCGTAAGGCATCCAAGGACTAGATGGGGATAATACTGACAAAATATTTCGATTGTTTCTACTTTTGTAATAGGAGAATCATTTTTAAGTAAATAGAAGTAACTCACATTTTTCATGGAGCTTTAATGTATGTAAAATTTTTTAAATATTTTTTATAGAGAAGGGGACAAGTCATTTACCAACAATTCATCTACAAAGTTTTAAATCAACTTAAAGAAATAATCTAATAATATATACACCATATTGTATTATATATCCTTATGCCATTTATACATATATATGAATATTTGCACTATAATTAGGGAGTTGGTTTTCCGTACTGAGTCTGTGAGTTCGAATCACATAACTGGCATGGATCCTTTGAGCCCCTCGGAATCGTTTTAAAGAAGTAGGTCTCTGTACAGTAGACACCAGGGATTGAAAATAGACTATACAGTTCTAAACAAACCAACCATTATTTTTTTTATATATATATATATATATATAATATATATATATATAGTCACAAATATATGTATGTGAATGTTTGTATGCAATTAGTTTGGCATAGATACGTTTAAATAGAAACGAAAATAAACACCTTATAAAATATTTATATGGTGTATAATTCTATGTATACATATACATATTTTTTTACACATGGAGTTTTATACAGTCATATATCATTGAAGCGAAAGAATAAATCATGGCGCATCCACGAAATCATTTAGGCAAATGGAATTCGCCTAAAGCTCAGCAATTAGGAAATGAGGAATGGCAGCCGATCTCAGAGATCTTCTTCTCATATTTGACGTCTGAATTTGCTGAACGTACAAAACCCCAGAACAAAACGTGTAACGTTCGAGTTAAATTCCTGTGGGCAAGAACTCCAGATTTTATCTCCATCGTGGTTCGCAAAATACAACTAAAAGCGAAAGGCCGTCGTGCAATCCGCGAACCGCAGAAATGCCTTCACAGTAGCGACTGGCGCCTTCGGACTGTCTGCCTGCACCTTTCAGGTATTTCCGAAACAAACCAACAAAAATATCGGTCTGGACGGCATGCTGCTTCACGCATAAAAGTGATCAATCTCTCAAGAATGTCTATCAGTCAGTACCGGGAGAGATAACAATGGAAGCGATTCCGTTGTTGGCGGGACGGTGAAGGGGTAAGTACCCTCCAAGAGCTGCGGATCAGAAATTGCTCACCACAAGGAAGAGGGGGGGGGAGGGGGCTAAATGGGTAAATATTTAAAATTTTATAATTATCTTTAAAATTTAATAGTAAATAGGATTCAACCTTTATAAATGTTTTCCTTATTAATAATCTATTAAATTTTTTCTAATAATTTTAATTGTACTTCCTCTTTTTTCTGCTGTTAAATTAATGATGCAAATGAGACAATTGTGTGTAAATAATCTTTTATCGAGATCCTCTGGGAAATCCAAAGCATCAGGGCTCCGTTTTTACCCTGAAATTCTGGAGTGTACTATATTGCATTTTAACATTGAAATAAACTTAAATATTCAAACATATTTATTTTAAACTAAATGCTTAATCAACATTTAATTTTAAATAAAAACTTCAGTTTTTAAAATTTACTACTAACTTTTAAATTAACTACTTTTTTAATTTTAATATCCTTGATTAATTGTTTTATATATTAAGTGAAATACATTACCTGTGGTTCTGCATGGACATGTGTGTGTGTGCATACATACATACACAGGGCCTGATTATCGCACAGACCTTGCTGCTTTGGCCACGAAAATTTTAAATAAAAATTCAATTTTTAAAATTTACTACTTTTAAAAAACAAATCTTTTTTTATTTTGTATCCTTACTTTAATTTTGTTATTTATAATTAATTAAAATACAACTGTGTTCTTTTTATAGGTTATATTACATATTTATACACATATTATGCAGCAACGACCCATTTAAAAATTTATCATATTCGATAATTAAAAATAAAAAATATTTTTCACCAGAGCTTTAAAAGTAAAATAATTAAACTACTAACTTAAAACATTTAATAGTAAAAATAAAAAAATTACGGAAATTGTGTTTTGATTTGGAATATAATTTAATTCTTAATTTCTATTCAATTTTAATTTATTATATGATAATAATTTAATTTTAATGGTGGAGGCACAAATTGGATTGTGGATTAATATCCATCATACAACATACATATACATACATAAATAAATTTTACATAATTGTGTACGCACCAATTTAATATTATAATTTAAAATATTAAATTTATTAATATTATTTCTGTTTTAGTTTAAAAATTGTTACATAGGAATTTTCATCCCTACACATTTACCCCATACTAATTTCTACAAACTTTTATTGTACAAAAAACTTTAAAATGTGATTATAAAAGTTTTTTCAATATAATTTTCAAAAAAAAATAATATTACTAAAATAAAATTATATTCAGTAAATAAACATTATATATATATATATCATATATTAAATATAATATATATTGTATAATCATATACAGTTATACATTTTTATATATACATAATATATATATATTATATATACTTTATTAATATATATTTCATAATATAATATATTTACTAAAATAAATACGGCCAAGTAAATTACAAAATAGGCACTAAACCAGTTACGAAAGCCCGTACATCGCGAAAGGAAATCCAATGCATGTTAATAAACAATACACTTGGTCTGGGGAAAAACTCCATGCCCTTCATTTATAAACAAGTAATACGTATTTTACGTAGGACCAGCAAACAATAAAAACAAAATATAGCCAATGAGTCAGTAAAATTCATATCATACAATATATACTAAATAAATTAATTTGTACACAATATCTTTTAATATATTAATAAAAATTATGTAAATAATAAATACAAAAAATGAATTTTTATATTTACAAATATTTTTTTTTTTTGATTATTCCCATATTTTTAAAAAAAATTGATAAATATAATTAATAGCAATTAGTTTGAGATCTGTCATAGAAATTAAACCATGCAAGGCAGAAGAGAATGTACATTTTTTATGTCTACGGACAAAAAACTTTTTATTCCAAAAGAAAACTCATGCATAAAAAATTTTTTATATAAAACTATTCAAAATTCTATAATATTTGAAGTTAAAAAAATAAAAAACAAAAAGAAGACACATGTATCAAACGTTATAAACACTATAAAAAAAATCAAATCCTAAATAAATATAAATTAATAAAAGAAAAACACACAGGTAGACAGTACAAAAATATAAATAAATATTCAAGTTTAGAAAACACACATCAGACAATATTAT
The DNA here is from genome assembly GCA_032207245.1 of Pardosa pseudoannulata. NCBI lineage: Eukaryota > Metazoa > Arthropoda > Arachnida > Araneae > Lycosidae > Pardosa > Pardosa pseudoannulata. The sequence goes on along the minus strand of CM063504.1, from coordinate 26,948,669 downwards.
AATAAAGAGAAGTATAACAAAAATATAAAAAACAAATGCATCAACAGAAACACACAAACAACACACAAAATAATCCCAAAGTTTCATACTACTTTTGCGAGGTACTAAAAACACAAACCAGCAACCTTACAAACACACCCACAGACAAAAATTCAATAAACAATCTAAAGATATTAAACAACTACACAATAGAAAAAATAACACCAACAACAAAAACATAAAATTAAACAAGTATGATAAAAATCAATAACACAAAATAAAACACTTACAAAAATAAGAAAAAAATAACAAAACCCACAACAACGCTAACACAAAACAATACAACTACGGCCCCATAGAGCACAACCTCCACCGAAACATACCTAACATAACATTATAACAATTATATAAAATAAACAAGCATATATACAAACACCCCAAAAAATATTTTTTACTTAAAAAAACCCAACAATACAATCAAGGAAAGATCGGACATGAATAATATTAAAGCTATTTACCATAATCGGGAAACTGGCCAACTTCGGGCTTTCCGTAAAAACATAATATATAATATTATAAAATATTTATATATATTTAGATATAAATATATATATATATATAATGGCAAAAAAACCCATAAAAAAATACATTAGCTGATGTGAGTGATGGAAAAACACATTAAAATAAAATAAATGATAACTCTTAAATATAAATAAAAATAGGATTAAATTACTGCAACACATAATATTCTATAATACAAAAATATATATATATATATACAGATATAATATTAACATATATACTACCATGAAATTTTAAAACTTTTCAGAAGATGAATAAAACATCATTATTATAACATTAAAGACCGTTATATTCCCCTATAATCTAAAACATATACAACATATAAATAACATATACAAATGTTATATATAACATATAATAAATACATAAAAGGATATATAATGTATTTTTATAGTATTGTAATATAAAAATTATATAATGTATATATATATATATATATTATATATATAATGATTTGTTTATATAAATAATAATTTTATATATAAATATACAAAATATATATATGTGTGTGTTGTAAAATATAAATGAAAAATCAAATTCATATTTGATAAAAACAAAATTGTACCACATTAAAAAAAATAAAAAAAAATAATAAATAAATAAAAAAAAATTTTTTAGGAATCTAATAAAGACTGTTTACAGGCCTATTTTTTTGCTACAAAATATAAAGTGATTGGAATAAATTCTCCATGAAAATTTTTTTGTAAAATAAAAATCATGTCACATAGTTTCCTATAATTATAATTCATAAGTTAGAAAAAAAACCATTATAATACTAAAAATGTTAGAACCACAAAGTACAAAAAGGAAAGGCAGAACAATGGTCCCATCAAACACACTTTTGTGTGAAGCGATCTAATAACATAACTACCGTGAACAGCGAGCCACACTTCAATGGAATAGCGAACCCTTAAACAAACCTGAAACCAAATACATATAAAGCAATTGGCAAAAAAAAAATATACAGAATGGCTCCCTATGTTTGACAGTTATATTACTGCATAATTTTTTACGCAAAAGGTAAGAATGATACCTAACCAAAAATCAATTCACACCTTTATATGACAAGAAAAAGAATTCATGTTTAATGTTATCTCATAAATTAATATAATAAAAATCCGTTGTAAGATATTCATATCAATCATACCAAAAAAAAATTTCATTCAGGGAAATGAGTAAAAAGCGCGTTGTGAAGATATTACCATACACCTACAGCAAATATAAATAATTGTAATTGCGAAATTTTTTAAGGAATAAATTCCCACTTAAATTGGGAATAGCCTGAAAATATCGAATACAAAATTTTGACACATCGAATAAGAGCTGCCATCACTTATATATTTCAAATTTAAAATACAAAAAATAGTTTGATTTGTTTGGTTTGGAGTGCTAAATTGCAATAAACGACAAAAACCGCATAATAAAGAGGCCACATTACAGGAGATCTAACGCAATTTTCGCTTTAAGTTGGAAATGGTGTTATAGAAGACTTAACTACATTAACACAAAAAAATAGCTTATGCATTTTTGCAATCTTTTGTTTAAAGACAATTATATAGCACGTGTGCCAATTTGTGTGCAGTATCAAAACGCGTGCTCACAATTGGCACTTCTTTTTGAGAAATTGCATTTATGGCATTACTCTCTGTGCTTTTCTAATTTTTAAGTACAAAAATAAAGACACTAAATATTAGATTGGACACAGAAAGTCAAAGCAAATGAAGTTTCTTTTAATTCTATTTGAGGATTATGTGTATTCATTTCAAATTAAAAAGTAAATACTGTTTTCGTTACGCAATATTGATTTCTTGCAATATAAAACTTTTTCAAAAATTTCCTTTATGGCACTACTCTCTGTGCTTCTCTAATTCTTGCAATAAAACTTGCAATAAACAATTCTTGCAATATAAATCTTTTTGAGAAATTTCATTTATTACTCTTTGTGCGTCTTTAATTCTTGCTCTGGGCTTCTCTAATTTTTAAGTACAGAAATAAAGACACCGAATCGACTAAATGTTAGATTGGACAGAGAAAGACAAAGCAAATGAAGATTCTTTTAATTCTATTTGAAGGTTATGCTTATTCATTTCAAATTAAAAAAGTAAATACCATTTTCGTAACGCAATATTCAATTCTTGCAATATAAACAACATGTTCTGTCCACTGTCAAAATTGGAAATTTGGTATGTTAACTGAACTTCAACTACAAGATCCTACATTCCCTTTGAGTGATCAGCAGTCTGAAATCACACATAATTTCTGAATGTTTTTTTATCCCCAAAGTTAAAATTTACAGAAAAAACAAAATACCAAAATATAGGGTATTTCAATACTTCAATATTATAAAATGGTATAAATAATTTTGTCTAGCATAAAACTCTAGAACACTATATTTTTAATAACGATATAAAGGAATTTCCGATTATATATTTAAAAACATAAAGTAAGTACAGAAGTACAGTAAGTGCAGTGAATGTTAGTTGCACAGCATGTTTAGAAACAGCTATTTGTATCAGTTTACGCATCTTGTTGTTACACTTGTTTCTTTTCTGAGTTCTGGAAAGGAAAATTTCCGCAGGGACAAGTGCTTCGAACAAAGGTATCCATAGACTCTAGAGAAATGACCCTATTTCTCCCTAAAAGATTCAGTTACAGTCACGGTGAAGCCGTAACAGCAAAACGTTGAACAGGATATTGCTGTCAGCAACCCCTCTGAATAATTAAACAAAGAAAACCTTGAAGATTTTTGTTTTCAAAAAACCGAACATCATTTTCAACACTGAACGTGATAAAATCACATTTAGACATAAAAAAATGTATGTGTTCATCTCTTTTTTTATTAATTTCTATTAGATGGTAGAAGTGTTCTAGTTTTAAACTGTAACTGTTAGAATAAATGTCTATTTCTATAACCCTCATCGCTGTAAAATCACATGAAATCATTAGTCAATGAAATATTAGGGTAAAATAAACTGTACGGAAGGTAAAACTATCTAGAAACAAAGCGAACTTGCATCTTCCAGCATATTTCACATTAAAAGAGACTTAATGTAGGTTTGGTTTTTGGACACTGGGTCTACTCTTTGTTCTTTCTATAGTCCACACAAGGGTTATTAAGACCGGAATCTACAGCTTAATGCCGATTCCGGAAGTTCACGAATATCCAAGCCAGCAGTGGGGTTCGAACCCAAAAACTAAGGAACTGAAGAGCAGAACGCTACCCATCGGCTATCATTTTGCCGATTTATATAAGGGAATAGGCTATAAGGTAAGTGGTGATCAGGTTGTCTATTGGGTTGGTTGCACACACAGCGGATTTTTTACCGAGCGGAGAATTTACCGTCGCCGATTAGCGAAACCAACCAATCAACGTTGTTGATTTCGTTGAGCAGCGACAGTAAATTCTCCGGTCGGTAAAAAATCCGTTGTGTGTGCAATCAGCCTTGGTATCACGGTCTGCAAGTCTGAATTTCACTTCTGCCATGATGTTGTTATTGTTGTTGTTGTTTATCATGCCACTTGGACAAACCAAGCATGATTGAGCCTGCAGGCTTTCGTATTAAGGCCAAGGGGTTCGTTTTTCGTTTTAATGAGCACCATTAAGGTGAAAGAACGACTTCGATCAAGGAGGTTCTCGTAATTTAGAAGCAGGGGCCAAGCAGAAGACCCATAGACTTGGCCTGCCACCCCTAGAGGAATTAATTGAGAACTTGGAGGACATTGGGACCACGAACCTATTTTACGTGCCTCAGTCACCTTTAACGAACACGGCGGATCTTAGGCCGACTCGGGTTCCGAACCCGCAACCTGTCAGTTACGAGATTCTTGCCTTTGCTAACTGAGCTGCCGCTCACTTCACAATGTATACATGTGAAAAGGTAAAATAATCAAAGCGAGGTTTGAACTTGAGCAATAATTTTAAAGCTATTGTCAGACACAACCTGAAAGAGATTAAATGCAGACAGCTGCGTTACACCTACGAACGGCCTGCATTATCAGTGTGAAGAAACTCTCGCTGAAAAAGCAACTATGGGTATTTGTAATCGCCCGCAGTTGGCTTTAAGCAATAGGTCCTGCTCTAATTAATTGCTTCAGGAAGCAAAAAACTTATCGCAATATTTTTAACAAACCAAAATCAAAACAAGTTAAGGAAGCATCGCATATCAGCTTACTGTCAACAAACAAGCTTCGTAAATGATTAACTTAAAATGAACACGAATATCTTTTACAACATATTATGCCTCTCTGTTACAGGCATGTACTTTTTTTGCGAATTTTAAAGAGCATAGATCGAACAACATTCTCGGTAAAGGGAGGTTATTTCTAGAAAATTTATATAATACCGCGATGAGAATCAATTAAAGAATCCACAGCAGTCTCTCTTTTAATAAAGAGTAAGGTATTACATCACACCATCCCAGTAGCTCGATTGACATGTTTGGAACGACCACTTGAAACCCACTTCAACATTATTTGATATGCCTTTTAATAATCTAATAACGAGAACTTCTCAAGTGGAAATCTGATTCATTCACATTAGCGTCGCATTTCTTGGAGATAAGAGAAAAACTAATTATGCAATAGGTGAAAGTAGTTAATGACAGGCGCGTGAGTGTTTGCTTATTATTAGCCGCCAGTCTTTTAATTTACTATAAAGAAAAACTTGTTTCAATATTTTTATAAATGTCAAACTTGTCAAACGGATCGGAAGTCTAAAATTAAATTTAAGTGTGAGGATAAAATAAGTAATTATATGGTTTAATATGTATTTTTTTGCTCCCGAAGTTGAATTCTTATGGTTCCAAAAGGTTCTAGTTTCGATGTTTGGGGACGTGTAAAAGACAATTTTGGTCAAAAATTACAGGCACATGGAGCTTTAAAAAGCATATGCATAGAATAAGATGAGAAATGAAAACAAAAATTGCAAAATAATTGTAAAAAGAAGCTTTAAAGCTCTGTTTCTGTGATTAGTAAATGAGATTTTTGATTTGGTTTGGTTACGTTTGTAGCGCTACTGTATACTGTCTTGCTCATGTTTAGCTAATGAGACCGGGGCCTACTGCTTAAAGCCGATTCCGAACGGCTACGAACATCCCTGCCAGCTGCGGGATTAAACCCACGAACTCGGGTATCGAAGAACAGAGCTCTACCGTTCGTCCATCGTTCAGCAATTGAGATTAAAATGTAAGAATACATAAATATTCAAATTGTTCATTTTACTTACGCAGACACATACATGTGAACACATTCCTTTTACCTACTCCTGAACGAAGCACTACAACTCCAGAGTAGCAGAGTCCATCGCTAAATCATCATTTCGACTTCCTGATTTGGCAACAGTTATTTTTTGATACAATGTGAACAGACTTCTGAGTTTTGAGTAACGTGTGTGGTCAGAGAAATAATATGTTCCATCGAGTCATAAATTAAACAAGTATATTTCTTTATCCCTAGACCCCTCTGTCTATACGTCTCCCCTAAATATTTTATCATACTAATGTTCGTAGTATATTTTCCGAAATAAGAGTTATTCTTCTGTGTCCTGAGTCTCTCCCCTTCACACACACACACACACACACACACACACACACACACACACACACACATATATATATATATATATATATTATCGGTAGATTTAAATTATTAAATCATTGTACATTTTAAATATTTAATAGCTTAAGTTTAAATGTTATTAAAACATCTGTACTTCCCTTAAATCAAATTTGTCCTTTCCTTCCAAAATAATTTTATGTACATTAAAATTATATTTTTGGATATCTTTAAATGTCTTTTACCATGTTTCACTTTCGTTTATTTACTTTTTTTTGTATGCAAAGTATGCGCAGAGAGAATATTTTAGTCGTCTAATATTGCGAACTTGAGAATGAAATAAATATTGCCGTTATAATTTTAAACCTGATTTTTTAAAAGCTTTTCCTTTTTGGAATATGATAGTAATTTCATAATAATACTATCTAGATGGGTGAATTTTAGTATTGAAATTTAACACCCAAATGGTAGTTTTCAATTGAATTTTGGACCCAGTTGAACGATCAGAAGAAAAATTGACCACCATTCAAATACACACACACACACACACACACATATATATATATATATATATATATATATATATATGCATATATACACACATATATACATATATATACATATATACATACATATATATACATGCATATATATGTGTATATATGCATATATATGCATATATATACACACATATGTATATATATATACGTACATATATATACATACATATATATACATGCATATATATACATATATACATACATATATACATATATATATATATACATACATACACATACATATATATATATATATATATATATATACATACATATGCATATATATACATACATACATACACATATATATATATATATATATATATATATATATATACATACACATATATATACATATATACATATATTATATGCATATATTATATATATATATATATATATATATATATATATATATATTTATATAAACTTAAATATTTTTTGTTGCGATTGCTCTTAAAAGATACTCTTAAATGAAAACAGTCAATCTATCAAAAACTTTATTTCAAAAATTTATAAGCTACTCTAATAATGTGAATAACCATCACCTTACTACTAATTCAACGGAAGCTTAAAGCAAACAGTAAAAAGTTTTATTTCATAACATTCTGTAAAAAGTGTTATTTTAGTTTAAAGTTATCCACTTTTTCGCTACTCGAAGGCTTATGAGACTGGCACCTACGCTTAAAGCCGATTCAACGAATACGATCTTCCATGCTAACTTTAGGATTCGAAAGCACAGAAAAAAGAGCCATACTCAAGATTCTCTGTTAGTTATGTATTCCATGGATTAATATGGAACTCTAATATGGTGAAAAACTAGCCCCTTACTGCTGGTGCAATAAAAACATAAATCCACCAGTAAAAAGTCATATTCCATAACAATTTGTAAAATGTTTTCTTTTATGGATTAATATTAAACTCCACCATGGTGAATAACCACATGCCGGTTCAACGGAAACATAAAACATTTCTCTCTGGTTTACGCTTGTGTTAGCGTAAATGGAAAAATTCCTTTATCGTATCTTTGGCTGCATTCCTTTCTTATTTTCATTAATTATAAAGCATTCCTTCCTGGCACATATGTATAGTGTCAAAGAAGTTTCGTAACATCCGGATACTTTTGAAACAGGGAACGGAATGGAAACATGATCTCTTCCATAAATAATATCAAGTATGTTTGTGAACAAACATGATATTATTTCGGCTCAAAGCAAAAACTGCCCTTAAATCAAGCTTCTACTTTTCTTCTTTTTCTTTTCCCTTCTAGAGAATCTAAAATGATAGATATTTAAGGCTTTCTGATGCCCGTCTGTCGACAAGGCAACCGAAGCGTGAATGAGGCTTTTAGACTTTTATTTCCTTCTTCAGTTTAAGGTCAACAGAAAACTACTTAAAAAGATTTATTTAAATTTAAGAGAGAGGGATAAAAAAATAAAAAAATAGAAACTTAATTATGCAGGGTTAAAACTTAACAGATGTGTAAGAATGCTGAGTTATACGATTTTTACGAATGAGTAACTTTTTTTACGGAGTCGTAAATTTCACCCGGAAATAGAAGATGTATTTTAATTATAACGGTGTAGCGCATTACCCTTAATAGATTTCTGAATTCAGAAGACAATGTAATTTTTCTGTACAATATTGACACTGTGCAATAACTGTTCTGTACAATTAAAACAATAAACTAACTACACTTTTTTAACATTAACAGAATTTTCAGATTTAGTTTATTATCTCCAGAACTATTGGTCAGATTTTAATGAAATTTATTTTGAGCCTATTTTGATATAATAATAATAAAAAAATAACCATTGAACAGTTATACATACTCGCGTTGATGCGTGACACTCTTTGGAATTGGAAGATAAAAAACACTGCTTACAGAATCGAATGAGAAAATGGATTAAGAGAAGGTATGGTCTACTTTTGCAGATCTATAGGCCTCATAATGGGATTTCATGCTGGAAATAGGCTCCATACAGAAAATTCCATACTGGAATAAGCAGGGCCTTAACTAGGGCTTGGCAGAGGTGGAATCTGCCACGGGTGCCACGGGTGGGGTCTGAAAGAGAACGATTCTCCCCGAGTAGAAATAAGGAAAAGTTGAAAAATAGTTTGTTTATTAGCAAAATCTAATGTGTTTATAAATGATTTGTTAATGAATTTTCTTATTTCTTAAAATGCTTCTACAGACTAAACTTGTCATTTATTCTTAAAAAAATGTTTACCAAATACACTTAATATGCCTTTATACAAATCCGAGCATTCGTTTTAAATTTTAAAGTTATTAAAACTCAATTTAAATTTAGATATTCACCAATTTTCTATGAAAATTCAACAAAAGCTCAATTTTAAACAAAAATTCAATTAAAAAAAATTATTCAGTTTATTAGCAAAATAATACCTACAAAGAGTTTTAAAATATTTTTAAGTATTAATAAGGTAAAAATAGAAGAAAAATTAAAAATTAATGTACTAGGAACATTTTAAGAATTAACAAAATATTTTGTGAGTTTATTCTGAATATATGATGGAAAAAATCATGTTTACATATTTTCTCTTATATATGGTGGTAGGGGCGCAGACCAGTTTTTTGCCACGGGTGCTAAAGGACCTAGTTACTGTCCTGTTAATAAGACAGTTTATGAGTTCTTGTAAAGGCGCCTCCACACTATGGTCCACTGCAAACCATCACCACCGTCTGGAGGGGCTTTGGCTTATCGTGGCCGATGGCGGTAGACGATAAAATAGCCTTGGCGGACGATGGCTTCGGATGTGATTTTTCTCAAAAGATCAAAGGCAGCCATATGCGCAACTAAAGTGCGCAGTAGACCCTATGGACGAATCAATGGCCTCAGCTCATTTAATGGCCCAGCGTGTGGATGCGACCAGTGAACCACCGTTCGAGGTCACCATCAGGAAGTGGTGAACAACTGGCCATAGTGTGGAGGCTACATAATAATTGGTCCTAAACGTTCAACAACGCCATTTTCAGGCCCTGGATTGTTATCAGAAGGGTTGTTGTAATTGTCTTGTACCACTTGATCAAACCAAGCACAATTGAGCCATACGCTACTCATATTAAGGCAAAGGGGTGCTTTCGTTTTCACGAGCACTTCATGGGCTTATCAGAAGGGTGTTTTGAGCTACAATTGTCATTTTAGAATATTTCAGACTTGCTCTATAAGGCAATTTGTCGCAACGTCACGAACTACTATAATGCCCTTCCCATTCATTTTTATGTTTACAACAGCCAATAGACAAACAATAAACTGCCCTTCCGTTTGAAACTAAAGCCAGAATTGTCATAATTTGAGAATTTGCTCTACTGCTTGAAATCGCCTTATATTGTTAGGATTTACTTCGTTTGAAAAGTTGGTTTCTTCATTTTAATATTTTGACTCTGCCAACTGCATGCCAAATATTGCCACATTTCAGACGGCATCTGCCGAGCTCGATGGCACAATGTTTTAAGTCTTGGGCTACAAACTGAAAGGTCTCCGGTTCGATCCTGAGTCAGGACAAACTTATTTCCGTAATTTTATGTTCGCTGTATAAGTAGTCAAGAAGACTTCTAAAATATGCAAATTTTCTGTACCATTAAAATAAATCTAGAATATTCTGTTACCATATAAAAGCCTGTGTTAAAACTGCGAGCGGCAGTTGTTCGAGTACGAGCTAGGTAGCTTGGCATTTAATAAACAGTGTTATTTCTTAACTTGACTCTTCATTGTGGGCCACCAGTATTTGCATCCACGTGACACTATTACATATTTCTTACAATAAAACATTCTTGTTAACACTTATCAACTGTTGTATGGAGAATATAAGCTATTCTAGTTTGTAATGAATATAAAAATCATAAATGCCTCCAAAAGAAAAATGCATAAAATAGACGATATTTAAATAAAAAATTTAAAAACGTTCTTTTCACTCTTTATGTAACTGAAATCATAAATTTAGATAATTATCCATTCAAGAATAAGTACGAAACATTTTTATTGATGTTAATTGTTTTTTATAATTCATTAACACTGAAGTACCAAGTTTAATGAACTATGGAAGTAGATAGTGAATAACATGTAAAAAAGAACATAAGCAGATCAATATCGTATTTCATAAAAGTATAATAACCCTACAGTAAATGAGATTAAAATTAACTGTCAATATCATGTGGGCTAAAAGCGTATTTAATTTCATTAAAAAATCGTTTTTATCTTAAAAGCGAAATGGTTGCTGCATTTAGTAATTAAGAATTTATCACTATTAAGGAGTACCTTTTACTCGTCAAAAATATTTTAAAATAAGGCCATCTTTGTAATATAAGCGTTTTATAGCTATCACAGCTCAGTTACTAATTAGTGATGAATATAGCACTGGTGTGTCACTAAAGTTCAACTAAAACCACAGTGGTGGATAGATAATTAGTTTGATTTCAGCGTGGCTCTCATGCGTTTTTTATTAATCTATCTACTTATCATATTATTGCAGATGGATCATCAACTTTCGGAATAATACTCACTGAAAAAAAGGTTGGGGAACTAAAAATATTAGAAATGAAAGAAGCATTGTAAATGCAGTTTTAATAATTGAGTTTTGAAAACTCTTACCAAACTATCCCACCTTTAAGCTATTTTCTAAAGCTATTTGCTATCTAATTGATATAACTTATTAGTGTGACTCCATGATGGATTCCTCAAAATCGGAATACCGTGCATAGTTGAATAATTACGACGAATAATTATATGAGTATTTCTGTGAAAAAAAAAGCTTTTTGCTATCTAATTTGATTGATATAACTTATTTGTGTGACTCCATGATGGATTCCGCAAAATCGGAAAATCGTGCATAGTTGACTCTTCTGCAGACGTGCTAACAAATTCTGAGAAAAAAAAGCTATTTGCTTATCTATTTGCTTATCTACTTTCTAATTTGATGTAACTTATTTTGTGCGACTCCATGAGGGATTCCACAAAATCAGAAAATCGTGCATATTTGACTAATTACTATCTTCTGCAGACGTGTTTAACAAATTCTGTGGAAAAAAAACTATTTGCTATCTAATTTGATATAACTTATTTTGTGACTCAATATGGATTCTGCAAAATCGGAATATTATATATAGTTGACTAATTACTATCTTCTGCAGCAAGTTAACAAATTCTGCGGAAAGAAAAGCTATTTGCTATCTAATTTGATATAACTTATTTTGTGTGACTCCATGATGGATTCCGCAAAATCGGAATATCGTACATAGTTGACTAATTACTATTTCTACAGACAGGTTTAACAAATTCTGTGGAAAAAAAAGCTATTTGCTATTTAATTTGATGTAACTTATTTGTGTAACTCAGTGATGGATTCCGCAAAATTGGAATACCGTACATAGTTGACTAATTACTATCTTCTGCAGACGGCTTTAAGAAATTCTGTGAAAAAAAAAGCTATTTGCTATCTAATTTGATATAACTTATTTTGTGTGACTTCATGATGGATTCCGGAAAATCAGAATATCGTACTTAGTTGACTAATTACTATCTTCTGTAGATGGGTTTAACAAATTCTGTGGTAAAAAATGCTATTTGCTATCTAATTTGATATAACTCATTTGTGTGACTCCATGATGGATTCCCCAAAATCGGAATACCGAACATAGTTGACTAATTACTATCATCTGCGGACGGGTTTAACAAATCCTGAACCACACTTTAAATGTTTGACTAAAGCTCTGAGTTAAATACTTTACATTTTATCATTATATTTTAACTTTATCAATACCATTTTGAATTTTTTTAAAATTCTTCCATTTATTTATTACATATTTTTATGTGTATTTTATATACTTAAAACTTGTAAACCCTTTCAATTTAATTAATAATGAATATATGTATTTTATACTATCTGAATGGAGCTTGGTTTATTTATGATTATAAAACCGAAACGTGGCTGTCTTTGGTAAATGCGTGTCAGCTATCAGATACCAGTTACTTAGCCAATATCATTTTCTGCTTTGAAAAACTACTGTACCGTTAAGTTCATTTGGCAAAGTTTTTCCACTCTCTGAAATGAAGAGCAATATCGCAGGACTAACTGCAGGAGAAGCGATCCTTTGGCGCCTGTCTCTGCTCGCGTGAACTAATACCGCTGCAAAACAAGATCCATTTGAGAGAGAGAAGCCAGTCATTTTATGATGTCTCCTACTGACTGATACGGATGACTGATGTATCTGAAGTGATAAGAATCGGAGACTGAACGGCTACCATTCATTCTATACTGAGAGGAATAATAATATAAAAAAGTATCAAAATTATGAGATCCTAGACCTCAAATCTGTTATTCTGACATTGATGTTCTCTATAAAAATCAAACTAATCGATTGTAGACGAATTCAGCAACAGACTGAAAAAGAATGTGCCCTCTGCTATCTCCGCTATTTACTAAATGTGAAAAATTTGGAGGAAGAAAAATTACTGCTATAAAAAAAATTCGCATTAGGAAGCATGTAAACATGACAGATAACAAAAGAGCTATAAGTCTCTTTCACTTTTTTTTGGCTTGAGAAATGCAGTATTTTATTCACAGATATATTTTTTTTGTTTCAGAACCTTTAAATAGAAAACACTGTCGATACGTTTTTTAAGAACTTGTGGGCATGTTTTTTTATCTACTTGTTTACAGTATGCCTTTTTTTTTTCTTCATTTTAAAATGCTTGAAGACTCTGAGTCTCATTTCAAAGAAAATACCGGTTTAAAAATAAAAATATAAGTCTTTGTTTGAGAATGACTCTGGGGCATTAATGAAAATTTTGAGTGGCACATGATCAGTAGTCTATTCTTCTACAAACATGCAATATTTTTACGTTTATTGTCATGCTAGGATTTATAGTGGAAAAATAAGCAGGATGTCATTGTATTTTATAGAGTACTAGCCTCTTTGAGCCAACTTTCGGTTTAGGCAGAAGCGGATTAAGATTGGTTGAAGTCCCGAGAGCAAAATATATGTATTGGCTCCCTTAAAAAAAGAGAACCAAAGGAATAAAAATGCATATTGGTAGTATTTTAAAATAAATAAGGCAAATTTTGTACTATTTATATTTTATCCCGACAAATATTATAATATAAATGCAAGTTTTTTTTTGAAAAGAAAATATTTAAATAAATGTATTTTTAGCTTCTAATTTTTTAAACTTATTTCTATTTCCAAATCAATATTTTAAATTAAATCACTATTCTATGTAAAATAGCCCTCTTTATTTAATCTTTCTTTTGACATGGAGTCTCGAAGGAAAAGACTCTTTTAATACAAGAAATTGAAAACTTTCAATTTCAAACACCGATGCGTTTGAAGTTAAATAGTTTTTTAAAATAAATTTTTCCATTAGGAAAAATTGCTTTTTATCTAAATCTTTTTTTTCATATCATTAAATGTTTCTTTGTCTTTTTCCTCTAATAAGCTTAAAAATCTGTTCCAACACATATTAAAACTATTTGAAAGAATGTAATTCAATCAGTCTCAAGAAATGTTGATATATTTACCAATGTATTCATAAGCATCGTACGATAACTGTTTTCCTTTGTTTTGGGGCTTGGTTGTTAATGAAAATAAACTAGTATAAATATACTATCAAGTTGGATTGCTGATTAAAAATTTTTAATCATTAATTATACTGTCATATCACAAGACAGAATATGCAGAAGAGCTTTTAATACCGACAGTAACCGTCTGGTGGTATCAAAAATTATCTACCCAAAATTTGGTGGATCTACGACGGTGTAGACAATTGTCGATTTGCATAAAACGAACATAGAAACGGATACTCTATATATGTATACACACACATACAAGACGGACTTCTCGATGGGTGGTTGCAGTCATGGCCCATAAAAATGACACCGTTTCAGCTAAAGACCTTTATTAAGATAACGTTGGAGGACGGGTTCCCACTTCATCATAGGGACAGGACAAACTGAAGGGTAAGCTAGCATGAAGTTATATGTACAAGACCCTTAACACCTGGCTCAACATCTGTGGGAAAATCGCTAGAAAAATCTGCCTTCTAGAAAAATCAGCGTGCATCTCCTTGTGGTTTGGGGATTTCCTAAATTGTCCGCTAGGGTAATGTAAAGTTATAATTGGTCAGACCCCTTTTTGAGGGTGTAAACTGTAGCCCTAGCGGTCAATTTAGGTTAGGGGTCAAAAAGGAGAATGCAAAAGAACTCGGGAATTTTTAGCCCTTGACATCAGATTTGAAAACCCTTGAGAATTTTCCTTACATATATACATATGAAAGAACTTTACTTAATTACTTAATGTTGTATTTTTAATTTTAAAATGCTTTAAGACTAGTTTCTTCGAAAATACCGATTTAAAAAACAATTTTTCTTTTAATATGACTCTGAAACTTTATTCTAAATCTTCCGACTGTAGGTACAAAGAATAGAAGGATTTTTAATACATAGGCATAATTTCTATACTTACTGTCATGTTAGAACTGTTAGAAAGAGCAAAGTTAAATTAGAATAATATTTAATAACATTATAATAGTCCCGTAATAACTGATATTAAAAATAATTTTTTATTTTGGGTGGGATAAGAGAACGTTTAATTTCATAAAAATGTTTCGTCATTAAGAGCAAAATTAAAACGTTTCAGTTAGTAAATAGAATTTTATAAATACCATGGAAAATCTTTTATTCCCTGAAAAGATGTTCTAAAATAAAGCCAACTTTCTACTATTAATGTGATTTTTATGTCCATCACAAATCCTTTATTAATGCTTTCTCCAGTGTCACCATTAGAAAGTAGTAAAGAATAAGTAATCCGATTTTCAAACTCTTAGTAGCACGAATATGCTGATAGATTTGTTTCTCTTAATGCAAAGATTTTGGTGTAACAGCCATCAGTCTAACATATTCGTGAGATAAGATAATTTGCAGTCGTGGTTGATCTGGTGAATAATGAAGATTGTATCCGCATATGTAAGCTGTCTCAAAAGGAATCTGAAAGCATTATATAAGATGTTCATGCAAATAGCATACCTTCACACTTAGTACTTCTCATTCATTAATAACAATTACATGAATATTAATGGACATTTGCAACTGTCGCACATGATTCCATGTTTTATGGTCATTAAGGCCTCACCAATTGCATTTATAAGGATATAAATTCAACTGCTAAATAAAAATGTTATTAACGTCTATTCATATCGTAGAGGATATTGAATGACAGAAGAATGTTAACATTAATAGTCCTTTAATTTTATGCTTCGAAATTAAATTTTCGTAATTCATATAGACCATCGCACGGGACATCGCTGTCTGACCTTCCTGGACCAGGCCCTCTAGGTCAGTATTTCTATCATGGATGAATGGTATTGAGATATCAGAAATTGAAGCATGATAATGAGGACTGTAGATACTATTAGATACTATTAGAGTTTAAAAAATAAATTACTATAAGAGAATGAAGGATACACGAGTTCAGTGGAGGGGAATACAATACACAACAATAGAGAGAAAAATTTAAGCAAATTTAAGATTAAGACACGGTTAATTTAAAACACTAAAACTACAATATATATATATATATACATACATACATATATATATATATATATATATATATATGTAATGAGACTGACTTTTCGATGGGGGGTTGCAGTCATGGCCATAAAAATGATACCGTTTCAGCTAAAGACCTTTATTAAGATAACTTTGAAGAATGGGTTCCCACTTCATCATAGGGACAAACTGAAGGGTCAGCTAGCATGAAGTTATATGTACAAGACACGTAACACCTGGGTCAACATCTGTGGGAAAATATCTCTAGAAAAATCTGTCTCCACTAGCGTGTATCTCCTTTTTATTTGGAAATTTCCTAAATTGTCCGCTAGGGCCATGTAGGTTTATAATTGGCCAGGCCCCTTCTCTGAGGGCATAACCTGTAGCCCCAGTGGTCAATTTAGGTTAGGGGTTAAAAAGGGGAATGGAAAATGACGTGGGAATTTTTACCCTTGATTTAAGTTTTGAAAACCCCTGAGAATTTTCCTTACATATATATATATATATATATATATATATATATATATATATATATATATATATATATATATATATATATATATATATATATATATATATATATATATTAATTTTAAGTCCCAGCGATGCTAAGAGCTCAATAGTTTGAACGGATCAGCTTATTACGAAAAGATCCTGACTATTACTAGGAGAAATTCTGTTGGTCCCTGAGAGTGAATAGAATTGAAATAAGTCAGAGATTGTACATACTGGCGAGCAAGATGGTGTGAGCTAAGTCATATAGAACCATGATTCTCAACCTTTTTAAAGCTGCTACCCCTCTACGTAGTCGAAATGTCATCAACGCCTCCCTTTGTAAACATCCCGTAATTTACAATATAGGGAAGGGGAAGTATTCAATTATAAGAGGCAAAATGTTTAAATAATTTTCTTCAATAGAATTACATACCAAAATTTTCTTACTGAGACGGATTCAAGCAACGACCGGTCAAATGCAGTCGATTAAATATATTTTTCTGAATGTCGGCTCAATTTCGCAATTGAGAACATAGGGGATGAAAATTACTGATTCTGATACCACTGCATAAGTTTCTTTTATTACTGTTGAAGATTGTGTAAGTTAGAAAATATCATAAATTTATTTGGGTTTTTAAAAATTAAGTTTGAAAGCCGAAACACGCTTACATCGCCCCCTCCTATTGTCCAAAACAAATTCACTGCCTATTATTATCGTCTCACCCCCCAGGGGATGATATTTCCCCCTTAGAGATACAATAATATAGACTCATTTGAAGCAATGGACTACTGTATAAATATTTTGGTTTTATTTCTATTCTAAAATAAATTTTTTTACAAAATTTTTCCATTTCCTTGTGGCAGCGTTGAGTGTGGTTTAAAAACAGCGGAGTATTTTAAAAATCTCGATTTAAGAGATTTTGAAAACGCTGGCACTGGTCTTTCTTTGGCATCTTTTTCTCGTAGCCACTGAGGCCTGACGCGAGGCGCTAATTTCTTCCTATAACACAGAGATAGTGTGGAGGCGCTATAAAAAGCTCTCCTCGCTTCTGAGAAGGCGGTCAATAAATCAGCAGATCCCGGCGACAGTTAGATGGCCGAGAGGATGATTGTGGGCCTTCTTTGTTCGAGGAGGCATGAAAAGCATCCTTGTCGAGCTCTACTCCACCCTTGAGTGTCACAACTCGAGGGACACTTGAGCACCGATGCTAATGCGGATGTCGCAATATTTCCAATCTTGTTACGAAATCGTCATATAATTTTTTTCTGCACATTTGATAAAATTCATATATATTTTTTTAACGTTGCTGGATAGGAACTTGGAAGGTTTTGGTTTTGGCTTAGAGCTCCCACACTTCTCTATAGAAGGGTTTATGGATGAAAATTCGAAGGTGGGAAGGAAAATCCTTTTCCCCTGTCTAACACAATGGTTCTCAACAGGGGCTATACCCTTTCGGGGGACGGTGGGACGATTCTGGTGGGCAATAAACATGTTTAGGGCGGTAGGGCAACGATGTGAGCAGCTTTTGGCATTCAAACTTAATTTTAAAAATACTAAATATATTACAATAATTATCTAATTTACACGATAATTACTTACGTGGTAGTACCAGAACCAGTTATTTTCCTTCCCTATCTTCTGGGTAAAATTGGGCCAACATTCAGAAAATTATAATTAAATAACATCATTAGTTTGGTTTGGTTTGGAGCTCCACGGTCTACTCTTTTGCAACATGAGATCTATTGAGACCGGGGCCTACTATTACTACTCGCGACATTGCAATTTGGTATAAGCAAGTTGTGTGATGCTGAAAATAATTAAGATGTCTAATGGATATATAACCAAAGGGAAAAAAGAATAGTGAAAGGATGGATGATGGGTAAATGATGGAGGAAGGAATACCTCACTCTATATAGATTTGGTTTAAAGCGTTACGGTCTACTGTTTTGCTCGCGAGGGCTAATGAGACCGGGACCTACTGCTTAAAGCCGATTCCGAACATCTATGCCCCAGTGGGATTCGAATCCTCAAACTCCGAGAACCGAAGGTGAGTGCTGTAACCATTAGGCCATAGCATTCGGTTGAGCGTTGATTCAGCGTTTGTCAGTAACAATAATTTGATTTCCACCTCTATTGAAGAAAATTACTTAAACGTTTTGTCTCTTATAATTGAGTACTTCTCCTAACCTACTCTTTAAATCCCGGGATTTTTACAAATGGGGGAGTTGAACACATTTCGGCTCCGTAGGAGGACAGTAGCTTTAAAAAAGGTTGGTTTGGTTTGGAGCACTACGGTCTACTGTTTTGCACACGAGGGTTAATGAGACCGGGACCTACTGTTTAAAGCCGATTCCGAACGGCTACGAACATCCATGCCATAGTGGGATTCGAACCCACGAACTTCAGTACCGACGATCAGCGACCTAACCAATCGGCCAGCGTTCGGCTTAAAAAAAGATTGAGAATACCTGATCTAGCAAAACCCAACCTGGGGAATGATCCCGGGAAAACAGATGAGACCGTGCTTATTGCAATCTATTTAAACAGTTTAATGACTTCTGCGTCACTGTGGGTAATTTTATTTGATTTTTTTACATTTATCCTCTCTATACATATTTTCCTATTTTAGGATATACAAAATCCAATATGGCTGTACAATACTTACAGTATCATTACTTTTTTTAAGCACTATTTCCAATCAAGTACATCCATATCTCTAAACCTGTTACATTTACTTATTCTTATATTACATATTACACTTTTTAATATATTCTTTTTATGAAGAAAATCGAAATTAATGCATATGAACTTTACCTTTTGCTAAAAAAATTACATTTTAGGATTTATATTGCTCATGTCTAGAGGCCAAACTACTTACAGTCCTTAATTTTAACAAAGAGCGGTATGATTCATTGAATAAACCAAAATGTCAATATTTGACTATTCAGCATAAAATTGTTGTTCCGAATCTAAAAGATGTCGCAAAAAAAGGTTACTAAAATAAAAGTGACAAAGAGAAACCTTTCTTCACGGGTTTAGTTGAAAGGGATTCTTAGGTTAGTGTAGTTTTACACCTGCTGACGTAGATGGCGCTTAATATGTTATGAAACAAATTATGTAAATGTGAAGTAGATTTACATTCGAAAACGAGTTCCAATGTAAATCTACCTGAGTAGATTATCATTCGAACATGCAATCTGGGACTACAAAAAATGTGGCGAACAGATCGATATTACTGGTCATTTCCAAAATAAAGATGAAAATCCAAATCTTAGCTGTTATCTGTTAAAAAAAAAAAAAAAAAAAAAAAAAAAAAAAAAAAAAAAAAAAAAAAAAAAAAACCGTACAAGAAGTGAACATTTGAGACCAAATCAAATATTTTCGCAACCATCGTTATCTTTTATTTCGCTATCTTTTTGTGACACAAAACTCAAAATTTGTACATGACATATGGGTGACATTATTATAACCACGAACAAAGCGGATATTTTAATTTCGCCAATTTGTAGAACCACCAGTTATGTGATATATAATATGCACAGTTCTCCCCCTTTCTTTCATTCCAATACTTTTTAACTCTACGACCTTCTTCCAATAAAAGCGCCACTTCTACACATCCCCAGAACCTTTTCCATTGTGGCCCGAGCTAATTTGAGGCTCCTTCCGACCGAGCGGAGCAATCCGATGCCTTTGGTAGCCTCCGTCCCATCGATGTTGATTCATAAAAATTACATCGTCGGCGACAAGGCGATGTCTTTGTAACAGCCGTCCCCGAATCCCAGATAAAAAGGATGTAAGGGCCCTTGTGTATATCCTTTTCTGCTGCAACCATGCTCGAGTGGAGACACTCGAGTGAGTGAGTGAGAGAGATGCTAATATAAGACGCGTGTGTGTGGTAGCATTATCTTCGCTTCCGGTATTGGGTGACTCTTTGTTTCTTTTTTCAAAGTCTATACGTACGGATCGTGTAAGCATTTACGGCTCTTATTTAGTTTTGTTTGTTTAGCAGGGGAGGGGGGGAGACGACATACAAATTTCATTAAAGTCCAGTGTCGAAGAAAGGAGATATCTAAATTATGAAAATGTCAAGGCAATATAAGAAATTTGCGCTCTTTTCGGAAAAGTCTGAGGGATAGTGTTAAAATCTACTTCTTTGTTTAAATTATGATCGGTAAAAGAAGGATACAGGAATAATTAAAGATGATTTTGGGACTGTATTTCCTCAAAGATATTAACTGTAATATCACAACAATGATGTTACTATAACAACTTCATTTCCACCACCCAGTTTCGTCATTTTAGTGAGAATTACAAGTAGAACACTAAGACAACCCGTGAGCATAAATATGGACGTCAAAAGAAACAATATATCGCCAGCATTTTCCCCGAATAAATCAATGAATTGGTGACGCAACAGCTGAACTCATAATAAAAGGTGAGACAGTTGGATCTCTAAAGACCAATGATGCAATCTTTTGTCTTCGGTCTTCAAGTAGACACTGCGACACTTTATATTACCACCAGGGATTCCAAATTAATTTTTATGCTTTATTTTAGTAACACATCCCTCGCCAAAGAATAATTTAAATGTTACAAAATTAAAATACAAATTAAAAGATGGTTGGCAAGGTCTGTAAGTCCTCCCTACAACAAGAGCTCAGGATGTGTAATTTAGTACGATGCATTTTTAGAAATCTCGAGATTTTCTCGAGAAGGTAACTTCTATACAGAGGTCGAACGATGGCCGAATGGTAGAGCGCTGCCCTTTGGTACCGGAGTTCACGGGTTCGAATTCCGCTGTTGGCATGGATGTTCGTAGTCGATCGGAATCGGCTCTAAGCAGTAGGTCCCGGTCTCACTATCCCCCGCGAGCAAAACAGTAGACCGTAGCTCTCCAAACTAGATCTATACAGAGTGATGTATTCCTTCCTCCATAATTTACCCATCATCCATCATTTCACCATTCTTTCCCCCCCTTTGGATATATCTCCATCAGAAATCTTAATTATTTTCAGCATTGCAAAGCTTGATTATACCAAACTGCGAGGTTAATTTTTCATATAGTTTATATGAGTAAATCTTTTGTTCCTGTTTTGAGGTTCATTTCAGCATAAAATTGGTGATTCAGATGAAATGGCTGTTTCCAAAAGGGAAGTTGGAATTCTCAGAAAACCCTTCCCGAGTGAATTATTTAATTCTCTCCTCAAGAATTATTCCTAATACATAAGCACCCATATCTAGATTCCAATGTACTAGTGTTCACAAGTAGTGCGTCACTGACATTGTCTGAAAATAGAATTCTAAACGCTACCTAATTTGATTACTACAGATCTGATCTTCGTTGTTTCTTCACAAATTACAGACTCACTGTATGTGTCTTGAAGTCTTAGGTTCATCTAAGAAGGTCAACGCCTTATGTAAACATTGCTAAGTTTGAAGAGTGTTTGTTGAAGCTTATAAATAAATCTATTAGTCCATAAATAGTTCTGTTTCTCCTTTGAAAGTGTATCTATAACTTAAGTCGATTCACCTCGGTCGTGTTACGCTTGTTATACATAATGTTAAGTATAACAGCGTCAGGGAAATATTGTACTAAATTAGCATTAAATATTACATAAACAAGAAAATATAATAAAAACAATGAAAGATGATGACACGATTTATAATCTTTATAATCAGATCATAAAAGTGTTTACATTAAAATAAAACTTCACTAATGTTAATAATAAATTTATAAATGTATATTCATATAGGCATAATATTCATAGACCAATGCTAATATGCATTAATGTAACAAATTTAAATAACATTTCCCACTCCCGTACAAAGACCGGGTTATAATTATAGTCATAAACAAAGCACAATTCTTTTATTTACGCTTCTTGTAAATATGCATCTTAATTTTCCAATTTTTACAAAGTAAAGATCTAGAACTAAATCACAATGGAATATTGTCTGCGCATTAAATTTATTTTATAAAAAATGGTGAATAGCACGAAAGAAAGTAAATATAAAATTAAAATGAATTTTGTATATTTCTAAAGCTAAAGAAATAAAATAAATGATTAAAAGTATAGTGTATATTTAATAGACATACCGTCACAACATTTATTAGCATATAAATACTTATACAATTAAATTATTTATAAATATGTAAATATTTAAATTGTTTCTGTATTCTGAAATGGAATTCATGATTGTTAACCGTTCGCATAAAATATCTCAATTATTCTTGATGTGATATTGTGTGTACCTTTAAATAAATTAAAATAAATTTTAACAGAGAAATAAGAAATTTGACTTATTAATTTCTTTTCGGCATTGACACTTGCTTTTAAAAATGCATTTATATTAAAATACAAAGCTCTGTTTTTCCATTAAAAAGAAAGTTGTTTTAGATACATTTTAATTTTTGAAATCTATGAATTTCAAATTGGTAATTTTGCACTCAGTATAATATACTAAGGCTACACAATACAAAGTGGCAACAAAAGAAAGTAAATAATGGAACAACAAATAAAAATGTGTATCTGAGGAGAGAAAGAAAGTTTTGAATAATTGCAAGACAGATCGATTTTAAGCCTTGTACTTCTTTTAAGAAACCTTTTTCTCTCTTTCCCAAACTCTTTCACACAGAAAAGTTTTGAGCGATTACTTATTCATCGTCGTAATGATCAAATGATCGGTCCGAGTATTGATCCATGCTCCGGTACCGGTAATCAATGATGGATAATCGAAACTTTTGGTTTAGCACGTAATGATCGGTTATAGAAATTAACCGGTTCCAGAATAATGCGAACACATCTAACTTCATTGATTTATAAAATGTCGTTCAGAAATGTCGTTGTTAAAGAGTACCTCAGATGACTCCCGTGAAATAATTATAAAAATTAGTTAAGCGTCACGATTAATATTTGCTACACGTTTGACTAGACTAGATCTTACCATGTAAAATATATTCCGAACAGTTAACAACGTCTGTGATCACAGTGGACTTCGAGCACAAATTATGATATCGAAATATTTGCTCAATTTACTGTTCTAACTTTTTACTGTGCATTGTGCTATTTGAAGTTACAGTCGAACTTCGATAACTCGAAGTCCCAGGGGACCCTAAAAAATATTCGACTTATCCGAAGTTCGAGTTATCGAAGTTACCTACCATTCCTCTCAACTGGCACTTAAGATGGGTCGACATGGTTTAAATGGTTTGATATGTGCCATAATACTATAGTTGTACGCATTTCAATTTTTTAATAGCCTATGTAAAACATCAAAAGAAGAATGGGGTCAAAAGGTTTATTAAAACCCAAGAAATTTGGCTTTATTACATATTAATTAGTATACACACCATGTAAATCTCATTTGAAAGAAAAAAAACCAGTTTTTGTTGTTTGCATTTTCTAAGGTTGGTGGAATTCACAAAGTCACCTAATTTTTGAACACAGTTAAATAGTGTGTGGACAATGGAAGAGACAATGGAGGGGAGGGGGAAGGGCATTCCAAGAATGTGTGACGTAAGTGGATACCATTACAATTCATAGAAGGAAGACATAAGTGGACTCGCATTCGAAGTTTTGAACTGAATTGTGTTTTTCACCGGGGAAATCTATCCCAAAAACTTCGACTTAGAAGATGTTCACTTCGAGTTACGATTCGATTCGAGACTTGATTAGAGAAATGATTCGAGACTTGATTAAAAGTTCGAGTTAGCGGATTATTCGACTTATAGGAAGTCGAGTTATTGAAGTTCGACTGTATTTACATCTACTGTAATGACGTCAAACATTCCTCCATTTTAATCAATGCATCCAGGGGAAAACTCAAGGGGGGTTAAGGGCTTTAAACACCCCCATTGTGCTCAGACGAAATGGCAAAAATAAAAATTTTAGTTGAAATGTGGGCTATTATTTTTTAGAATTATGAGCCCCCCCTTGAAAAAATTCTGCATACGCCACTGAATGCACCTATCTACAAAAGGGTACGACACCCCCTGTCAACTTCCAGTGCAACGACAAAGCACAGTTACTGATGAAGTGTGAAAAGGCCGATTCGACACGGTGCGTTTTCAACACTTCTTGTTCGGGCAAATTTCTATAGAGAGGTAATTCACAGGTATTGAGCCCCTCTAATAATATCGACCAGATATAAAGTCCTC
>CM063504.1:26916274-26918774 GCA_032207245.1 Pardosa pseudoannulata | reverse complement strand
TATAAGTATTTGAAAGTTATTGCCGAACGATGGCCGAATGGTTAGGGTGCTGGCCTTCGGAACCAGAGTTCGTGGGTTCGAATCCCACTATGGCATGGGTGTTTGTAGCCGTTCGGAATCGGCTTTAAGCAGTAGGTCCCGGTCTCATTAGCCCTCGTGTTGCAAAAAGTAGACCGTAGCACTCCAAAACCAAAACCAAAATTTGAAAGTTATTAACATCAATTTTTATGATCAGAACCAATTATCAATTAATCAGTTCTCTAGACAATTTGAATTAATTTTTTTATATAATTCTAATGGATAATTTTGATATACTTATTACCAACTATTTATATTAAATTTAGTTTCTTATTAAAGTTTAATCTTAATTTAAAAAAATCAAGAAATGAATGAAAACTAGGAATATATATATAGAAAAGATATCTTAAATGCACCAACTATGAAATAAAAATGCAAGAGAAAACTTGTGTTATAAAAGTCAATTTTAACTAAGTTATAAGTTTTCATTATACCATACTTAATAAAACGGTTTTGATTATATATTTTTTACAGACACCCTGGCGTTTCATTGACGTCATAAACTTTTCCAAACAAACGCCATCACATTATCATTTACAACCTTAATATTTAATGGGAGTAAAGATAAGTGTGTAGTAACCTGCTGAGGTATGAAGGAAATTACAAAGCCTACAAAGAATGAATACAATATTCCTGAGGTCACATATTATTAAAAAACGGTTAAAGCGTTAATATTGAAGTGAATGTAAACGGTTTTGTTTCAAACATAACCTTTAAAAAATATACAGGTTTCATAATTTTGAGTTATTTTGCTGTCTAGCAAAAAAACCCCAGTGTTTATCTGTACAACGAAATTTTATATTAAATAATTTACTCTTTTGGTCAGTCTAATATTGTAGAAAATATTTGCAAAATATAAACTCAGTCACTGGACAATGGTTTGTTCCATTGGGAGAGGTAAGGTTAATATTTTGTCTTTCGAGAACCTTATTTGACCTGGACGTTTTATTTACAGCCACTGTAGGAAGGCTGATTGATTCGTTGGAAGAAGTAAAGATAATATTTTGCCGTTCGAGTATTTTATTGGATAAATACTGTAGAAATTATATGAAAAATATAAATTCACAGTGACTGGACGATTGTTGGTTGTTTCGTCTCATTAGCAATTCTAAAGCAAAATATTTACATAACAACCCAACAAAGTTTATAAGTATTCCGAAGAAGATCATACAGATATTGCACTCATCTATTTTATGATTAGCATTGTACGACATGAACGTAATTTTGTCTCATTAGCCATTCTATAGCAAAATATTTATATAACGAACCAACGAAATTAATAAGTAATCCAAGAAGATCCGACAATTATAGCACAGATCTATATTCTATGATTAGCGATGTTCGTCACATCATTTCTGAACATGTTTGAGTCTCATTAGCAATTCTATTGCAAAATATCGATACAACGTACTAAAGAATTTTATAAGTAATCTCAAGAAGATCCTACAGATATGGCTTCATGTAAATGATTGAATAAATAACTCAACTTTATATATAAAGGGAATGATTTCATTTTAGAACATGAAACCTCTAGACTTTTCTCCCTATATTCTTAAATTTCTTTACGTTCTGAAAAAAAATATTTTTTTTCAATTCCAATAAAATGATTACCACATCACCTAGTGGAAAAGAAAATACTGGTTCCTATCGCCAATTGCGAATCTTTCCGCGTTTTAAAAATATAGATGTTCACTTATCTACACCACGATTAGCGTTGTACGACAGAGCATTTGGCGAATAACACGACTGAAATCCCGTATCAAGATGCATTACACAGCCGCTGAAAAGCACATCCCTAAAACTTTTAAGTCTGGATACTTTCCAAATATGACAGATGGGAGGAAATCCTCGAACATCCATTAAAGTACCCGTACTTTAATACAGATACTGCAAAGAAAACTAAAAAGGGAAAGCCCGTATCATTAATATTAATATAACTATGACAATGGAGATGGTAAATATATAATATCTAATGGCTTATATTTTTTTTTATCTTAGACATGGATTATTTGAAGCCTTTCATGTGCTTTTTCTCTATTGTTTAGAAATGACTGTAACTGGCATTTACACGATGTCTCGATGTTTTCTCTGACAGTGAAATGAGGGAAGACTATATAGACGGAATATTTATTATGGCAGATTTTTCTTTCTTGCTGATAACTACAGTCAACTCCTTTCTGAAAGATAAATGGAAAAACATTACCCTTGTAGAAAAACATATATTCTCCTTTATATTGTACGTAGTTGATGTCATTGTTTTCTACGGTTCATTTATATAACAAAAAATATTACGCAAACAAGGATGCAGGTTTATATATACGATGCACATTATAATTTGCAGCACACACGAATGAGTGCGTGGCTGTTAAAGAAAGGACTAACAATGGTCAAATGGGTAAGACGCTGCTCTTCGGTATTGGAG
>CM063504.1:26881274-26908774 GCA_032207245.1 Pardosa pseudoannulata | reverse complement strand
TAAATTATTGCTTTAATATTTAAGTCAGAGGTTGCGAAACGCACGTTAATTTTTTTTTTCTCAGACGTGCTTAGAGGTGCCATACAATTCAAGAACTTATTCAACCTTCTTGCGCTCATGGTTAGGGTTGGTAAAGAGGGATAAAGACATGATCTACTTCGCTCAAGTTTGAAAAAGAAATAAATCACGTAATTAAATTAATGTATTTACTCCAATTCAAAACACGTTCTTTGGAGCATCAATCTACAATAGTCAGAAATGATCACTTGGACTAGAGTAGGAATCGTAATCAAGAGCTACGCTGGTGGTGCTACAACCGGAGAATCTCGTTTGGTGAAGATTCCGGTACCACAATTGGACGTCTGGACCACAGTTTTTGAATTGGATGAGATAGAGACACCATTCATCTGTATGTGGCTTTAAACATACTAAACCTTATTTGCTCCGAGATTCACTCCTGCTTTCTCTCTCTCTCTCACACACGCACACACTATTCACATCCCATAATTGTAATTTGTAATAAAGGCTATGAATTGAACTGTGGCCACGCGGGTGTTCAAAATCAGATTCAGCTATAGCGCCGATTTCAAAAGAAGAATTAGCCGAAAGATGCAATGCACCACTTGGAATCGTCATCCAGTAAGTCGCATGGACCATGTGGTACGGTTTAGCCTCCCCTGATTTAAGCATTTGTATAACTGATATTGTTATTTTAATATTAAAGGAGAAAAAATATCCTAATAGAGTCAAAATATTTTCTATTGTTAAAATTTCCGAGGCAATGCCAGTTAATATGTGCTTTTTATAACATGTGCATATGTGTTTAGATGCTTTAAAAATGCATCTAAAAAGTATTACTTATTTTATTTATAAATGCTTTAGGTAGTTTTTATTATTCGTCTTATTTATAACTTCTCTAAAAAAACTTTTATTAAGGAAAATAAAAAATGATATCCTTTCAGTTTTTATATCCTAAATATTTCCGAATTTAGTTTTCTCATCTACCCCACTGGAATTTTTATTATCTGTCTAATAAGGCTAAGGATTAGACAGCGAAGAAAAGAGAAATGTGTTTATAGGCTACGGACAACAAACAATCGTCAGCCGATCTGTCGCCAGCATTATTTTTATAGGCATCTTTCAGTGAATTGTCACCGGATAACATCCACTGATTATCACGTGTATAAACTTTCATTCAGTTCTGCTTTATATCACTCAAAAAATCGATGACTGTAGAGTCTATCTCAATCAGTCTATAAACTTGTAATCTGCAAATTATCAATAACAAACATGTCTGGCTTGTGCCACGCGTCTTCAGCCTTTGAACACGAAACTGTTACACAGTTTTCGTCACTTATATCAAATTCATTACTCTCTGCAAAATTGAGAACAAAGAGATCACTCACTTTGTAAAAGAAATATAAATATGTAATGCCAATCTTGATGTAAGCTCATATGTTTAAATTATTTGGCGACATAAACATAAGTACGGTCTCCCACTACCAGTATATTACGCAATTGAGTTCATATGCTGGAAGGATGATAAGCAAAAAGGATTTTCGAACTGACAGGGAAGTTCATCACCTAATTAATTTTTTATAGTCAATCTGATTAAGAATTTATTAAGGACTTATGGACATTATATGGAACTTAAGATGCAAAAAAGGAAACTCATATAAGCTTTAGTTGAAAACTATTTTTTAAATTTTGTGTATATTCTACTGTTAATCTGGTCTGTATTATTTCACATACTGAAAAAATAAAAGATTATAAAATTAATTATTTACAAGAAATCCATGCCAGATTAAATGCGCAACGTTGCTGAAGAGAAAGTTTTTGAGAGATACATACATACGTCGTGTTAAAACTATTAAAAATGGATTCAAGAATGCTCAAAAGAGATACTTAAAGGTTCACATTTAAATTTTTCCTGCACATACGTACAGACGTAATCTTGACACTAGTCGAAATGAATTCAAAATGAATATTTACGTAGAAATATGTGAATTTAAATTTTTCGTGATTAAATTGTTTATGGAACTAATAAAAGTAACTTAGTAAGATTGTTTCATTAGATTTAAAAAAATCAGTCATGGAAGTCTCTGATATTATGTGAATGTTTGCAGAAAGAAATGTTTCTTTGCTCGTATATCTTTTGTATTAAGAATACTTTCGTACATATATCTATTTCATTTAGAATACATTTTAGATAAAATTAAGAATATAAGTAACACTACAGATAGGGATGGATAATTTACACAATGTATTAAATTTTGATTTTAAAGATTATTACACAAATATTTTTGGTAATTTATATTCGTAATGCATTTATAATTTCCGTACAATTTTATTAAGCAAAATTAAAAATGCAATCCTTTCAGTTTTTATAACCTTAACACATTGTACGTGTACTAGTACGCTTTCTGACGATTGATACTTGATCGCTGGTCACGTACTAGTACTAGTTAGTGTAACAGCATGATTTGATTATGAGTACAAAAATAACGGTATATACAGGAAAACGAAGCCGAATGTTCTTGTCTACTACGTAGATTCTGGTAAAATTTGGACAAATAAAAACTAGTTTTTACATCAGTCGATGCAGAACCACAGAACGAGAAAAAATTAAAACAATATACTACTATTTCTATTTGATTTTTCATATTTACGATACTATTATAAATTTATCCACTAAAAATATATATTTTTTGTTTACAAAAATCTTATGGCTGTTATTTATATATTTGTATTTATATATTTCTTTATATATTTCAATATAAATTATGAAAAGTTGGTTGAAAAATTAAATAATTTTCGATCTATTGAGATTTAACTGAATAACTAAATTTACGCGCAAAATGCCCGCTCCCGGTACAATTTCGCTGCGAAATGTACCCGCACACAATGTGTTAATAGCTGATTTGTTAGGCTTCGTTGACGTTGATATTTTCATCTCTTATCACTTGCCCCACAACATTTAACAAAGTTTATTGGTAAATACTCTATTATATATCACCTCTAAAAGTTTTCTGTGACGAATCTAGATAAACTATTATTCAAAGAATGAAATTTGGTTTATTCCCTAACGAAAAGGTTGGTTAAAAAAATAAATAATTCTCGATATATTGAGATTTAACTGAATAACTAAATTTATGCACTCCCGGTACAATTCCGCTGCGAAATGTACCCGCACACAATGTGTTAATATTTTGGAATTTAGTTTTTTCAAGTACTCCACTGGCATTTATATCACTTGCATCAATAAAGCTAAGGATGTTTCTAAACCCTAGATTTATCACATTACTTGAAAATGCCCTTCTTTCTCTGAGGTTGGTGACAGTATTTTACAATTGTTTTCGATTTCTCCCATTACTTTCAATAGCGTCTCCGGTTAAAAAGCGGATGTACAGTTATTTTTTTCTATTTTTGTCCGGTAGCCTTGACAATTTTTGCTATGTCTGACGCAAACCCATGTCTTGGTGGAAGATATTTTTAGTTATCGGTTTCCTGTGTCAGGCAGTCACTAATCGACATTGACATATCACAAAACAACAATTATATGAGGGTCACACTGAAATTTTTGAGAAACTAGGTTTTTAAAGCTATATTTGCAAAATTTAGGTGTGTTCAAAGTAGTCTCTACACCTCTGCTATATACATCATTTCACAACTACACACACACACACACAAAAATTCCGATTACAGATAAGTGATTAGTACACGTAGGCCTGAGTAGAGACGTGCATTAACTACGATCAGTCCCTGCCAATATATTGGTGATCCGACGGAAGAAATAATTCGGTAGCTCTCGCGAAAATTCACTGAAGTAATGGTAGAATATCAAAGCACAGTTAGAGTTCCGAAGGAAAATATGCAAACAATCCTGAAGAGGATTATATTAGGAAAGGAAACCCAATGAACAGGGTATCGCTTCAATCTCAGCAAGAGATATATCCCAAGACGGGACTTCGCTAAATAAAACTCTAAGATGGAGAGACTTGTCGAGGCAACCTCCGAGTTAGCCGATACGGGCTACTCCTTAAAGAAAAGATCACAAGGCGGGATTACATAAAAAAACCTCTCCGGTAGAGAGACTGGTCAAGGCGACCCCTGAATTAGCTGGTTGCTAGCTAACTAACTTCTCTAAAAAACAAATCTTCTCTCGTCTCTTTCTAGGGGAGGGGCCTCTAAGAGAGGGGCCTCACCCACAATTTCATTATTGGATCACCTAGCGATGACCTCACCTTCGAACAACTGGATTGGTCCGGGTTAAACAATCATCGGCCGCCAGGTGTTCCTGGAATTCTTAGCGGCTGCATCAAAGTCGCGGCAAATCCTTTGTCGTTCCAATGATCATATTTCTGGCTGTCAGTGAAGGTGCCGGGTTGTCTGGTATATTGTTCCTCTACTATAGGGCACAACAGTGTAGACATCGTGGTGCCGGGGAAAACAATCCTTTTGTATCCACACAAGCGAAGTCCACCTCTCAAAGCAAAGTTCTTTGATGTCGACACACCGCTAAATCACGCCGTTACAATATCAACGGATAATGTAGTGACGCATATCGAAGCTGATTGGTCATGTTTTTATCAAGCAACCTGCTGCGACACTTTGTTTTTACCAGGTTTAATTTGGAAAAAAATGATTCGCAGCGATAAGTAGTTCCAATGCTGATATAATGCACATTGCCAATCGTCTTAAATTTGGAAATTTATCTTCGGTATGAACTTATTCTAGTATGAATTTATTTATCCTTTGCAATTAATAATAACTTCACAATAGCCATAAATATAATTTATAACTTTCTTTCCATACAACTTCCACTGACTGGTCGGACAGAGGACATGCACATAACGCGAGTCAGATGGTTGTATAAGTAATGGCCGATTGATAGAATATTCTAGAACACTCAAATTTCAACGTAACCTGTCCAACCCTACTCAAAGACCAGGTTTACGTTGGTTATTATCAAGTCTTAAAGCGCATAATATGTGATATTTATTATTGCAAACATTAACAACTAAAATTCTATCTTTCAGCTGTATATACTCAAAATGACTGAAACTATATAGACAGTTGAAAAATTCAATTGGGCCGCAAAAAAGTTTTTGAATGGGCCGCGGGTTGGGCATGCGTTCTAGACCATTACCGTCACCCTGAGGGATAGAGCATCAAAAGCACAAAACGGGCAAATTTTACTGTTACTCCTGAAGACATACAATTTATAAATTGACATCTCAACAAAATATTAGCCAATCCTTTCCTTAAGAAATTATATATACCAAAGAAAAATAAAAGCATGTTTAGCTAAAGTAATTTAGTTGTATTATTCTAGTGACGAACTAAGATTTGGCGAAAGCTTCAAGCGAAGGAAATTTAGTTATTTAGTTTCGTAAGTTTAGCTACGGTTACAATTAAGGGAAAATCCCATTGGATTTTCTTTGAGTAAGTCGGTATTAAGCACATTTTTCTCGAGAAAACGTTCTTAAGATTTTCATATCCATAAGATCACTCAACAGTGAATTATGGGCTTATTACCTCCAGGATTCTTAGTACTCTTATTTTGGTTGAAAGAAATAGAATATGAAGGAATAACTGAGCGGAATTTAGAAGAATATTAAAGTGTATGGATCATTTAACATCCTGAATAGAAGAAAATAGGGAAACTACCACAATTATTTATTATATGTAACTCTATTTGAAGTATATCAATTCTGTGAAATAAATGTCAAATATTTAAAAGATAAAATGCTTAAAAACAGATTGTTAAACGCATAACTTTTAAAAAATTGGTGTAATTTAAGATAGCTTTTTTTAAATGTAATCGCAGAAATGTATTGATGCTGTTAACGGAGGTATTTTTTGAACACTGTTATATTTTGAACAATGTATTGATGCTGCTTTCTTAAATATGATATAAGCCAGTGGTAACGTGATACATTTGATTACTTGGTCCGTGAGTAAAAACTTCAAAATACTGGAAATGTAATATTGGTGTAAAATTTGTAAGTCCCAAGATAATACTGCTTGCAAAAATAAGAAAATAAGCATACAAATGATAAATAAAAATAAACTATGATAAATAAACGGAAAATTTGTGGTACGAATTAATAAAAATAGGGAATAAATAATAAATGAAATAAAATAAAGAAATAATTTGCTAATTAAATATAGAAACAGTTTACATATTGTAAATTTGATATATCAGTCATTTTTTTAATGTACTAGCACGTGTGCCCGTGCTTCGCTACGGTAAGCGTAATATATTACTTTTAAACAAAAATTTTTTTCTTGCATAACTCTCTAAATTCGTCAAAGTTCAGTTCGAGTCATTGGCATATTTCTATATTTCTATTATAAGCGTATTATAAAAATATTCAGTTTTTATAATCGAATTTGTGTCTTATATTAAATTTGCTTAAACTTTTTTTATGGTAAAATATAAGTTAAACTCTAAATTACATTATTGTATTACTACTGTACGTTGATTAGCAACGTTAATAGATCTTGATCTTGCCAAATTATGTGGTAGAATAGGAAGCAGGTTTTGACAGCAACAGTGCTAATTTTGCTGGTTCTAATAAATGTTGTCCAAAATTAAGGAAATTTATGACAAACCACATGGTTTTGTATAAAACAGAAATACACATTCATAGTGACAACCAGATGAATATAAATATAACTATATAAATGATAGGTTTTAATTTGCCTATGAGAGTCACTGAAATTTGTCCTTTTTGTTGTAAGAATATTGTTGATAAACATTTCATTGTAACGTAAAAATTAACCAAAAATTAAATTTAAAATTAGTTCTTATATAAAAATGCTACAATTTGCGTCACATAGAAATGAAAGTTAATCACTTTACATCTAAATTTCCAGGTCAAATCGAATTGATACTATGCAAACGATGTTAAAATACAATAAAATAAGAAATGAATAAATGAGATATTTAAAGGAATGACGTCATAATGGTAAAAAAATATCGTTTTCACCTATTTATTATGTAATAAATTGAAAATTTTAATCTCCTGATTTTAATCGGGGAAAACTGCGCTTAAAACAATTACATGGGATTAACGGGATGACGTCACATTGCAAGAAATATTACTTCTTTCACTTAGTTATGATGCGATAAAGTTAAAAGTTATCGTTTACGCTTAACCGGGGAAAATAATGCTTGGAATAATGACATGAAACGCTCGAGGAAGTGGAAAGGAATGGATTTCGAACTTTAAAAATTTCAAAAACCTTCCTAGGGATGTACCTAATAATTTCCCAAATTTTCACGGCGATTGGATGTATGGTTTTTGAGTCTATCGAGTGCAGACAGACAGACACAAATTCATTTATATATATATAGATTTCACAGAATGATGTCTTTTCTTAATTTTTACAGCGATCCCGCAGTGTAAAATTTTCGTGGAGACAATTACTGCACACTTATCGAAATACTAAATAACTATCCAATTAAAACGAGATGCGTTACTACACAGTCATCCTTATGCAAGGGTTAACAAGTGCAACCTCAAGTGCTACCACAATTTCGCAGTTACTTCTTTCTGGCCGTTTAATTCCTAAAATAATTCCATTGGAATTTGCTTTAAAACTATATAATAAATAAGGAGACGAGATTTCCCAATTACTTCTGCTAAAGTAGCTAATCAGCGAGCTTAGAGATATTTCATATTAATAAAAGCTATCGAGCTGATAAGGAAATGTTCGAAGTAGAAAATCCTGTCATGCCCGATATTTGGGTAATTAAGAATTTTGGCAGTCGTTAATGTTTCAAGGGGTAATTATTCAGAGAGCCAGAGAAAATTCGAGAAAGAAAACCTTTTTTTTTATATTAACTAGAGAAAGGAGTTCCTAGGAAATTTCGGAGCTTTTAACTGCTTTTAGTTTTGCATTAAATTTTATGAGTTAATCACGCCAATAAAAAAAGAGGATATTAATGCTGCCGTTTAAATTATATTTATAAGAAATAGAAGGACGTAATAGGCTTTAAACGAGTCTGAAATAACATAAGTATAAAATTTTGTGCAGTAATATAATGTCCAATAGATTTGTGGGACGATATTTAATATTAGTAAAGATCATGGAGGTGGTAAAGTCATCATTTTTTTAATTCTAGGGTGAATAATGCCGGAGAATTGCAGTTTAAAGTACATTTAAAAATTTACAAATATTACTGTCAACATTGATATTTGAAACCCTTGACACTTTTCCACTAGTTACTAATTAATTAGTACGCTGGATTAGTAACAATATATACATAAGTCAGCATAA
Organism: Pardosa pseudoannulata; assembly: GCA_032207245.1. Lineage (NCBI taxonomy): Eukaryota > Metazoa > Arthropoda > Arachnida > Araneae > Lycosidae > Pardosa > Pardosa pseudoannulata. The sequence continues at coordinate 26,900,485 of CM063504.1, read as the reverse complement.
TTGTTAACTGAATATATGCCCTAAAACGTTTTCCTGGTAGATTTTTTTTTGGAACTGAGAAAAGTAATTATTCTTCTCCGGTGATCTTACTTTCGACACCATACCCAATTTCTAAAATTTTTGAAGAAAATATTAGATAGTGTACCGAATTGAACTAAAGAATTGAGTATTTTGAAAACAAGCAAAAGTCTTCAGATCTTTTGACTGACCCCATGATTGAATATTTCTTAATACCTTAATCAGTCTATATCATCACATACACACATATAATATCCAGATGTGTACCATGGATTTGGTGTCGGGAGTATCTTATACAAACAAAACCTTAAACACTTCAGAAGTTAAATGTCACAAACAATAAAAAATAAAAAATGAACCGAAATCCGAAATTCCATTTTGATTATTAAGTAATCATTTAGTTGAAATACACAGAAGAACATTAAAACTAAATAATACTACGAAATAAATTAATATTTAAAAAATATATAAAGAAGGCGCCACCGAAGATCCAAACCAATCCACTGAAACCAATCAGAGTCTACCAGGACGGCGACGCAGAAAGAAAAAAGCCAATGGGAAGAAGCGAAAGGTGACGTCAGGCAGCGGAGAGTCCCCCAGGAGAGAGACGAACAGAGGTTCGACATGTGGCGGTTAGTTTTTTTTGAGAGTTTTTCCCCAGCTTTGTGTAGGACTCAAGGAGACCCTGTTGTACCCCTGTACAACGGTTTCTGCCAGCCCCTGTCCCCAGATTTTTTTTTTTTAAGATTCGTCTTAAACATGGGACTTTTAGGTCCGCTCCAGCTCACCTGAGCCTCGTGATTTCCATCTGGAAAATTTGTATATAACTCCATTTTAATCAAGAATAAACATTGTTATAGTTTCTAAGCTGTACGTCGTGTCATAACCACTTCGATACCCACACGCTACCCGTGGATCCCGTGAAGTTACATTCAGAATCGGCTTTAAGAAGTAGACCTCGATCTTATTAGCCTTCGGGTAGAAAAATGAGCTACTACAATAATATGTGGTATCTAACTGGCTGTAATGTATCCATTAGCTATAATCAACCATGGAGTAAGGAGAGTAGATATATATTTTGAAAAGAACAAAATTTGTGCGCAAACAAAATTGTGTTGGTGTAATACATACATATAGTGCCCCACCCAATCATTTCTATCTGCTAATTAAAACTTTATTTGATAGAGCTTTTTTCCAACGGGTAAGGTATTACATAAGATGGGTTAACCCTTTATGAAAAGAAATTCAATTAAGTTTGACTGCACGTGATTAATAGGTGTTCACCATCGTGCTGAAATCACCCTACTTCTAATAATGAAGCGCACAACTGAAGGCCGACTTTCAATGGTTTAAGATCGACTTGACTGTTTGTTTACGACAGGTAGCACAGAAAACTGGTTTCGGGTAATGCGTATCTTGAACCGAGATTAATCGACTAACGCAGCTGAGCAATTTAGATTCCAATCTTTAAATCCGCATGTTTAAATATGGGTTTTAATCTCGATTTATTGGGCAATTTCCACTAATATATTTGCTCGTCAAGCAAAATACATCGATTCTCGTTAAATTTCGGATCTCGCCTATAAATAAGCATATATCAACATGTCTGAATTTGAAATGGAATGGAATACGAAAGGCTCGCGAGATCAATACTCTGATGGACTATATTCTTTGAGTAATGTTTCAAAATAGCATTCAAAGAGAGAAAGCCCATTTCATGAGCTTAAAATAAAGTAAAATAATCCCGTCCGATGTTTAAAGCTGTAAGAGGTATTTTAAATTAAAATGATATGCCGCATTATCAGACAAAATTCATTTCCTTGGAATTTTCTGAAGAGAAATCAATAAAGTGAACTACTGTAAGTGATTAATAGTAATAAGCAACTATAAAAAAAGCTGCTGTATTAAATAATTATTACAACAGATTCTTTAACCTATATTGTACTACACCAACTAAATATTTTTGAAAATTTTAAAACTTTATCCATAACATTAATATGGTGTAACTAAGCATATAAACCAAAAATTAAAAAATAAATTTTAACTTTTTAAGTAATTAGCTGTCCTATAAATAGGCAAACGGTCCAATACACTACTAAAATTTAACAAATATCACTTACATTGCATTAGGCTGATTCATAGGAGAAATTTGGGAAAACATTCAAAGGAAAGTTCAACATTACATTTTAAGCACACTGTTGTTGCTTTTATTTTGCAGTTCTTGTTCTGGCATTTTTGGTAAGGGGTAATAGAAAAAGGATATCTGTTGTGGGATGCTAATACCCAAAATTCATATCCAAATTTCACAGGTTTATTTTTCATGAACATCTTGCAACTGTGCTTTCCAAAATATTTTACCATTCTTTCATCGTTGGTGAGATTTTCAGAAAATATACGAAATTGCTTCAAGGTTATGCTGATTATGTCATAAAAAGGTCGAATTTTACAATAACAATCTTGTGGATCAATTGAAGAATCTTCGTTAAAATGGAAGTGTTTGGTGTCATAATACCATTTTCTGGATCTCACTAATGTAGTGCCAATGTCTGGAGTACTACAAGTAACCTCCACTATGTTTGAAAAAATAATAATAATAAATATAAAATTAAAGATTAAAAAAATTGACAATTTTTAAGGAGTTGCTAAAAATAAATTTTATAATACAATATATTTTGATTTCTTAGTTTTTTTTGTTACTATGATAAAATGTGTCTATTTTAAAGGTCTTAAAATAAAATCCACTCAGAAAATATTTATAACTTTATTATTAAATGAAATTCTATTTGCTGCCCTGTTTATAGGACAGAGGTCCAATATGGGTTAACCCATATTGGACCTATGGGACTAATACATTTTATATATTCATATAAAATGTATCAAAAATATGAACTATAATATGATTCATATTTTAAATATCCAAAAGTTTTTAGAATTAGACAAGGGTAAACCCTTTTGTTCACAATTAAGTATAAAATAAAAATCAATAACAACAATTTTAAACAAGGGATACAACAGATTGTCCAATGATGCTCAAATGTACAAAGAGTTAAAATTAATTTCTCTTTTTTATCTTTATATATAAAATTCTATCCGTGTGTTTGTAACAGAACTCCTCCTAAACGGCTGGACTGATTTTGATGAAATTTTGTGTATGTAATTAAGTTGATTCGAGAATGGTTTAGATTCACAATTTGATCCGATAAAAAATGTTTTTTTTATTAAAAATCCAGAATTGCTCGCTTATTGAGATTATTATAATGCCACCTGACCTTTCACTATCAGTGTATCTGTTGCTCAGTGGTCGGGTTTTAGTACGAGAAGTCCCACGATCAAATCCCCGTGCAGGCGATGTGGGAATTTTAATTTAATCCAATTGCGTATGTGATGACTGTACGCTTGGTGGCGTCAAGTATTTTTTAAATAATTTTTTTTCCTTACTTTTCCATGAGAACGGTCCAACTTATAATTTATTTAAAAACATTTTACAATTTTTGGATTAATAGAGTTAAAACAGGACAACGTCTGTCGGGTCGTCTAGTATCATATAAAAATTTAATCACACGCACACATACATAAAACGTACATAACATGCATCAAAATGTTTTTTTTTAGTAAAAATACAGAATTGCTCGCTAATTGAGATTATTATAAAGGCGCTTGAAACTCTTCACTGCCAACGTATCTGTGGCGCAGTGGCCAGCGCAACGGGTTTTAGTACGAGAAGTCCAACGATCAAATTCCCTTACAGGCGATGTGGGAATTTTAATTTAATCCAATTAAGTTTGTGATGACTGTACGCTTGGTGGCGTCAAGTATTTTTTAAATAATTTTTTTCCTTACTTTTCCATGAGAACGGTCCAATTTATAATTTATTTAAAAACATTTTACAATTTTTGGATTAACAGCGTTAAAACAGGACAACATCTATCGGGTCGTCTAGTATCATATAAAAATCGCCGAACGATGGCCGAATGGTTAGGGTGCTGGCCTTCGGAACTGGAGTTCGTGGGTTCGAGTCCCACTAGGGCATGGATGTTCATAGAAGTTCGGAATCAGCTCTAAGCAGTAGGTCCCGGTCTCATTAACCCTCGTGTTGCAAAAAGTAGACCGTAGCACTCCAAAACCAAACAAACCCATCATATAAAAATTTAATCACACGCACACATACATATAACATGCATCAAAATGTTTTTGTACTAAAAATACAGAATTGCTCGCTTATTGAGATTATTATAAAGGCTTTCGAAAGCCCTCACTGCCAACTTATCTGTGGCGCAGTGGTCGGCGAGATGGGCTTTAGTACGAGAAGTCACACTGTCAAATCCCCATCCAGGCGATGTGGGAATTTTAATTTACTCCAATTGCGTATGTAATGACTGTACGCTTAGTGGCGTCAAGTACTTTTTAAATAATTTTTTTTCTTACTTTTCCATGAGAACGGTCCAATTTATAATTTATTTAAAAACATTTTACAATTTTTGGATTAACAGCGTTAAAACACGACAAAGACTGTCGGATCGTCTAGTATCCTATAAAAATTTTATCACACGCACACATACATAAAACGTACATAACATGCATCAAAATGTTATTTTTTATTAAAAATACAGAATTGCTTGCTTATTGAGATTATTATAAAGGCGCTTGAAACCCTTCACTGCCAACGTATCTGTGGCGCAATGGTTGGCGCAACGGGTTTTAGTAGGAGAAGTCCCACGATCAAATTCCCTTACAGGCGATGAGGGAATTTTAATTTAATCCAATAGCGTATGTGATGACTGTACGCGTGGTGGCGTCAAGTATTTTTAAATATAATTTCTTCCCTTACTTTTCCATGAAAACGGTCCAATTTATAATTTATTTAAAAACATTTTACAATTTTTGGATTTACATCGTTAAAACAAGACAACGTCTGTCGGGTCGTCTAGTTTATTTACATATTGCGAAATTACTTTCACGTCGGTAGCACTGTATCGATCAGTAATGGATTCTGGACCGCGGATTTGCACATCGTATAGCCATTTAGCAATTCCACCTTTGCGTTGATGACTCCCTTTAGAACTCGTGTTACATTTATTTAATCACGCCGTTAGGACTTCAGCTATTATTAAGGAAAGTCGTCAGTGCTGCAAGGCTGGCTTAGGTGGACGGAGCATAGGGTAATCGGTTTGAGCTGGCTCTACCCAGAATGACAAAATATAACGAGCTCTAGGTAATTTGTGTAAGCTCTCTGCACTAACTCTTTTCAATCCCGTGGGATATTTAGTTACACCGAATGTTTCATTTTCAAAGACAGGTATGACAATAAATGGTTAAACATTTTGTGTCTGACGTAAGGCCAAATTATGAAACGAATGGAGATGATCCCAAAAATATAGTTTTCATAAAAGTTTTATAAATATGCCAAAGACACAGGCAAACATTTAAAAGAATTTGTTTCACTTGTCACAATATATCTTTAATATGTCTTTAAAAATGTATTTAAAAAGGGAATACTCCAACTTGTAAATATAACGTACACACGATAAAATTTACCCAAAGTTTAGTAATTTTGGTATGGTTTGACTTGAAGTACTATAGTCTACTGTTTTGTTACGCGAAAACTAATGAGATGGAGACCTACTGGTCAACCATTTGAAGACTGGTGTATCATATATGCAACATCTTCAAATGAACCAGATGATTCTCTAGTATTCAGATATCTCTAGTAGAGAAGTTCACCTATAACAGACATAGGGCTACGTCTAGTTGCAATAAGAAATACTAATTAAATGTTTTACTTAAAATATCATTCATGATATACTCATTCTGAGTCAATTTGAAAACTGGTGCATATTTGATGTACCCGTCCTCAATGTCTTAGGCTTGGTTTGGTTTGGTTTGGAGTGCTACTGTCAACTTTTTGCAACACGAGGGCTAATGAGACCGGGACCTACAGTTTAAAGCCGATTACGAATTTTTACGAACATTCATGCCACTACGGGATTCGAACCCATGAACTCCGATACCAAAGGCCAGCACCCTAACCAATCAGCCATCGTTCGGTCCTCAATGTCTTAAAGCTGACTCTAAACGGCTACGAACATTCATGTCAGCAGTGGGATTCAAACCCACGAATCCCGATTCCGAAGAGCAGCGTTTTGTCCATTTGAATATTGTTGGACCTTAATAATTTTGAATAGAATCTATTTAAAATAAGACTTTTTAGAAAATACTTAAAATTTTTTAAGTTACAGAAATTAACTGTATTCAATACTACCTTTAAGATATTTTCTCTTCACGTAATCTAAAAGTTGCAGCTGTTTACTCAAACAAGTTTACTCTTTTCATAATGCATTAAAAAAAACAAAAAAAAAAAAAAAAATAAAATAAATAAATAAATAAATAAATAAATAAATAATAAAAAAAACTAACATTAGCAGTATCTGAAAATCCGTAAAATTTGTAAATTACCAAGTATCAAGCATTTCCTGTCTAAAATAAGTAAACCCTATCGATGCAAAACACGTGCAAATAATGCAGGATATTTGTTTTTACTACATGTAGTGTTGAAAAAAATGACTAAATTATAGACCTAATTATGCATCCACTGTGTAACACATGGATGTACAAGGTTTCACGTTGTTAATTCAAAGAAAACACGAATGTGGCTCGCCAGAGAATGCAATGCTGTTGCGATGTTACACAAAAAAAAGTATGAAAAAGATAAGGCCTAATTTTTCTACTGGGCACAATGCAGACGTATAAAACCATGGCCAGCGGATGCCTGGCAATTAAGATTTTTTTTCTGTACAAAAGGATATAATTTTTTTCTTCCCTTTCTTGATGTTCCAGATAATTCTTTGAGAATTCTTTTTTCTTTCCTCGATAGATTAAAAACATTTCAGTCAGGAGGTACTGTAGTCAGGGGTAAAAAAAATCCAGATTTCTTGTCATTTATCATTCCTTAATACAGACAGAAAACTTTTCATTACTAATTCGGAAACAGAAAATATAATTCACTGTCCAATTTATAGCCGGCCTTTATAAAATAATAATCCAACAACATATTAAAAAATAAAGATTTATAAAGATATATAAAGATTTGTTTGTCTTGAAACCAAAATAATTATTATAAAGTTTAGGCTAACATATATGTGACTTTCATAGTAATCCTTTTTACAGATTTTATACATTTACTTACGCCTAATGAGTGACAAATGGAAAGGATGGACATGAGCTGAAAACGTTGTTAATCACCTATGACAAGGATGTGAAACTATCAGCCCTCATAATATAACGGTATGCAGCAAAAGTTTATTTTACAAATGCCGAACAATTAGCGTCAAAGCCACGGGCTATACAATACTTTTTAACAATGTCCTTATACTTAGAAAGTACAAAGTACAGAACAATTATTTAAATATTCAAAAGTCATTGACTAGAGTCACACAAAACACAGTTTGGTGATTCCACCTCATACTGAGAAAGTACAACACAATTATTTAAACGTTCAAAAGTCATTGACTAGAGTCACGCAAAACACAGTTTGGCGAATCCACCTCATTCTGAGGAAGTACAACACAATTATTTAAATGTTCAAAAGTCATGGAATGACTAGAGTCACACAAAACACAGTTTGGTGAATCCACCTCATTCTGAGAAAGTACAACACAATTATTTAAATGTTCAAAAGTCATTGGATGACTAGACCCCACAAAACACAGTTTGGTGGTCCACCTCATACTGAGAAACCATAACAAAATTATTAAAATTTTCAAATGTCATGGAATGACTAGAGTCACACAAAACACAGTTTGGTGAATCCATCTCATACTGAGTTAGCCCTCGTGTTGCAAAAAGTAGACCGTAGCACTCCAAACCAAACCAAACCAAACCATCTCATACTGAGAAAGTACAACACAATTATTTAAATGTTCAAAAGTCATTGGATGACTAGACCCCACAAAACACAGTTTGGTGAATCCACCTCATACTGAGAAACCACAACAAAATTATTAAAATGTTCAAATGTCATGGAATGACTAGAGTCACACAAAACACAGTTTAGTGAATCCACCTCATACTGAGAAAGTACAACACAATTATAAAAAAAGTTGCCTAAACTGTGTAAGAAACTTAAACTGGTATTAAACAAAATAATTCCATTAAAAATGGCTATATATTTTTCTAATTAAGTACTTTTCGAAATTGTAATACTTTATTATCTGTTATCAATCATTATAATAATTTAATGCATAAAAATGAATAAGTGTCTCTCTGTATAAATAGAGTGTGCTTTTTGAATAACAGCACGGATTCCTATTAATCGGGTTTAATTTGACCCAGTTTTAGGTGTACCGAAGCTCCCTCGGTTCTAGTATTAAAGTTCTGTGTCTCCTTAATTAAGCTAATATGGCTATATTTTTTATCTACTTTATTCAAATAAATAACTCTTTAAAATATTGTTACGAATTTGTTAGTGAATCTTAAATTTAACATGGGACTCTATGAGTATTTAGCCAAATTAGCGAGATACCGGCTCGTTGGCGACAGATTTGGAAACTTATTTTTGTTGCCAGGTTCATCGCCATATATCGCCAAATGTTGCCAAGTGTGGCGATACTTTACAACTTCCGGTTCCGGTTTCTGGTATAATCTGGAACGTTCGACCAGTTTCTTTGGGTTTTTATAAGGCAGGCTGAGTCCCAAACGAGGGAGTATTGACCATTCCCAGATTTGGATTGGTTCCTAATTCCTAGGTCTCAATCCTCCCCTGCTGTAGTACTTCTGCCGCACCCCCTTCTATATGAAATGCTTGCTTCTGCTGAAGCAGTAATATGTAGGGCTGCCTCCTTGGAGGGTGAAATCCTAAGATTGCCATTGGTCGGCCCCTTGAGAAATTCTATTGGCCAATTTTTCGGCCGTTGAATCCTTCAGAATTCTGTGCTTGCACAGTCCCTGGGATAAGAAGTTTGTTTAATATTTAGTAGAAAAAAAATAATAATTTGTACCTTGTTGTAGCATATTACCGTATATATTTTTATTGTCACCTTGATTTTTGTCCAGCAACTTCATTTATTATTATTACTTGTGCTGGCTAACTTGTTTTTCTCCTCAAGTGTTTACTTTTTCTCGTCGAAACTCATGCATTACTGCCCACCCACCCGTAGAACTCTTTAATTTTGTTTGTTATGCCAACTCATTTTCATAGTTTTTGCATATCCATCTTTAGTATCCCAGTACTAGAGGGCTTGGCCCAGGAAGTGCTGCAGTCAATTTTTCCTGTGAGATCCTGTGAGAAACGAGGGAGTACCATTTGGGATTCGGCTTAAGCCTAGGTGCCCCAAACAAGCTACAATTCGGAAAACGAGGGTGTCGTTAAGTAGATTTCTCGGTTTACAGTGTACGCACGGTGTGTTGTGTTTTGTTTTACCGGTGCTTACGTTTTGTTTTATGCGGAAAGAGGTACGGAAGCCCACGACATTCTGCTCGAGTTGATTCAGGATGATTTTGCAAGCTTAGTACGAGTGTGCAGTACTTTAACCTTGATGCCTTTCTGACATTGTATTTTCCAACTGATTGCCAACAAATTATTGTTTTTGTTCTGTCTTACTTAAATTCCATTCAATCTCCGAACCCAGATCGTAACAATATTTTATCTCCCTTGTTTTTACTAGACTACAAAAAATCACTAATTAAAACTTTGCCACCTCAGGACAAAAATATTTAAACATTAATAGTTTTAGAATTTTTGTAAAAAGTCAATAACACTCTGTTGTGTTTAATAACGTTTTTGAAAAGAATAAAAGATTTAAAAGCTAACGCTGAAATCCCATAAAAATTTTTACGCCGCACATAAAAACGGAAGAAAATAATGCGGACTTACACGCTAAAACTTTTCAGACTTTTACCTTATTTTCGGGGAATTATCCCAGCAGGGATACAAAATATTTCCTTCCTAAATGTAACACCTTTAACCCAGCAGTGATAATCAATGTTTATAAAGTTAAATAATGTAAAGAATGTATCGCAGGGGACAGAATCTCGGATCCCCTCCTGTCTTTCATCGTGCATTAAGGATTAAGGTACGCGAAGGTAATTTCAAAGTTTAATTCTCCCCGCTCGGTTATTGATTTTTGCCTTTTTGATCAGCTGAATCAATATCCTTATATTTAACTGAAAAGTATTTCAAAACTTCGTGTTATTAGGAGTTGTACGAATCGTTAGGTATGAAATAAATTCTTATGAAAGGGTTGTAAAATACCGGGGTCCCAAAAGTCAAGACAAACTTAAAATTGAATAATTCGACAAAGAATGAAGATAAAAAGATGGGGTTTGCACCCATAAGATGGAAATAAAATATCGGATTTTTGTGTTGTAAGCAAAATGCCTTGATTAGTTTTTATGACTGTAGATAGCGTTGTTTCAGCCTCGGTAGCTCAGTCGGCAAAGGCAACGTTCTCGTAATTGAAAGGATGCGGGTTCTGGTCTTAGAGCCTTCTTAAGTTCTGTCCTGTTTGCTAAAGGTGACTGAGGAACGTAGAATATGTTCTTTATCACAAAGTCCTCTAAGATTTCAAACGATACCTCTGGTGGTGGCAGGTCATGCCTGGGGAGGGGGTCTTCTGCTTGGTCCCTACTTCTAAATTACGAGAATATTACTCGCGTCCGTAGTATACCTTAAGCTAAATGTGCTCCTCGTTTTATGCTAAATGGGTAACAGGTTCGCAGCCTTGTTAAGGCGTTAGGATAATGTCTGTAGCGCCTGCTGCATTGGAAAAAAATAGTGTTACCGGTTTTCTGCTACTGGATTATGCAAAGCAATAGATAGGCTAAATGAGTAACTGTACGAAATGTTCGGGATCGAAGACCTATGCCTAGAGATACTAAGTAAAAAAGACCATCTTAGTAAAATTTTGTATCAAGACTGTAAAAAGTTCCTCTGCAGCATTGTGGGCATATTACTATCTGTGTCAGGTGCTAAAAGATCATTTACGAGTTCTAGATGATAATAAATGACGAATTAAATGAAACCTCAAAAGTCCTTAAAATACCTTTTCGTTGATACTAGGATATTAAAAGATACAAAACATACAAGGCGAAACAAATATGATCAAAAGACGATTAAGGAAAAAATCAAATTTCTTCCCATCTTCGCGTTGCTTTTTCTTCTGCATTAAGAATGGAATATTCTTCGTCCTCTGGAAACAAAAGGTAAGTCACTTCTTATTCTACCCCGGCAGAAACCATACGGAAAATGACACGTCACCGAGACAACCATGAGTCCAATACCAAAAATATAAAAACTTCCTAACTAAATTTTGAGTCAACACCGAACTGCTTCCACTGAAACATCCCTCGACATAGAGCCATCAGCTCTTTATTTAAACAATCTTAAAAGATTAACAGTACAATACAAAATAACAATAATAGAAATACAATATGAACTTATATAGAATGTACAGATGAAGATCACAATCAACAATTCATAGCTAACTTAAGAAAGAATTCAATAAATGAAATCAGTCCTCTGCGTGACTTGGCAGAGGAACATAAATTAAATAGTTTTGGAAAATGGGATTCTCTAATATCTTGTACCAGGCTACATTCATAGATGAGGTGTTCAACAAAAGGAAACAAAAGGTAAAACATTTTTACTTATGGTCAGACCATAAGTGAAAATTCAGACAAATTCTGAATTAGAATTTTATTATATACTCTCAAATTTATCAGACCTCTCTCTAGGGGTGGACAACATGTACATTTATCTGGAGTACCAAAATTCGAGGGTCTCATTTCGACTGCAAGTCTGAGAAAATATTGATATGTTAAATATCATTAATTGAAATTTACACATATCGATTTTAATTCCTTATCTAAAAATTTACAATTCTTATTAATACCGTTTGTGCCTAAGGCTAAAAATATTTACATCATTCCAAAGGAAACAATACAAAAGGTAGGGATGTTTAATCAAATAACCCAAAAAACCAAAAAGGGCTATTTTGGCTATTGGATATAAAATTATTGCTCAAATAAATTTATAAGGTATAAAGTAAAAGTTGCAAAGTATACAAAAAAAAAAAAGAAGTATCTGATGATTTTATGGTAGTTACTTTTTCTTGATAAAATTGGACATAAATTCTCAAGAAGCGAATCTCTGAAATAAATTATTAAACACAGAATTACCGTAGGGACGCATAGTCAAAGATCTAGTTATTTAATATTTGAAGGATATATATTTCCGAGCTGTCACACACATCAAATTAAATAAAATCCAAAGCACAAAATTATGAAGGGAGACACAATGTGTTCATTCTTGAATATTAACTCAAAAATTGAAATGTACAACATTCCTATCTGAATTCTAATTGAATAGCTCCCCACATAGGTGGCGCTACCAATAGCAGCTGATATGTCATTCCTTTTCAGAACTTTTTTACTGAGTCATATTTTTTTAACGAATTTCCGAACAGATTTTGAAAGAAAATATATCATGAAAGCAATAAATGCAACATTTTTTTTTCACTCTCGGAATATAAATATTTGAAGTAATTCTGAAAACAAACAGACGCATTAAAAATTCAAACATTTTCATTAAATTATTCTTGGCGATAATGGGGAAATATTTTCTTTCTCAATATGACACTTCGCGCAAAACGTGACAATCAATATTTGTTCAGTTCTGAATAATGCATGAAATTTATCAGGAGAAGAGAGGGACCAGTTGCCTTTCCTCCGCTCCTTTAAAACTGAAAAGGAAGAAATGAGGTACGAGGAAGAGAGATAATTTTTGAGTTAATTCTTAGTGAATTGTAAAGGGTGACTGTATTGATTTTTAAATCCTAACAGCATACATATATTGAAGCTGATTTATAATGTTAAAAATTTCTATGAGCTGGCGAATTTATAAAGCAAAAATCAAGTACATTCACTATATCGTAACAATCTTATTAAATAAAAGGGATAAGGATTTTGTAGGAATTGTTAACATTAAATAGTATTTCTTTTTAAAGTAATATGCAGGAATATAAACAGAGAGAAAATGCAAAATTGAATTAATAATCTCGGTGCTGAAATTTTCATACTAATCAGTAATATTCTTAGATTTATTTTCTTTTTTACATACAAAGATTGATGAAGCATTGATCACACTTTTCGAATAAGTTCCTTATTTTAAATTATTTAAATATAGTCTGCATTATTTTCATACGTTTAATCACTGAACTTAGATATTACGTAAATAATTTTTCTTTTATATTTGGCTTAAATGATAGATTAGGTACGTATGTGATAATTTTAAATTTAATCATCGATTATTTTTTGTTGCAATGAAAATTTTATCACCGGTATTAGCAATAAATTCTATCTACTTCCAGGGTATAGTGGAAATGATAGTTTCCTTCCTTTACTTCCATTAATTACCGTGGCAAAAATAATTGGGAAGAACTTTCGACGTAGCTAAGAAAACCTTGAATTATCTTTCTAAATGAATTCAAGGTGATTCTAAACTAGATTCACAGTATCGGAAGAGTTTTAGAGGAGTATGAAGATAAACAAATTATTGAACGTGTACTAGATAATTCTCAGCTAAAAAACAAAATTTTTTTACCTGCCTCATAGGGTACTTTACAATTCTGGAAAATTAAAAATTTCACTGATCCCGTCACCTGACGAAGTAAATGCTAGTATATCTATATATAATAAAAGGAAAATTGAAAACAAAATTTTATTGCTATAGTTATTTGGTGATAAATTAACAACCGAAAGGTTATAAATATGATAAGGGTTGACTTCACTAGCTGTTATTTTGTCCAGCGCATCTTTACTTAGCGTTGCAGCATTAGGTGTTGCCATTTTCTGCTTTTTTTTCATGTAAGGATTGTATAGTACCAAGATACTTAAAAGCAAAAACAGCCAAAAAACAAACCATTTTTTTTATCTGACTCATGAAGTACTTTATAATTCTGGAAAATTAAAAATTTTACTGACCCCGTGATATGACAGGCTATATGCTAGTTAGAAAATAAGCAGTGTACGAACTGAAAAATAGTTGTGCAGCTAGAACCCATCGGCTGAGAGCAATGGAAAAAAAACGTAGTTGGTTTTGATTAATCCGAAGATTTTGCCTTAGGTTTCATTAGCCAATAACCAACACAGCAAATATTGCTATTAGTACTATTAGTATTGATATTTTGATATGAGTCTAGGAAGCATTAACGATAATGTGCTTACTAAGTTAGTTTGGATCACTGTGCTCTACTTCTTTTCTGTATAAGGACTACTACTTGACGCGCAAGATTGAAATTTTTTTTGGATTTAATTACAATAATTTATAAATGTTACCTAAAAACCTTATAAATGTGAAATAAGGGAAAAAAGTTTTACATTCCGTGAGAGGTACGTTTATCTATTTATTTTATTCTTTCGTTTATTTGGTTTGGTTTGATTTGGAGTGCTACGGTCTACTATTTTGCAACACGAGGGCTAATGAGACAGGGACCTACAGCTTAAAGCCGATTCCGAACCGCTACGAACATCCATGCCACAGTGGAATTGGAACCTATGAACTCTGGTACCAAGGCCAGTACCCTAACCAATCGTCCATCTTTCGGCCTTTAATTAATTTATTTATTTACTTTTTTTGAGGGGGGGGGAGATTCTGAAAGCACATGTCCTTTTGCTTAAACATTATACCTTTTTAAATTTTAATTACTTTGGGAGAACAACAAATAAATAAAATATTTTTGCGTAGTAAAGTATTTCTTCACTATTAGTTATATAACTAAGTGTTGCTTGGTAATTACTTTTATTTGGGGGGACAAGTTTGAAAAATCGAAAGAATTTCATTTAAAAGAAACTTAAGGACATTTTGAAATTTCTTTTAAATAAAATTCGATTTTTGAAACTTAAAAACTTTTTAAAGCTTTTTTACATATATTTTAAAGAAAAAAAATCAAGTTTAGTTCTGCAATCTTTTGTTAGTTATGTTAGTTATCTTTTGTTAGTTATGTTACAACTGATTCCAAACGGCTACGAACATCCATAGCAACAGTGATATTCGAACCTATGAGCTACGGTAACAAGAAGTAGCGCTCTTCCCATTTGGCTATCGTTCAGCTTTACAAATTTTGATTACTAAGCTTCATTTGTTATTTAAGCCTTGTAACAGAATAAAAACTTAAAGGCACAACGTTTTATTGATCTAAAATCATACGCAAGCTAATGAGCTGTTATTTGAAACAATGCAACTCTAATTAAGAAACAGAAAGTATATAAATCACTTTAATTAAGTGCATAAGGTCGCTTTTGAATACCTGCGAAAGAAAAATTAATTCAGCTAATGGCAAAATACTCCATGAATTTAAACAAACTTCTAATTTCCAAAGTGGATTTTTTTAAGAATAAATTCATTAGCTCTTTAAAAGTATCTCTCCAACAATAGAATTTTTAACTTAGCTACTTGATCGCAATATATGCATTCCCTAGCAATAACGTTAATTAAAACTTTTCATGCAAAGAACAGCACATAATCATGTATAATAAACTTTTTTTTATCATCTTAGTCTTGTAACTTTCAATAAAAGTCGTATTTGTATAGTAATATTAAAATGCGACATTATGCATTTTTAAAGAGTAAATAACTATATACTAACTATAATACTAACCTAGGAAACTAATTAAAATCTTATACAATATACCTTAAAAATGTAACTTCTGTAAAACATCACCCTTCATCTAAAAATAAAGCTACTATATATTTTAAAAGCCGCATCAACTTAAAATTCTCTAAATATCCTTAAAAATGTTCGTAATACCACATTGATTTTCAAAAACTAAAAATGTACCTCTTAATTAGGTTCGTTCTAGGAGTTCATATACAAAGTAATACTGTAATAAGAAAAGAAAATCTTTACACGTTCAATAGGTTTGGCAATAAGATGAGTTTTCATTTAATGTTTCCTTCTATCTCTTCTATAATCTTCTTATATGTGAAGATACACGTACCTATTTTCACTGCAAAGCTTTCCCAGCTTTTGTTTATAAGGTACAGTAAAGAAATGATACAATAAAACAAATACTTTTTGTGGGACATAAATACAGAGACCGTTACGGTTACTATCTGAGCAATTTTCTCTCTCTCTCTCTCTCTCACACACACACACACACACACACACACATATATATATATATACATATATATATACATATATATATATATATATATATATATATATATATATATATAGGATTAAGAACACAAAATATTTAGAATTTTATAAATATTTTTTTCTTTTTTCTTCCACAAAGAAGATTAAAAAATGTTTAACATTTATTTAAAATTGAAAATTAGTCAGTTGAAAATGAATTTATGCTATATATATATATATATATATATATATATATATATATATATATATATATATATACATATATATATATATATATATATATATATACATAATAAATATATATATATACAAAGAAGATTGAAAAATGTTTAGAATATATTATTTAAAATTGAAATTATCTCCTTACAAAGAAGATTAAAAATGTTTATATATTATTTATAAAAATTAAAATATATATTAATATATATATATATATATATATATATATATATATATATATATATATATATATATATATATATATATATATATATATATATATATATATATATATATAAGCCCAATGGCGATAGGGTAGCGTTTCACACTCACTGGAGACACAGGTCCGACGTTCAATCCCCGGGCAGGGCAAGCTTGACTCAACTTTCATCCCTTCAGTGGGTAGACAAACTGAGGACCAAGTATGCTTGGGAACTAAACACTGGGGTTTCCCGTAAGGTTGACCATCTAACCGAAATATATGATTCGCACCCCAGGGCCCTTGGTTTCGGAAACGGAGATTGGTAGGTATGCCATGGTCCCTTAGGGGTTGTTGGGCTGAATAGTTTATTTTACACACACACACACACACACACACACACACACACACACACATATATATATATATATATATATATATATATATATATATATATATATATATATGTGTGTGTGTGTGTGTGTGTGAGGATTTAAATTGTAGATTAATTTTAAAATATTTTAATTAAGGATTCTTTACTGAGAGTGACACGGCGTGAGGAGTTAGCTACATAAATACGGCTCACACGCAGTGATCTGTGCAGAGAGCTGTGTGCACATTCCACAGACATAGCTGTGGCTACCCGAGGCAGCTAAGCCTGCCTTTGTTAAAAGTTAGGCTCCAATGTGCGACGCCATTGAAAATGATTGATGAGTAGTGGGCTCAGATTTGAATAAAGTTATGAAAATGTACTCAGGACTCTAGTGTCATTTAGTGGGAGCCTGTCATATACATACACACACACACATATAGATACACACATACATATATACTTGTGTGTGAGTGTGATGCAAAAATCAGGATGCACAATTATCAGATTCTAATTTCAGTATTTTCTTTTAATATATACCAATTTAAAACAAACTTTGTTTGGTTATAATAGTTATTTATAGACAAGATTATGAGCGAATATTTCAGATTACTGTTAATTAAACTGGGGTCTTAGGGTTTTGCATGCTGTATCAGCGTAGATGTGAAAATTATTTTATATAGTTTAGACCGTGAGAAAGAATAGCTCTCTGCCGGTTGGTCTATAAACGGACTTACAGTGTAATATAGAACTACGCTTCAAGTATATGAAAATGCTAAGGAGCCATATTTGAATTGTCTGATGATCCTTGATGTCTAAATAAAGATTTTTTCCTCTCGTAACCAACTGTGTGCGTGTCATCAACCTTTAAATATGATGAATTAAATGTCTGTGCCGCACATGCTTGTATGAACATGTTTATATAAGTGTATGTTTGCATGAAATGAAAAACCATGAAAGAAAACAGCAAAATTTGAAAAAAGAGTTTTTGGAGACAATCCGTCTTTGGCACTCTACCTCACAAATTTGTACATTCTCTTATATGACGTTATGGCCAGACAGCGTTGTTGGATGAGATCATTTAGCCAACATTAACTCTAGTTTAAAAAATTTATTACAATCCATATTCTAATATGACTGCCATCATTTTCTGGTAAAGTTGCATTAGTGGAAGGGAATCGGGGTAGCCACACATTACGGAAGTGAAGTCTTCTGAAACATTTTTCTGTAAAATGATTTTTGAGAACATTCTTAACAGGAAGGATAATGTGTGGAGGAGCTCCATCTTGGCTTTTGGCTTTGAGAGCATTTGAAACATCCAGTCAGGCTTGATAAGTACTGAGAACTATACTTGATCTGATAGACATGTTCTCAGCTTTTCTCCAGACACACTGCGGTGAACTTTAGAACATGCTATTTTACGAGTTCGAATGGTAACTGAAAATGATGCCCGTCCTGTTGAACATGTCTTGCTGTAATAAATTCTTTTAGCCTGAGTAAATGTTGTCTAAATGGTAAACCACAATGTCTAAATGATAATCTAATAATACACCAAATGCCCCCTGGTGGTGAAATTTAGAACTAATTTTTATTCGCTCAAACAAATTCTCATCCTTTTATGATATTTTACACACCATTTCATAACTTTCTAAACGATAGTTTCGACTGTAGACAACTTTAAAGTAGGGAAGTTTAATTATGGATACTACGTGTTCCGGTGCATCCGGAACAAAACAACTCAACTTTTCTGTAATTCGTTTCGGCTCTATACAAAACTTTCTAGTAGTCGCACTTTACATCGAGTACGCATCCCCACGGCAGCTGGAATACTGTCCGCTTTTCATTTTGTTTCGCACATGCAAATTTTTATGTCATACTTGTTTTTGTGTTGTATAAGATAAGTTTCTTTTTGTGTTTGAAAAGAATTGCTTTCATTCGCTTAATTAACTACATCGCAACACTACGTATGTTTATTTATAAAAGTTAAAAGTACGAGTTATATAAAACATTATAATAAATCAGTTATTTTGATTAATAATATTCTGTTTAGCAGCTTCGTAAAAATTCACAAGTCCTTTGAAATTTAATATTTAAAGTCTATTTTAATATAAGTAATGAAATTTTCAGCAAATACAGTAATACCATCACACTGCACAAGAAAGTTAAAATATTAGATATGAAATATTTTTTATTCCATTTTAATGCTAAATATTTTACCTTACGTTAATTCATCCACAGAACATGCAGTTGA
>CM063504.1:26858774-26876274 GCA_032207245.1 Pardosa pseudoannulata | reverse complement strand
ATAGTAGATTAGGTACATATGTGATAATTTTAAATTTAATCATCGACTATTTTTTGTTGCAAGATAATTCTCAGCCAAAAAACAAACTATTTTTTTCCTGCCTCATAGGGTACTTCACAATACTGGAAAATTAAAAAAAATTATTTATAATTTATAATTTTAGAAAATTATAAAATAATTTTTACTCATACTGGATTTTATACATAAAATCGTATTTTACAATAAAAAAATATTAGTTTTGAACTTTTTCTTATTTAATCTCGGGGCGAATCGTGCTCTTTCAGACCCCATTTTTATCACAATGCCCGTGGGAAATATCACCTTTACCACGCCTTATTTACGGCCCTGACTGTGAGTAGAGAAAAGGAGTGACAGAGTCTGCATTTTACTATTCAATGACTAATTAATATCGTAATCAACTACGAAGGGACGTGGAGACTGCAATATCTTTTTCCAGAATCTTATTATTTATTTTCTAAATGTAAGAATTGTTGTTTTGTTCCGCACATATGGTCACCCGGCTTATATGGTCTGATTTTTCTGGACCGCTGAGCTAACCATATAGCCGATACAGACTGTATTGATTTTCTAAATGCAGTGTAAAGATTTACATGAAATTATTCTTTTAGATATCAAAAATTAGTACTTTCGGGGCATATCAGCCTTTATTAAATAAATTTACATATATAATTAACCCTCTGCCTGCTCATCCCGCGATTTCCACAGGCTACTCAAATGTAGCAAATTCTTCTCATCCCGCGATTTCCGCGGGCATGTGTTTTTCTTCCTTTATCGATGAGCGCATCCTGTTTATTCCCCGTTTAAGCTCTTAAATAAATCATATACAGTATTAGACGTTTAATTTACGTTTTGACCAACAGATACCATTAGTTATCAATTTAATTGCCGTATTTAAAGGCGCGTAGTATTACCGCTCACTTTTTGTCGCTGTTTTCTTATCAGAAATGACTGCTAGAAAACGTTCAGCGATTGACAGAGTGTATATTCCTGATTCAGATTCTGAAAGCAATTTTAGTTGAGATAGTGATATTGATATAGAAGTTTTGGTCTGCTTCTCATATAGCGATGAATCTGATAATGATTCAATAAACGTGCAAAGCGTTAGGCAGTGGTGCAAAATTGATAGGAACCCTACGTTCCGAAAACAACAGGGGAAGTATTATATTAAAATTTTCAGGCGGTTCTTAGATCAATCGTTGTTTAATGCCTATGTACTTTACAAAAAGCAAAACCCCAGACAAACTATAAAACTTTTGGAATTTTGTTTGAAATTTGTTGAAGAAAGTATCGAAAAATATTCGGACACAAATAAAAGCGGTTGTCCTGGAAGACCAAGTTCTACTTGGAACCCTTTGATATCGATAGCTCGTTATTTTCCAAGTCACATACCACCTAACCCCATAAAAAGAGAACCTCGAAGACAGTGTCGTGTATGCTGTTCAAGAAAAGATGCAAAAGGCAAAAAAATTTGCAAAGTAACACGAATCTGGTGCAAAGACTGGGAAGTTGGACTTTGCCTTGAACCCTGCTTCAAACCCTATCACACCAAACTGCATTTCTAAGATATTTTTAGTCAGTCCTTTTTTATATTCTTAAATTTTGTATATTTTTTTATATTATTTAATAAATAGAAACTACCTGTAATTCAATTGAAATTTATTTTTAAAAAATTATTTTGGTGAAATCATCTGAAATTAGTTTCTAATGATACTTACAACTTAGTTTCTAAGGATAAAAATCTATATAAAAAATATTTCCTGGAAAGAAAACATGCATTTTTCAATTCTCCAATATATATAGATTTCAAATAGGCAATAAAAAAATATGTCATTTTTAAAGCGATTTCGGTCTAAAAATTGAGCAGTCAGAGGGTTAAAGAAAGGTTCAAAATGTTCCATGCACAATCTACACTATTTAAAAGTTTACTTTTGTTGTTATTGAAATATCTGCGTAGACGTGTAGTTATTTTAACTTTGTCCAAATCACTTTGGAATTTTGAGTTTTTAGTTATGCTCTATGAAAATAGAGGGCGATACTAGCTGCAAATTGGGATTTTATGTACTCTGAACAGCTTTTTGCATTACTAAATTAATATTTTACATAGACATAGTGTTTTTTACATAGATATAGTACATAACTGTGCATTAAGTTTTATGTACATCAATACGAAGCAGAGATCGATTATAGATTAATGATTTATTAGAAAAACTGACATCATTATAGGATCACATGCAATCTGGCTTTATAAATGAAGTTTTATTTTTGATATTATAGTATTGGCTTTTATATATAAAAAAAAAGGGTTTTGTTCATATAGCATTACTTTGTATACCTACAATCCATTTAACTTTACAAATATACGAAGTTAAGAAATAGAATATTATTAATATTCAAGTCATTTTCATATCATTTTATGCCCATAGTAATTTGTAAGCTTAAATAGAAAATTTTATTTTTTAGGAAACACACAATTCTGGGGCAAATAATACAAAAAAAATAACGAAAAAAAAATTTAATAAAGAGCACTTTGCGGAGAATCTAGAGGAAAAATAAATTCAAACGTAGAGATACTGTACTATATAATTAGTATTCACTGACTCATTATTCCATTTTAAGAAATTTAAAATCTCCAAAAACTCAGGAAAATAAAACACAACTTGTGTGATGAATTCTTTTTCCAAGAAGGATGTTTTGACAAAGTAGGGTGTTGCGAATTACAAGACCAAGACTTATAAAAAAATCATATTGAGTGTCTTAAAATAATAAATAACTTACAGCTTGGTTGCTGTCAAGTACGGAATGCTAACAACTGTGACAACAGTCTAAGAACACATCAGAAAACAACATAAACATCATTTATATTGCGAGAATGATGTTCTTTTACTGTTGCCAGTTTGGAAATCAGAAAAAAAAGCATTCGTCACTTACAAACGGTGTAACTAAATCACAGATTAATGAGACTGGAAAAATTTTCTAGCAGGGAAACGACACAGACAGTCTAGAAAGACATAGAGAGAACAGCAAAACTTTTTTTTAAATATAAACGACATTTTTTACAATTGTCTGTGCCCACAAAAAGTTTTGGTCACTCACCATTGGCGTAACTAAATTAATCACAAATTATTGAGATGCAAGACCAAAATATTTTATCATTCTAGCAATACTGACAACAATCTAAAAATATATACTATATTCAACACAAATATGTTGCCTCTTATCCCAAAGGATGTTTATTTACAGTTGCTAGTGCAGAAAAAAAGAACAACGTATTCGTCACTCAAAAATTAAATAACTAAACTGATTAAAGATTAGTGAGACGGGAACAAAAATATTCTTAAAACTAGCATATAACCCGCCATAAGACGGGATCAGTAAAATTTTTAATTTTCCAGAATTGTAAAATACTTTATGAGGCAGGTAAAAATATGATTTTTTTTGCTGAGAATTATCTGGTACCCTCAATAATTTGTTTATCTTCACACTCCAGATACTGTGAATGCAGTATAGAATCATGTTGGATTCATTTAGTCAAACCGTGCAGTTATGTATAAAAAACACACAAACGACAAACTTTTTAATTTTCAACGATATATAACTTAAACAGTAAATATTTATTAGTCCGTGAAATAGACTCCTTGACTTTTATGAAAAGGAGTTGTTGTTAATATCGGTGATAAAATTTCCATTGCAACAAAAAATAATCGATGATTAAATTGAAAATTATCACATAAGTACCTAATCTATTATTTAAGCCAAATATAAATGAAAATTATTTACTTAATATCTAAGTTCAGTGATAAAACGTATCAAAATAATGCAGACGATATTTAAATAATTCAAAATAGAAATGATTAAATGAGATGGTTAAAGGAATGGCGTCATAATGTTAGAAAAAAAATGTTATTTTTACCTATTTATTATGTG
Source organism: Pardosa pseudoannulata (assembly GCA_032207245.1). Lineage (NCBI taxonomy): Eukaryota > Metazoa > Arthropoda > Arachnida > Araneae > Lycosidae > Pardosa > Pardosa pseudoannulata. The sequence goes on along the minus strand of CM063504.1, from coordinate 26,872,329 downwards.
ATAAATTGATAAATTGAATCGCCTGCTCTTAACAGGAGAAAATAGAGCTTGAAATAATGGCATTAAAAGCTGGAAAAGGGGGAAAGGGGGATTTGGAACGTATTAAAGACGACAGTATTTTTCGCTGTGATATGAAGCCAATTTATACCAATTTATTTTAGAATCAGATGGATAGTTTAGGAGAAGATAAACTTTACTCGCACTGAATTTTGCTAACCCTAACTCATCAATCATCCAATATGGATCCAATATAATCCATCCCAGGTCCAACTGCTTCATAAAATCGAGGACAGACGGACAGATAACTTATTATATAAGGCTATTATTATATAAGGAGTTATATTGTTTGTTTATTAGGTGGTCAACAATGTTCTTAAATTTCAGTGATTGGGGTCTTATCTATAAAAGCCCTATATTCCCTAAGTCAGAGTTTTGCTGTCATAAGAAAAAGTTATAAACTTATCTCGACCTGTTCCTCCAAACAATAAATATTAAATTTTTGTGAGGGGTCTAAAAATATCCAGTCAAAATAAGAAGATCCACAGTTGATCTTTCGCCTGCTTTTCCTTACTTTCCAGAACGAATTCGATTCATCGCATATAAACGGCACCTGAAAGGATCTCATTCAGTTCCTCGCACCCCGGAACATAAAATGTCGACTTGAAATCGGATACAGGGATGAGAAATCGAGTTCCTTTTCCAACTTTCACAATTTTTTTCCCTCTTTTACTTATTTTTCTCTTCAACTGAAAAGAAATAAGAATGGATGGTTGCTACATTAGATCTTTGGGTTATTGGGTTATATCTTTCTCAGGACTTTTTTTTTTGAAGCGATTATTTATTTTGCTTTCTTTTTTTGTATTATTTGGACGAGTCAAACTTTCATATCATTTTGCCGCCATGTTTAGAGAAGAACTTTAAGGGAGTGTCATGAAGACTTCGAATAAATCTGAATTAATATGTGGTATTATTACCTTTAAATGTCCTGTTAAGAATTAGTTTAATTACAGTAATTATTAGATTCTTTCTTTTAGCAACTGGTTTTCTGTAACCCTTTAAAGGTCGCCAAAATAAATTCATTGGAATTTAGTGTAATTAGTTTATAAATATTATCTATGAACCTTGTAAATGTAAAATATATAAGATTTCTTTACATTCCTTATGATGGTTTGCCTTAGAGGATACCTAAGAAGGGTTTGGTTTGGAGTTCTACGATCTACTCTTTTGCAAGACGAGAGCTAATGACACCGGGACCTACTACTTAAAGTCGATTCCGGACGGCTAAGAACATCCATGCCCCAATGGGATTCGAATCCACGAACGCTGGTCCCGAAGGCCAGCACCCTAACCAATCGACCTTCGTTAGGCAAGGAGGTTTTCAGGAGTTGTTTAACTGACTAACCCCTCCCCTTGTTCAGCTTGAACATTATACTTTTTAAAAGTTTAACTATACTAGAAGAACAATAAATATTAATCCTTAAAATGATATAATAAATAAATAGCTTAATTTATAAGTGGGATTTCTATAGATATTTTTATTTGGGGTCATAAGAAGGATAAATTGAATTACTGACTTCTCAGGTACAGCAAGTTTAAATACATATATTTCAAAAGAAAAAATAAATTAAATATAGAGCTATGATCTGATGTAAATTTAAAATGTGAAAAACATAAAAAAATCGAAAAATCATCCATTTCTCTAAAAAGTTTTTTTTAATTGCAGAAGCTCTTGATTCTACATTATTGGCTTCCATACGTCACAGATGTGTGGGATTGGAGCTGTAAATAATTATGCAAAGATAAAGTAAAGTACTCCAAAAAGTAAAGTTTAAAAGAAAGATGTTTAATAGGTGGTTTCGCTACTAAACCACTGTCCGCTAAAGGGTTTATGCACTGCAAATTCCCTATTTTTTCGTTTTCTTTCTTTTTGTCCTTGCCATTTTGATAATGATGAAGCTTATATTGGTTTGTCTCGGTATAGCACGAGAACTTACTAAATAAGAACGTATTATTTAATTGAAACGTAATCCAATTCTGAATGGCTACAAGTCAAAATTGGAAATCCAAACTCAAGATACTGAAAAATACTTACTCAACTAATATATGTTTATAACGATGGAGCTGGTCAAAATTTTTTTTTTTGATTTCACAACAATACTTTCGCTTCCTAGGAGGGTTTTCTATGAGGACTTATGCAAAATAAAATTGAGGTAAATATTCATAGCTATTAACACATTGTTGACCGGCAATTTTACTGAAAATTTATCTCATGTTACCGGCTATTAGCACAATTTGATTCATAATTACTCGGATAATCAGATAAAGCATCCGCGTATAATTCACTGAAAGATTCTTCATTACGTTCCGTCATCGTTGTTTTCAATTTTTTTAATTATTAAATATTTTTTACAAGAAAAGATTTGGCGGGTCTTATAAGCGAGAGAAACAGCTTGTTTCCATATTGCTTATCGTGGTTTGTTTTTTATAGCACGAGAACTTATTAAATAACAACGTATAATTTAATTGAAACGTAATCCAATTCTGAATGGCTACAAGTTAAAATTGGGAATCCAAAGTCAATATACTGGAAAAATACTTACTCAACTAATATATGTTCATAACGATGGAGCTGGTCAAATTTTTTTTTGATTTCACAACAATACTTTCGTTTCCTAGGATGTTTTTCTGTGAGGACTTATGCAAATTAAAAATAAGGCAAATATTCATAGCTATTAACACATTGTTGATCGTCAATTTTACTGAAAATTTATCTCATGTCATCTTCTATTAGCACAATTTGATTCATAATCACTCTGACAATCAGATAAAGCATCCGCGTATAATTCATTGAAAGATTCTTCATTACGTTCCATCATCGTTTTTTAAAAATTTTTTTAATTATTAAATATTTTTTACAACAAAAGATTTGGCGGGTCTTATAAGCGAGAGAAACAGCTTGTTTCCATATTGCTTATCGTGGTTTGTTTTTTATAGCACGAGAACTTACTAAATAACAACGTATAATTTAATTGAAACGTAATCCAATTCTGAATGGCTACAAGTCAAAATTGGGAATCCAAATTGGTGAAGCTAATTCCTTTTTTAAACAATTTCTTTCTGTTGCTATTGTCATATGCCACTTGGTCAAATCAAGCACGATTGAGCCATATCCTACTTGTATCCTACTTGATAAAGGGGTGCGTCTTTCGTTTAAACGAGCACCTCAAGGGTAAAAGTACAACTTCTTGCTCAAGTGGGTCCTCGTAATTTAGAAGCAGGGTCCAAGCAGAAGATCCATAGGCTTGGCCTGCCACCCCAGAGGAATTGGTTAAAAACTTGGAGGACATATTGACCATGAACATATTTTATGTGCCGCAGTCCCCTTGAACGAACAAAGAAGATCTTAGGCCGACTCGAGCTCCGAACCCACAGCCCTCCAGCTAGAATAGGCCGAACGCTGGCCGATTGGTTAGGGCTCTGATCGTCGGTACCGGAGTATGTGGGTTCGAATCCCACTATGGCATGGATGTTCGTAGTCATTCGGAATCGGCTTTAAGCAGTAGGTCCCGGTCTGATTAGCCTTCGTGTGTAAAACAGTAGCTCTCCAAAACCAAACCAGCTACAATAGAGTTGTCTTTGCCGATTGTGGTACCGCGGCTCACTATTTCTTGTAAATAATAGTAATGAGCATTTATAGTGAGTTAGTTACACTTGTAATTTAGAAAACTAAATTAAATCAGACGATATATGCTGAATTCAGGATTAATTTAATGCAAAGGATTCTAAAAAAAATTATAGAATAGTTTTGGCCCAGTAATCATTTTAGCAGTTTTCACTTTATGATTTTTTCAGTATACATTTCAATATTTATTCTTATTTTTTACGCAACTCGTTATAACTTGGCTAAAAATGTAGATTTACTTTATCTGCTTTTTCAGCCACTGATTCCGCTTGTATTGATAATTTACTTGGATCGTAGATATAAAAGAGCAGACTGCGTTCAGTCTGTTTCCTTTTCTGCCTTACTTACTTTGACTTAGCATTTATTGCTATTTGCTCAAATTTCACTTCACAAGGCACGAGTAGAACTTTTTTTGGAATCATTTTCATCTGTATACTTCTAGTGGATGAATTCGAATTAAGGTTCTCTGTGGGATCTTTTACTTTTGATTTACTGTAAGAAAAATATTCCACATTTTGACAAAAACTGCATTTTGATAACCGTATTTGTTATTGGTGAATGAATTTTTAAAGTTTATAGGACTTTCTACTTCTCGTTGTATAAATGGGTATCTCTTTATATATACATATTCGAATGTCAGTAAGAGTTTATACATAAGATCCAACAGTAATGAGCTAATATATGTAATTCAGTAGTAATTGCCTGTCGCAATAATTATGTAGCCCCAATTGTTTTTACTTTACCGGACTACTGGGCAAGGTAAAGCATAAACAGCAAGCAGTAAAGAAAGATGCGGGCCACATTGAAGAAAACGAACTCAAGTCCAAGTCTAATGAAATTTTATTTAAGAGGATATATTCACTAGTCATAGGATGTTCACGAAAACGCGTGCTGGAACAGAGGTGAACCCCAGTTTGGTTTTCGAGCGCTAAGGTCTACTTTTTGCAGCACGAGGGCTAATGAGACCGGGACCTACTGCTTAAAGCCGATTCCGAACGGCTACGAACATCCATACCATAGTGGGATTCGAACCCACGAACTCCGGATCAGAAGGCCAGCACCCTAACCATTCGGCCATCGTTCGGCGAGGTGAACCCCAGAGAGAGACAAAGACGAAATATTGAACCATTGAAACGAAAACTTAGTCAGTGAATTTAACTATTAGATCAAGGGAAAAACTGAGCTATTTGCCGGTGACAGCTGGGAAATGCGATGAGTAGACAGAAAATTTGCATCTATTTCAAAGAATAGTTTGGGAAATGGGTTGGAAAAATTTCAAGTCGAGAACACAACTTTGATTAACACTTTGACTGCCAAGCCAAAATTGCAAATGTTCACAACGGGGCCAAACTTTTTTTTTGTGTAATTTGTATTTTTTCAACATAAAACTATATATAAAAACAATATTTCAAAACAAACTCTCTCTATTTATATATATTCCCTTTTTTGTTGCATGTTCCAAATATTTAATTTTTCATAAAACTTAGCTCATAAAATCGTCACATATACCAATTTGCGCAAACCACGTATACCTAACACATCGTAGGGAGCCCAACAATCAAACTCCAATACGATTTTCATGTAACTGATAACATCTTTGATAGCCATGGCCGGAAGTGTTAAAACACCATGGCTATCATATCGGATAGCCAGTGTCTCAACGGAAATATCACTGGATATCACATATGATAGCCATGGCAGTCAAAGTGTTAAGGCATATTGTGGCTGAGAAAATAATTTTAAAGAATTAAAATGTGAGGAGGTTTTTAAAGAGATATTGAAGTGGAATAATTTTGATATATTATCTATATATTAATGAACTAAATACAGTGGACTCCGCTTAATGTGATCGCGGTTAATGTTATCAATCGCTTATTCTTATCAAAATCACTTGGGTCCCAATTTTCTCTATTCATTTGTATGTTAAAATTATCGCTTTATATGATCATTACATCAATTAATGTTATCAGTTTTCGAACCTCATTTTAACTGGCAAAGGAATATTTACAATATATTCAGAAGGAACCCATTCTTCCCTTTGCTCTTGTTTGAATTTCCGAGAATTCTCCTCTTCAAACTAGGGAAATGGGGAATGAACAAAGGAGTGGGATATTAAACGTTCCTGGAATTTTTCAGAAATACGCACACCCTGCTGGTGGTCAATGGTTATCAGATAAGCAGAAGGCAACACATTATTATCGGAACTGAGAAGGAGCGTATTCACATTTTATGCCTTGCTCGCTTACATGCAGCTTGTCGATATGGAAGCCAGAAAGCGAAATGATTTAACATTAAAACGAAAGATCGAAATTTTAAATCGTTATGACAGGTTGATTACGATTACGAACAATTTATCAATGAGCTTCTTAGAAAAATTTGTAGACAGCAAACAACTGATAAATTTTTTTAATTATGTATACAATTCTTATTTTTCAAAAGATAATATACAGTACATAAATATAAGGTGTGTTCCTTCATTTTGTTTTGAAATTTAGTACGTGTGAATTAAAGAGGGGTGGTTAATTTATCTAATTTTGAATATCGGTTATTGTTTTCAAAATCACGGTGTTCCAAATTCATCATATTAAGCGGAATCCACTGTATAAGTCTATAAGCATTTATAGTCCTATATTTATACGGAGGAGAAGAGAAAATCTGATGAACACTTAAAAGATCTCTTCTGCCTAACAGCACTTTAGTTTAACAATTCGTAAAGATTAATTTAAATCCTCGCAGAAATACACAAATGCATTATCAAATTTTCAAGACTCTTCATAAAAGACTTAGAAATGAAAATTCCTACAGAAAAAAAATGTTTTCTTTATTCCTACAAAAACCTCGCAGCATTTTGTAAGAAAATAAAACCTACAAGAAAAATAAAAAGATGGTTCCATCTGAACCTTTTTCAATTTCGACTGAAGTCTAAGAAGTGTACATCGGATAAATATAAAGCTCGTTTATAAAAGTGCTTTTTTTTTCTTTTGGCGAGACCCGGAGATAAAAACCGAAACGTTTTTATTTTCTCTGATCCCCCGCGTGTGTAACAAAGACATAATAAAATCCAAAGGCATTTTACTTTATAGTTAGTAGTCTGCGTTAAAATCAACGAATGTTTTTCAGTAAACAGATACTTTCCTTTCACATTATAAGTTCAGAAACGTTTGGGTCAAATTCGTTACCGATCCTCTTTCTCAAAGTTTTTCTTTCCAATTTTTCATTAAGAGGATTGCTAAGATTGCTTGGAGAGCAAAATTGGGATTCTATAACTAGTAAAGAACTTTCAGCAAAGAAATTACACTCACTCACATATATTAGTTAATTCAAACGGCCTACGACCTAGCCTCCAAGCTACCAAATATCGATTCACCTCACTTGTTTTCAGAAATTTTCACTGCAAAAAACATTCCTTTTTTTGTAACAGTAAAGTGCTTTACTCCTTCTCTTTAAATATTCATCTCATTTTCCGCAGTATCTGCAGATTATTGTACTTATAATATTTTCGAGTAACTTAAAATTTTCTTTTTATTTCGCTTGGTTTTGTTTTTATTCTTGAAAATCAACTATTCTTTGCATCATAAAATATTAAAAAAATTCTCAATTGATATAATATTGAAAGTACATTTCCAATTTTCTAAATAGTTTTGCATGTGATGATAATAATAACTACCTATAAAGGATATTCCATAGTATCACAGAATAACTTTAAACCAATAGCGGTCTTAAATATACAGAAAAATTCTGGAGTTATACTAATGCCTAAATCGCACAACTTCAATATTTTTATTATAGCACAATATATAAATAAACAAATTCCACATATTTTTCCATAGTATCACAGAGTAACTTTAAAACAATATTTCTTACAATTCTTAAAACAAACTTCAATGTAGAGAAAGATTCTGGAGTTATACTAGTGCCTAAATCGTACCACTGTCAATATTTTTATTATGGCATAATATATAAATAAACGAATCCCACATATTTTTCCATAGTATCACAGAGTAACTTTAAAACAATATTTCTTACAATTCTTAAAACAAACTTCAATGTAGAGAAAGATTCTGGAGTTATACTAGTGCCTAAATCGTGCCACTGTCAATATTTTTATTATAGCACAATATATAAACAAATCCCACATTTTTTTCCATAGTATTACAGAGTAACTTTAAAACAATATTTCTTACAATCTTTAAAACAAACTTGAATGTAGAGAAAGATTCTGGAGTTATACTAGTACCTAAATCATACCACTGTCAATATTTTTATTATAGCACAATATATAAATAAATCCCACATTACTTTCCATAGTATCACAGAGTAACTTTAAAACAATATTTCTTACTATTTTTAAAACAAACTTCAATGTAGAGAAAGATTCTGGAGTTATACTAGTGCCTAAATCGTATCACTGTCAATATTTTTATTATAGCACAATATATAAACAAATCTCACATATTTTTCCGTAGTATCACAGAGTAACTTTAAAACGATAGTGGACTTTAATGTAGAAAAAGATTCTGAAGTGATAATAGTGCCTAAATCGTACCACTGTCATTATCCTTATTATAGAACAATATATAAACAAATCCCACATATTTTTCCATAATATCACAGAGTAACTTTAAAACAATAGTAGACTTAAATGCAGAGAAATATTCTGAAGTCATACTAGTGCCTAAATCAAACCACTCTCAATATTTTTATTATAGCACAATATAAAAATGAACAAATCCCACATATTTTTCAATTTCAGGAATCTAGAAAATACACGGGCAGTAACATCCAAACAGAAATTGACAGGCTTCTGGTTTTTCCTGCATTATGTGTGCACGGAAAACCAGATTTATAAAGTATATTCCATTGTCACAAAGATAAACAGGTTTTTAAGTATTCCCACGCACTAGGTATTATTTTTAATCTGTAAATTCATCATCGTTAAATTTAAAACTGTAATTTTTTTTCCAAAAGAGCAATTTTCTATAAATCTCAATTAGTATAATTGTCTGAATTCGAGACTGTATGTAATTTTTTTTGGTAATAACAGTTTTCTTTGAAATTTCTCTGCTTTTAATTATAAACTTAAAAATATTTAAGCTGGAGGGGGTGCATTTTGAGTTGCCTACAGTGGCAAAACTGCTAGAGCTGGCTTTGGATAATACAAAGAAAAAAGTAAAATTTTTTTTAAAGGTTTCATCCTTTAACACATTGTGTGCAGGAACATTTCGCAGCGAAATTGTACCGAGAGCCGGCTTTTTGTGCGTAAATTTAGTTATTCAATTAAATGTCAATAGATCGAAAATTATTTAAATGTTTTAACCAACTTTTCGTATTTTGTATTGAAATAAGTAAACAAATATATAATTAGACAAATAAAGAAATATATATATATATATATATATATATGTAATGAGACTGACTTCTCGATGAGGGGTTGCAGTCATGGCCATAAAAATGATACCGTTTCAGCTAAAGACCTTTATTAAGACAACTTTGAAGGACGGGTTCCCATTTCATCATTGGGACAAACTGAAGGGTCAGCTAGCATGAAGTTCTATGTACAAGACAAGTAACACCTGGGTCAACATCTGTGGGAAAATATCTCTAGAAAAATCTGTCTCCGCAAGCGTGTATCTCCTTTTTATTTGACATTTCCTAAATTGCCCGCTAGGGCCATGTAGGTTTATAATTGGCCAAGCCCATTTCTCTGAGGGCGTAACCTGTAGCCCCAGTGGTCAATTTAGGTTAGGGGTTAAAAAGGGGAATAGAAAATGACGTGGGAATTTTTACCCTTGATTTAAGTTTTGAAAACCCCTGAGAATTTTCCTTACACACACACACACACACACACATATATATATAAATACAAATATATATATATATATAATATATAAATATACATATATATATGTATATATATATATAAATACAAATATATATATATATATAATATATAAATATACATATATATATGTATATATTTATCATTTTCGCAAGGATGAATAAAAAATTAATTTTAAATATAAATTGATTTTTTAAAATCAACCTTCCCGTTCTGTGGTTCCGTATCGTCTGATATAAAAACTAGTTTTTATTTGTCTAAATTTTTTCAGAATCTATGTAATAGATAAGAACATTCGGCTTCTTTTTCTTATATGCCGTTATTTTTGTACCCACAAACAAACAATGCTGTTTACACTAACCCGAACTAGTACATGTCCCTTGCTGAAGTATCAGTCGTCAGATAACGTAGTAGTACGTGTGCCGGGCTCAAGTATCAATCGTCAGAAAATGTACTAGTACATGTCCCGCAAACAATGTGTTAAAAAAAATCTATAATTATAAAACCATTATAAAATCCTTAACTGGTGTGTTGGCATTGCGGTACAAAACACGAGTCTGAAATAAAAAATAAGCTATGAGACTCGGATTGTTAAAAATTTATTGAACATTCAGGAAACGAAATAATTAATCTTGCATACCAAGGCAAGAGCACCGGGTGATTAAGATCGGTGATCAGAAATTCCCTCTCAGTTGGAAAATAACGAGAGGTTAGTCAGTCAATGATTAACGCTAAGTTGAACTTGTGACGTTGTAGCACGTATAATGATGATGATAAAACTACAGTGCTCTGATTTTGTAGTGAAAGATCGAGAAATGAAATGCAAAAAAACTCGATTCCCCTTAATCACGAAAAATCATAGAATTCATATTTATATTTTTATTGTTAAAAATATAAATATGAATCTTTCTAAAAATGTATTAAAATATGTCTTAGATACCATTTTTATTTAGTTTGTTTTAAAATTAAATGGTAAAATAAGAAAGTGGAAGCAAGAATCGGATAATTTCATCTTGCAGATTTGGTTTTTATAGATAATTTCATTTTATGTAACACTTTAAAATTAGTAAACAAGGGAATCTATGCAAAATCTAAAAGTAAATTTTTCTATCATTTTTAGTGATCAGGCGTACGTTTATTCGTAGAATTTCTCAAAACTAGATTCTAGAACATATTGTGCCAAATAGAATTTAAAAAGAAAGAATTAAAATAAATAAAACAGCACCAATTTTACTTAGATAACTCCATAGTGGTGTAGTCAAACTATTATTTATGCTAATATTATTAAAATAAAACAATAATAACTGTAACTATTAAAACCAAGGCAATCGATAACTATGTGTATAATTGAATTTGCTATAAGTCTGGTAAGTGACTTACCAAAAATCAAATGAGAATGATAATAAAGTAAATGGACAGTATGCGAACGATTAAAAATGATAAATTATCAAGATGGACAAGTATAGGACTTTTCAAAACACCTTTTATTAATAGAAAGGTAAAAAGAATTTTACAGTTTAAGGTCAGAGCAAATCAATATAAAATCTTTCATGCGTAAATCTAAATGACAGGTAATATAAATCAGTAATATATTCTGTTATTGTGAGATATGATTTGACGATGCACTTATGTTTTTGAAAATACTAATTGTGCTTTTAAGAAGAATTAAGACCGATTAGGAAGATAAAGGGCCAGTAAACTAATATAATTCAATCGAAAATAAGAAATGCGTTATTTATTTCAAAAAAGTCAAGCTAAAAACAGTTGAGTTAGTCTTGCGATAGAATAGTTATTTTATTTCATTAAAATTTGCTTACTGCTGTATAACCTTTTTTGAAACTTAGCTATTGTTGTTATTCCCCCACATTTTATGATACACTGTCTACCAATAAGTATTTGGACACCTATGCAAGTGACGATATCTGCAGTCCTGAGGTACGTCACGGCCTTTGCCGGTATACATCGTGTAGGAAACATCATCGGCATTAGTTGCATGCAAGATTCCGCGCAATTCGGAGAACTCTGATTTCGAGAAAGGTATAATTATCGGGTATCACAAATGAGGCCGATACTTAAGGGACATATCTAGCTATTTGAAGAACCCAAAATCGACAGTGGCCTATGTGATTAAGAAGTGGAAGGTGATTGTCGGAATGTGCCCCGAATCGACAGACCAACGAAATTGGGAGATAGAGACCGACGAGTGCTGTCCAGAGAAATTCGGAAGAACCTCACCCAACCGATGGCCCTCATCCGCGAGGTGCTTCAACAGGCATCCAGGAGTATTGTTTCAATGAATACCACCCGTAAGGAAGCACATCTGCTTGGTTTTCATGGTCGTGCTGCTGACCATAAGCCTTTGATCACAAAATCCAACCACGCTGCTCGGTTAATGTGGTGCAAAGCACATCAAAATTGGACCGTACATCAGTGGAAACGGGTTTTTGGAGCGACGAATCAAGGTTCACCCTTTACCGTTTGGATGGTAGGGTTTGGGTCTGGCGTCTGCCTGGAGAACGTCTCCTGCCAGAATGCATTGTTCCCCCAGTCAAGTACGGCGGAGGTGGAATTATGGTCTGGGGATGTTTCTCCTGGTATGGACTGGGACCCTTGGTCCCCATTCATGGTAAGCTCAACACCGATGCCTACTGCACTATTTTGGATGACAATGTGCTTCCTCCGTTGTGGCAGTTTTACGGGTTGGATCCCTGTTACTTTCAGGATGACAATGCCAGTTGTCATGTTTTGAGGTTAACCAAGGCTTGGTATGGTGCCAATGGAGTGGACAGGCTAGTCCATCGAATGGACTGGCCTGCCCAGAGCCTAGACTTTAACCCTATCGAGAACCTCTGGGATGTGCTGGATCACCGAATTAAGAGGTGCACTACCGGTCTAAAATCGGTGAAAGAACTTGCATGTCTACTCGAAACCGAGTGGAAGACAATACCACTAGCTGTAACACAAAGACTTGTGGAAAGTATGCCCCTTAGGGTTCACACTGTAATTGCCTCTCGTAGAGGCTGTAACAACTATTGATTTTGAATAAAGTTAGTTTTTCTTTTCATTCACAGGTGTCCAAATACTTATTGGTAGACAGTGTAGTAATATCATGTAAGAGCATAATCATTGGGTGAAAGGGTGAGACTTAAGCATAATTTAAGATAATTCAAAAGGTATTGGAAAATTTTTATTTCACCTCAAAATATGCCCAGAATTTTAATCTTTTGTAAGAGAGGTGGATTTTTTAAAATCTTTCCTCAATCAGCTCATAATTTTTAAAGACAACTTTTGGATAAACCTACTAATATCTAAGGCAATGGTATACCCAGTAGGTTTAATAGTGCAAGAGGCCTAGTTGACCTGGGTAGGCAATACTCGCTGCCTTACAAATTCTAAAAATTTTATTACATGGCACCGCAAAACATATTACAATAATATACTAGTTTCAATAGTTAGTTACTAATAGAAACAGGTATAAATTTAAAATTTTAAGTGTAAATAACTTCTAGAGTTTGAGATTCTATCTTACAATTACTCTGGAAGGAGCTTGAACTTACAGAGTACGTTAACTATTAGGTTGCTTCCTGCTGCTAATGTGTTGTAAAATCTTTATTTATAACCCCCCCCCCAGAGAAGTATTCGATTATCCACAAATTCCAGCAAATGAGTTATTTGACTGACGAAATATTTTACGACAGATTAGCATGGTCTCTTTTCTCTCGCAACCTTCGACATGAATAAAGAAATATAGCTGAATACTTCCGTAGCCTGCGCTTTTAAAACAAAAAGACAGATTATCGGTCTACAACCACGGAAAAAAAGCATTAAGAATCGAACGACACACGACAGACAGAACTTCCGGCAAGAGCCATCCTTGCAAAATTACGGATTCAAAAAACGCATAGAACGCATTTGTACACACCGCAGGCTATTATATAGAGAAAGAATCACAGTTTTCTCCCTTTTTCTTTCTTTTCTCCCAATCTTCCCAAAGTTGTTTTCTCCTTTCTGCAGCAAGTTCTTTTCCGTCTTAC
>CM063504.1:26843774-26853774 GCA_032207245.1 Pardosa pseudoannulata | reverse complement strand
CAAAGTACCTCGAACTCTAGGGTTCCGCAACGACCCTCCAGGTGTTCTTCGAAAAATTTTTAAACACAATCAAAGAAAATCTATAAATTATTTCTCTAATTTTCCAGTGATTCCTTACATAGAATTAATTATAATAACTAATATGTTAGAAGCGGTACAGTAGGGGGCAGAAAATAGATGTGACAATGAATCATTCAAACCACACGCATCAGTACTACACAAGAAGAGGTGAACTATTCATCAGTATATAATTTGACTTGTATCACTTCATTAAAACAAATTTCTGTTTCCATGTCACGTTTTGCTTTATTTACATTTTTATACTGCTTTATATTTTTTAATTTTTATGTATATGCTTATCAGTGATAAATAATATTATCATAGTTTCTCATTCAGTAATATTTATTTAGGGGGTTCAGTTTCTATATATGTGATAAGAAAACGATTTGGTGGGATAAAATATTTTAGAACCCCTGGTTTAAAGTCTTAACCTTTCTCAGGTTTGTGCTTTCAATTCTTTGACATAAAATGCAACATTAATTACTTGTTTTTAAATATTAGCAAATTTTATCTTCTCTGTTTAGATTTATACTGAGGAGTGACACACACATAGATACATATATAGAATATATATATGACTTACATATAAAATGAGAGTTGTCCAGGTTATCAAGGAAAAACGTTAATGTTCGTGTTACAAAACATAGCGCACAATTCAACAATACCATACCAATATAGCAATAACTTGAGCTAGGAAACTTTATTAAGGCACTTCTTATAATAAGACAGTAAAAAAAGTTCATAGGTCATTTCTAAGCATTTCTAATTTTAAACGGAATAGGTTAAGAAAATAAAACACATTCTCAAAAATCACAGCACTAAATACCAAATTGATTAAAAAATCTGATATTGACCCCACTTGACTTTCTTATACGACTATAAACAGTGGGCATTTTTATAATTTTGACTGTAGGATGTATTATTACACGAGTGGCCAACCTCCTTGATAACTCGAGCCATTTTTCAAAATTTGAAATTTTCCGCAAGCCGCAAAATATACGTATTTAAAAGGTATGCAAAATAGGTATTAAAAAATTTTTACAGAAATTATATTTATTAAATGTCTTTTAAAAGTTCTTCGTCCTTTAATTTTTCAAGAAAATTTTTGAATTGTCTATTATTTTTTGCATTGGTGCGAATGTAATTTACAATATGTTACACTTTTTTCATAACATCGGGATATTTTAAATATTTTGTAACGAGATGTTCTAGGTGAATTGTGCAGTGAATCGGTATGAATTGTGGAATCTGAGAATCAACTCTTAAAAGCCCGTTAAGACCGATTTTTTTTTAACCAGCATTGCCGGAGCTCCATCAGTTGTAATATTTTTTAAAATATAATAACAAAAATAATGAAAAGGGAATTCGGGTACATTTAGCGAGAGCCACAAATAATCCCTCAAAGAGCCACATGTGGCTCGTGAGCCGCAGGTTAGCCACCCCTGTATAATTGGAATAATTATTTATTTGCACATTACCTTACAGGTCCAAGTTAGTTTCGTTTCGTATGGTAACTGGTGTATTACCACATGGCCACATCCGTTAGTGTTTTTGTCCGTTGAGATTTTCCGTTAAATAGATGTCTCATTATAAACTGACATTTTTCGCGATTACACATTTCCTTTACTTCGTACCAGGAAGTAAAAGGCAGGGTTCCCCCTCTCTTTCTAGAACAAAAATTAAGGACTTTTTAAGGACTTTCTAAGGACCAAAGTAACTTTTTATAAGGACTTACTTGAAATACACGGCATAACCACATAAACCCTATTTCCTAAGGAACATATTTTAATAGCCTAAGGTGTCTGTCGGCAAATTTTTGAAGCGGTTGTACCTGGAATGGATTCCTCGGCTAAGGGCAGGCGATTAAATTTATCAATTTATTCACGTAATAAATATTAAAAATAACATTTTTTTTCTAGCATTATGACGTCATTCCTTTAACATCTCATATAATTTTTTGTTTTAAATTATTTAAATATCGCGTGCATTATTTTCATACGTTTTATCGCTATTACATTAAGCAAATAATTTTCTTTTATATTTGACTTAAATAATAGATTAAGTATATAAGTGATAATTTTAAATTCAATCATCGATTATTTTTTGTTGTAATGAAAAAATTTTATCATCGGTATTAACAATAACTTCTTTTCATATAAGTCGAGGACTACTAAATATCTAATTTTTTAATTTATATATTTGGAAATTAAGAAGTTGTTTGTTTGTTATACATAACCACATGGTTGACTAAATGAATTCCATGTGATTCTAAACTGCTTACAGGATCGGGAGACTCTAGATATGACGATAAATAAAACTTTTGAGAGTGAACCAGATAATTCTCAGCCAAAACAAACCATTTTATTACTGCCTCATGGGGTACTTAACATTCTGGAATAATAAAAATTTTACTATCTCATATGATGGGCTATTTAGTATTTTAATAATTATGAACCAGACAAGGCATGTTCAATAAATGCCCTACAATATTTTAGAACTAAATTTTTTAAAATACCTAAAAATTAATATAAGACCTATTTGACGAAAACGTTTTGAAATATGTACATCTGAAGTTTTTTGAGTGATCAAATTAAAAATAGTATGGCTAGAAAATGTAAAAGAATGTTATGAACATTAACAAATATTTTATATATTCTTTGACCAGTACTTATCACCTCTACCGGCGTTCTTAATTAGAACTGGTTTGGGGCAAGTTTAACTCCCAACTTACAAAACCAAAAGTTTGGAGAGTACGGCAAAAATTGATAGGAAATCACATGATGACGGATAAATTGTTCAAGTTCCAATTTAAAAATTAAGGAGTTTTTAAGGACCTTTGACAAAAATTGAGTAGTTTTAAGGGCTCTTAAAAATGAAAGCTAAAATTAAGGAGTTCTTAAGTACTTTTAAGGACCGTGGGAACCCTGAAAGGAATATTTTACACATTTCTACTTACACATGAAAATGTTTCAGAAAGCCAGGATTCTCTAACTCGACACAATAATCACTAAGCCATTTCGAGTTATATGAAAAACTATTTTTATTTATATAAAATATTTTGGAATAAAATTTTATCTAATGTAGTTCATATTTTAAATTAAAAATAGATTAAATAATGTACCTATTGCCGAATACGCTACTTACATTATTTATTGCATATTTAAAATATTAGTTTAAAGAGCATTTACTAGTTACGTTGAATAATCCTAACTATGGAAAAGCTCAGTCATTCTTTTGAATAAATTTTCGCTAGCTACGGGGAGAACATTTATTATTTAAAAGCTTATATTGGAAAGAACTTTAGATCCTCTGTAGTTAACATTCATCATATACCAATAAAGCCTATAATGAGAATAGATGGTTCTACACAGCAATAAAATACATTAAATGCAAAAGACCATCTCCAAAGCAGAAGATATGTTTTATCTTGAAAAGCAATCGGTTTTCGACAATTGACTTTAGCCGTTTTTAAACATACACGGAACAAGTTCAGAAGCTAAGATGCTGCTACATATTTAATAACCCGTTATTTAAAGCTCAACTAAACACTTATAATGTATTCACAAACACTAAATTGAAAGTAACGAAATTTTCGTCCCATTTTATGAATTTTTAACCACCTGATCTTTCAAATGAAATTGTTCCACAGAGATGGGTTATGAAGCCAATAAGGTGCCGTAGGAAACTAATTTTTGAAGAAAATTTTACGACTACGTACAGTCTTATTCCCGCCCATTTTGTTTCTTTGAAGAAATAAGAAAATTATAAAGCTATTTCCCAAAATTAAACAGGGAATATTTATTTGCCAAATATTTAAGTCAAAGGATTTTTAAATGGTTATTAACTTATAGATAGAAATATGAAACTAATTCGTTCAGTGCTGCGGTTACCATTTTGTTAGAAAAGAACTACTTAAGCATAGGGCCTACTGGTTAAATCCTGTTTTGAATGGTTAGTTTATGTAAAAACTGGAGATATAATTCATTTAGCTATAATATTAAGTAAGCATTTCAAGACAAGAATTTGTAGAAAGAGAATTGTAATTCCAACGATGTCCACTCCTTTTTATCCTAATTTATGGTCATTGCCACCCCGTCAATGAAAATCAATACCATGCATAGGATCTATTTCTATAGATTTTGACTTACGCCAAGGTTACAAACTAACGTTAAGAAATAATTAGATCGGATGGTCTGTCACCAAGAGCACTTCCGTCTGCAATCGAAGTGAATACTTCTGGGTGCATTTTCTTTATGGTTTCTTACTCTAAGGGTATCATATTTTAGAGACCATTTAAAAGTTCATTGGTAATATTCTTCAAAGCTCTTCAACAATGTCCCAGAATTTAGGTTGATGAAAACTGTCATATTAGAATAGATTATATTCCCTCTCTTATAGAAACTCAAAAGTCCACCAATTAATTATTAGATTTAATTAATTTGTTTATACGCTTTTAAACTTCTGAAAAACTTTCACTGAAAAATTTTAGATGTTTTTTCAGTTTTTTTAAGCCTTCAACTGGGAATGCTGATTAGCCAAAGCCGTTGGGTGATCTTATTTCGAAATACGTTCTTTCCTTGACTACACTCATCAGATGAGCTTTAAAGATTTTTCTCAGATCTAATGCAAATACGAACTATACCAGTCAAAAGGAAACCCATTTTAACGTCATCCAGGACTTGTGCCGCGAAGTGATCCACAATCCTGGCCTGGAAATCAAATAAAAGATTTATGAATTGCAGCAGAAACGTTTCAAACTGGGAAATTTGTCTGAAAATTAAATTTAGACACAATCCTATGATTGCAACATGTCATTGATTTAGGATTAACTCATGAAATATATATATATTTTTTTATAAGGACTTATGGAGACCCCTGTTATGGCTCAACGATTCTAAAAGAAGTATCCACAGGGATGCCATCATATATAAAACCATGCTCAGAAGGGATTCACACGGTGCAGTTAAATAAAACAACTACATCTAGACACAGGCCTTTAATTCAGATAATATAATGAATGACGTAGAGCTCTGGATATTAAACTGAACTAACGTTACGGAAGTTTAAAATGCCGAAAGTACATACAAGTTACATAAACAAACATATGCACTTTCGATGCAACCGAACCATCTGCTACTGTCACACTGACTCTTATATAGGCGGACAACATATACATACATTACAGGTATTTGCATATTTAAAAAGATGCTGTGTTGCCATAAATAAAAATACGATAATATAAAACTTTACTCATAACAAATATCAATACAGACCAATGAATTCATGTTACAACAATATGTGAAAATACATTAAAATATTTATAATATTTACAAGACACTATTTACAAAGACGGAACATTACGTCAACGGCCTTAATCAGAAATGATGCGTATGACGTCAATCTTCGGCGAATCAAAACGAGGCAACGGCTTTAGTTGTTATTGCGCAATCACCACAGAGTATTTCTTTAATATTTTGCTAATAAACAACAGTGTTCATTTCATTAATATCTTTCAATTGAAATTTTGTTTTTCTAAGAGTTGAGCTTATAGATTGCCTATATGCATCAGAATATCTCTTGGTATTTGTATCTCTGATAAATAATGAAGTAATAGTTAATCTAATGAAGAAGTGTTAAGAAAGAGTTAATCTTAAATAATGCACTATTCTACACTCCCTAGATAGATGTTCAGCCCACAAAGTACAACAAACATGCCTGTTGGATGCACACATTGATGATTTAGAGAGATTCCTGCATAACGTCACCGAAGAACGCCGAATTAGTAATTTTAATTCTAGGTTTAATATGTCCCCGAATAAAACAATGGGAGTTAATAAATTTAAAAAATACTTACACATTTTATTAAATATGTAAAAAGTTATTTTTGTCAGTTAGTATCCCTATGATCAATGGTTATCTAATACAGGATTCATTAGAGAGACAGACTTACTATGTAAACGCGAATCTGAACGGAAAAAAAATATTCATATCAACAATCCCACCGATTTCAGATTCATCAGCATGCTAACAACCTGACCAGCATTTGAATGACTTTTTTATATACAACCAACCATGTAAACGTGAATGCAATTTACGTAACATGATAAACAAAATGTAATAAAAAGGTGATCAGTGCATTTGATTCATGCCGTAGAATACTTTTCCTCAGACGAGTAATCATAAAGAAGCATATTTAACAAAAATTATTTTATTAAAAAATACAGCAACAAATTTTAAAGGGCATCCTAATTTATAAGTGTGTACATACATATGCTATTAATTTTCATCCGTATTATGAAGTTTCAAGTCATCAATAAGTAGCCCCCACGTTTTCCGTTCGAACATATTCTCTCGCTCATCTATATTCCTGGCTACATCTCCATAATTAATCTTGATTCGCAGCCATGCTCTTGCGAATTTTAAGCATATAAATTATTGACGATTGTTAGCCTGAGTTCAGCATATTTGATCTCTTGACAACAATTGGTAGTAGGAGCGAAATCGTGCTATCGAGAATCACATAACACTATCTTGATCTATTTATAAATCACTCGTTGGACAGCCACATATAAGCAAAATTATATATAAATAAAAGATTTAAATTATTGCTTCATATATTAAATAAATATTTTAAACTAGCATATAGCCTGTCATATGACGGGATCAGTAAAATTTTTAATGTTCAAGAATTGTCAAATAACCGTATAAGGCAGAGGCGGGCAAATACTTTTAAGCGCGGACCAAAATGAAATTTTCAAAATGTGTCCCGGGCCGGAGCACTAAACCGCGTACGCTGTGCACAAGCGAATGTTTTGGGTGAAGTTCTTTCCCTGCCCAAGAAATGTTTTTGACAAAAACACTATAAGTATCATTTTAAAGCATTTGGACAAAGAAATTTGACAGTTAATAAAATATAATAGTAATAACAAATTGTCTTACTTGGTGTATATGCGAACAATTTGTGACCAATAAAATACGTCACGCAATTTTTAAAGAAATATGATCCATTACATTAAATTAATAGTTATTAAATAAATCAGTTAATCAAAGCTTTTATTTTGATATTTATTTATATCTTAACGATACAAAATATTTTATTTTGATCATAGTTATTAGATTTTTATATTTATATTACATTTTGTAAATACGATAGTAAATAGAATTATAAAAGAAAAGACAAACATCAAACGTTAAAATTGAATAGTTTTAGTTAACGCGAAATCTGGAATGCTCATTTGATATTATTTCTTCAAAATTTGGATCGAAATCACTTGTAGCAATCTTTAATACCAAGTGTAGATTTTCGTCAGTAATTTGTGATGGATATTTATATTTTGTAAATCATTAACGAAAAAGTTATTTCACGAATATATGTTGAACCAATTAAAATTAGTGAAATGTTCTATATTCAAAGCCCCGTAGAAAACACTCAACTCGTTTGAGTGAAAATTTTTTTAGTAAATTATTTGACTGTAAGTCACAGTTGACAGGATTTTTCAACGGGCCGGATAAAGTAAGCAAAAGGGGGCTTTTTCCCACCTCTGGTATAAGGCAGGAAAAAAATGGTTTGTTTTATGGCTGAGAATTATCTAGTATAAGATCAATAATTTGTTTATCTTTACTGACCGCATGCTAGTTGCCAACTTTAATTTATCTTGTCATACTGCGTGATAGGATGGAGAGCAGAGGTTTTAATATTGACAGCGATTATTTGGCGGTATATATGAATGATGTCCAAAATTGAGCGAATCGATTGCAAACCGTGTGGTTATGTATAAAAAACAAACACACAAACGAACAAACTTCTTAATTTTCAAAGATATATAACTTAAATGCTAGATATTTATTAGTCCGTGAAATAGACTCATAGAATTTGTTGTTAATACCGGTAATAAAATTTTCATTACAACAAAAAATAATCGATGATTAAATTTAAAATTATCACATATGTACCTAATCTATTATTTAATACAAATATAAAAGAAAATTATTTACGTAATATTTAAGTTCAGTGATAAAAAGTAGGAAAATAATGCTGAAGGTATTTAAATAATTTAAAATAAGAAATGATTAAAGGAGATGGGTAAAGGACTAACGTCATAATGTTAGAAAAAAATGTTGCTTTTACCTATTTATTATGTGATAAATTGATAAATTTAATGTTCTGCTCTTAACCGGGGACAACAGAGCTTGAAATAATGGCATTAAACACTCGAAAAGGGGGGAAGGGGTGGATTTCGAACGTTTTCGAACTCGCTTTGAATTTTGCTAACCCCAACTCATCAAAAATACAGTATGGATGTCTCTATCTATTCCAGGTACAATCACTTCATAAATTCGAAGACAGACGGACAGACAGCTTAGGCTATTATTGTATAGGGGATTGCTCATTTACACTTTACATATGTATGGCTTAGGCCAGATAAGCCTATGAATTCGTCTTATTTAGACTTTTTCTTCTTAACCCCTTCCGGTATGATTTAATAATGAAAAACTGTGCATGAAATAACCATTTAATTTTTATTTAAAAAACTTGTTTCATTTTACAATTCTTACATATTCTTAATTAAAATTCACTTTTTACATAGTGTTAAATAATATCAGAAACAGTAAAATTAAGAAAATATCAAAGCAAAACATTAATAAGGTACACAGATAATAGTCTTCAAGCTAGTGGTACTTTTCAAAACAAAGTGCAAAGGAATTCTTAATTGTTTACACCGCCAAGTAGTGTCACTTTTAATTTGATTCTTGTAACACACACGGCATTTCTTAGTAGGTTTTCTTTTATTCTGACTCATTAATTTGGCAATGACTTGTACCAAGTAAACAATATGCAATAGTGACTTGTGATTTTCACAAGTGATAAAAGTGTTGTCAAATTCAGTACACTAGAAATTTTAAACTAAATTAATTATCATATTTAACAGTAACTTTAATCGCATGACGAGTGTAGCTCGTCATTGTGCGGTATGGAATGAAAAACTAATGACGAGCTAGACTCGTCATTTTACCGGAAGGGGTTAAGCACGCAATATGATCCAAATATGTCGATCAGTTCCCCTAATAAAAATTAAATTTATTTAAGATTTTGATTATAAGTTTACTTTTTCTTAAAATGGCTAATTTTTAGAGCCTTGTAATTGTGGCCAGAACATCCAAAAATAAATCAGCTTCTAGATTACATTTCTATCTCCACTTTAATTCACAAAACTGCTAAATATTCTATTATTTTAAAGTCTTTTCGAAAATTCGTCAGTTTTTTGAAATAATTAATTATGCTAAAATATTATCTACTTTAGATAATACTAGACGACCCAACAGACGTTGTCCTGATTTAACACTGTAAATCTAAGAATTCTAAAAAGGTTTTTAAAGAAATTATAAATTGGACCGTTTTGATGGAAAAGTAAGGAAACAAAAATTGTTTTAAAAATACTTGACGTCACCACGCGTACAGTCATCACAAACGTAATTAGATTAAACTGAAATTCCTATATCGCCTGTGCGGGGATTTCATCCTGGGACTTCTCGTACTGAGGCCCGTTGCGCTGACCATTGAACCACAGATATGTTGGCAATGAAGGGTTTCAAGCAGCATTATAATAATCTCAATAAAAGTGCAATTCTGGATTTTTAATAAAAAAAACATTTTCTATCGGATGAAAGTGTAAATCTAAACCATTCTCGAATCAACTTAATTACATACACAAAATTTCATTAAAATCAGTCCAGCCTTTTAGGAAGAGATCTATTACAAACATACGAACAGAAGAATTTTATATATTAAAATAAAATATCCCATAAATTTTTAACATTGTATAGATTGTTTTTACTAAAAGTAACTTTTATAACCTGACCTTTAGAGTACCAAAAATACATCTAAAGGCTTAAAAATCATTCTAATTCTTTCAACAACCTCTTAAATTTTTCTAAATGA
>CM063504.1:26766274-26833774 GCA_032207245.1 Pardosa pseudoannulata | reverse complement strand
TTTTCTTATGTAATAGATTATGTTAAGATTAAATATATATATATAAAATTTTTTATAGATTATATTTAACTCGATAATATATGTTATATGTTTCTAACATTTTATCTAAAATTTTCTTTAAATACAAATAGATATAAAATATATTATATAGAGAAACAGTGTATTATTTATAACTGATTATATATAATTTTAAACATAAATATATATATATAATATGTAGATAGTGCTTACAAAATGTGAGGTGTAAGGAAGAAATTTTTTTCTAATGAAACGACAGAAATAAAATGATACATTGATGAAGAGAGTATCGATAGAAGGAATAGCTTTGTTTTTGATTGTTACAAAGCTCTTTAAAGTTTGTATTGAAGTAAGTGTTATTCTCACATCATTCTCTACACCCTCCATACTCCGGAGTTTGGTTTTCGTTAAGATTATGTAGGAAAGCCCTTTTAAGAAAATATAAGTCATTGCGAATAATAATAGCACAGACAGAGATTTTCTGATAATAATGGTAAACTCCTTTCAAACGACACCAGAATTCTGACACAGACACTGTTTAATAAAGAGATGTTATTGAACAGTTCGATCCCAGATAGCAAATTTAGCAATTGTAAGCCTTCAAATTTGCAGCAAGTTCAGCATGACAAATCTGCAAGT
Source organism: Pardosa pseudoannulata (assembly GCA_032207245.1). Lineage (NCBI taxonomy): Eukaryota > Metazoa > Arthropoda > Arachnida > Araneae > Lycosidae > Pardosa > Pardosa pseudoannulata. The sequence continues at coordinate 26,833,117 of CM063504.1, read as the reverse complement.
TTGAAACAAAACTGCAGCAAGTCTAAGAATTTTTGCTTGTTTCAAGGTTTTCATGACAAGGTCGCCACAGTTTTGATGCAAAATAGCGTTGCAAAAGAGTGGTCGCTTTATGTTACATCAAACTTGCAGGAGTTTTGCTGCAAGTTTGTCGCGTCAAATTTGTTATGACAAGATATTATCCAGAAAAAATCAAACTTGCAGTAAGTATGCATGCTATCTGGGATGTATGTTCATTAAAATTTTCATACTCCTCTAAAGTAAAATAAGGGTTTTCGATTATGATAAAGGGAAGAAAGTTGTAGAGGAACCACTATAAGGTTGTTGCGGAACCCTAGGGCACTACAAAATACACTTGGAGAAACCTTAGGTTAGAGCATTGTGTATCCATCCGATGGGTTAGTTTTCGATTTCCGAGCAAGTCCCTCGATGCATCTGTGTTGTCTCTTTATAGGGATAGATGTTGCCTTATCTGTATGGTACTCCCATAATAAAATGGCAACAATAATAAGTAGATTCTATTGTAAAATGCTAATAAAGGCATGTGCCCCGCATGATATAAAAAAATATTTCGACACTCTAGCTTGAAGTAAAATACTCTCGTTTCTAAATATCCCCTATATAATAATAATAGCCTAAGTTATCTGTTTGCCTGTCCTCGAATTTATGAAGCGGTTGGACCTGGAATGGATAGAATTATCCATATTGGATTCTTCATGAGTTAGGGTTAGCAAAATTCAAAGCGAGCTCAAAAACGTTCGAAATCCACCCCTTCTCCCCTTTTCGATTGTTTAATGCCATTATTTCAAGTCCTATTTTCTACGGATAAGAGCAGAAGATGATTAAATTCATCATTTCATCACATTATAAGTAGATAAAAATAACGTTTTTTTTCTAGCATTATGACATCATTCCTTTAACCATCTCATTTAACCATTTCTTCTTTTAAATTATTTAAATATCGTCTCTATTATTTTCTTACGTTTTATCGCTGAACTTATATATTACGTAAACAATTTTTTTACTTTGGGCTTAAGTAATAAATTAGGTACATATGTGATAATTTGAAATTTAATCATCGATTATATATTTTTTGCAATGAAAATTTTCCCCCAGGTATTAACAACAAATTCTTTTCATACAAGCCTAGGAGTCTATTTCACGGACTGATAAATTTCTAACTTTTAAGTTATATATCTTTGAAAATCAAGAAGTTTGTTCTATTGTGTGTTTGTTTTTTATAGATAATCACACGGTTTGCAATCGATTTGCTTAATTTTAGACATCATTCATATATACCACCAAAGAATCACTGTCAATATTAAAACAACTGCTGTCCATCCTATCACGTAATATGGTAAAATAAATTAAAGTTGGCAACTAACATGCGGTCAGTAAAGATAAACAAATTATTGATCGTGTACCAGATAATTCTCAGCCAAAAAACAAACCACTTATTTATCTGCCTCATAGGGTACATTATAATTCTGGAAAATTAAAAATTTTAATGATCCCGTCAAGTGAAGGGCTATATGCTAGTTCTAAATATTCGGGATACATATCCGTGTCCTAGATGTTCAGTTATTTCCCTGTCTGACTTGTTAGTAGCTCCACAGCAAAAGTGCTGGATTTTTAGATTCTGAATTCTATTGAAATTTTAAATTCTTTGTAAATCATTATGGGGCAATCTCGTGACTAGACAACACAGTGTTTTGAGAGTCCAGTTTGAATCTTGCTGATTGTAGTGCTGTTTGGTTGTTAGAAAGAAATGTTAATGAACTAATGAAAGCCTATCATGGAAGTTTATGAAAGAAGAAAATTGCCTAATGAATAAATAAGTATCAAACTATGGATAAGCAATCATTATCGATCATTAGTCAATAGGAAAAAGACTATAATTTGTGAATGAAGTCATTGATGATAATTTTTTCGATCACCCAGGAAGTTGATTAGCAAATAGAAAACCTGGTCAACAGAATTATTTTCGAATACACATACCAAAAATTCGAACAATTCTTAAAGAATACTTTGGACAGAGTCAAGAAGTGATTTAGCACCTCCATTTTTTATTCTTGAAACTAAAAAAAATATTAGCTATAATTAGTGTGATTTACCTAACTTAATTTACTACAAAGAGAGAGAAGGGCGTAGGGCTTAATTACATCTCTATGGCAACATTCTTTCTTAAAGGTATAAAACAAACACCATGATTGTTTTATTGATTTTCTGTCAGAGACTTTTCTAAAACGGAAATTGGTTTTATTAGTCGGCGGAATTAATTCACTGCGCTTAAAAGGAATTTCATTGCCTCCACGTTCAGGGCATTATTTTCTTTCAACCAAGGATGACAGCGCGCTCAATTCACCTAACTAGGTATAGAAATGATGAAAGGTATCGTAATCGAAAACTGCAATTAAATTACGGAAGCTGCATGCAGTTAATAACAGAAGAACTCAGTCGGGTAACCCAACGTTTGGGAATTGTTTATACCCTTTTAAAGGAGGGTGAAGTTTTGTGCAGGTAGCATACATTTCCTACCCATTCCGTCGAAATTTAATGGAAAATAGAATTGGCGATAGAAACTTTGTAAGAAAAAAAAATAACCATAAAAGGGTTTAACTGTAACATGTCTTACTTAAAGATTAGTTCCGTAATCGGATCAAGAGAGTTTATGAGATGAAATAAAAAGTTGATGTCGGTTTACTTTTTACTTCAGCCGTAAACTTTTTTTTATGCAGTCAGTAAACTTTATGAAACGTAAAATTAGGAATGGAATAGGAAAGGCAAAAATAAATTGTAATAAATGCTTGGGTATGATCAATGTAATGTTATATACTAAAAAAAAAAATTTAATAAGAAAGTTTTAAAACTTCAATACTTAAGAATAAAATTAACTATAAAGGAAATAGTAAGCATGGTATATTTATGATTTATTTTTTCCTCAAGTGCCTGATAGAGGATTAACTGTCACATAGACAAACGATCAATATTATCGTTATATCGATTATCAATACTAATATTGTACTGAGATGTTTTTGTACCGTTAAGTACACTGCTAAATGAAGCCGTCGTTGGTATGGCCATGGTATATTTATAATTTATTTTTTCCTCAAGTGTCTGATAGAGGATTAACTGTCACATAGACAAACGATCAGTATTATCGTTTTATCGATTATCAATACTAATATTGTACTGAGATGTTTTTGTACCGTTAAGTGAACTGCAAAATGAAGCCGTCGTTGGTATGGCCATGGTAAATTTATGATTTATTTTTTCAAGTGCCTGACAGAGGATTTACTGTCACATAGACTAACGATCAGTATTATCGTTTTATCGATTATCAACACTAATATTGTACTGAGATGTTTTTGTACCGTTAAGTTCACTGCAAAATGAAGCCGTCGTTGATATAGCCATGGTATATTTATAATTTATTTTTTCCTAAAGTGCCTGATAGAGGATTAAATGTCACATAGACAAACGATTTTTATCGTTTTAAAAATGACTGAATGAATCTATGAAATGAAAATTACATTAAATATTTTTATTTCTTTCTTTCTAACTTCAATTTAGCCTTAAATTTCAAATGGAAATTATATTCCGATAAAGTACAGAAATAATCGTCAAGCAAAAGTAAAATATTTACATTTATTTATGCCTTAGGTAAATTCACAATTTCGATTAAAAGTAATCAATTATTTATATCGATTATCAAATTTCTGATTATCTTTTGTAATCAGGCCTTTGTCTTTTTATGTATATCACTATGAATTCTCTTTAAAAAATCTACTAAATAATATAGAGTTGAAACTTTATTAATCGTTTTAAAATGAGGCAGGAATGAAAAACTATGAAAGAAGAAAATTAAAATAAATATTTTTCTTTTTTTAACTTCATTTAGCTTTAAATTTTGAAAATTTTTTAAAATAATCGTCAAGTAGAAATACATTTATTTGAAATGTTATAAAATCTTATTCGATTTTTTTATATACTGAAAATTAATTTTGAAAAAGTAATTCATTATAAAATCTTTTTATATTTTTTTTTAATTTGTGAGAATTAATTAAAAAAATAAGAAGTGAAACTGAGTTATTTCCTTTTGAAATTTAAAATTGCTAGTGTAATACATTCTAAAAATGTTATAAAATCTTATTCGATTTTTTTATATACTGAAAATTAATTTTGAAAAAGTAATTCATTATAAAATCTTTTTATATTTTTTTTTAATTTGTGAGAATTAATTAAAAAAATAAGAAGTGAAACTGAGTTATTTCCTTTTTGAGATTCATAAAACTGCTAGTTCAACATATTCTAAAAATGGGATAAAATCTTTTTATATTTTTTTAAAAACATGTTGAGAATTATGAAAAAAATATTTATAAATTTTTTTTAAAATTTTAATATATTAAGAATTAACTAAAAGAATAATTAGGGAAACTGAGTTATTTAATTTTTAAAACTCTTAAAACTGCTAGTATAACATTCTATAAAGAATTATAAAACCTAATTCAAATTTTCTTTAATTTGTTGAAAATTAACTTGCACCTCGAGTTAACTCGAGAGCGCTAAACTGGCAAAAATATGCACAGTCGAGATAATTCAAGCGGCTTTGTACTTTGTACTGTTATAATTTTTCAAACTCGAATGGAATCGAGAATTGAAAATAACAATGTGAAGACAAAAAACAAACAAACAAACAAAAAAATCCCAATCGTTTTATTGATTGCATTTACATGAGATTCTTTAAAAAACAAAACAAAACAAAACAAAAAAAAAAACATGTGAATTAAGGGGTTAGTTACGAAAAACTAATAAATTACAAAATCTTTTTCAATTTTTGTAACTTTTAAAATTTTCGATACCCCTTAAAATATTAATACGAAAAAGAGTCGTACTAAATAATTGTATATATAGAGATAAATACTCAATTTCTTGATACTTTATTGCAATAACTGAAAGTAACAAATATGTTATTGGTAACATACACATAAGCTTGGACAAATCTCCTACATCATTTTTTTTTCTAGACTAGCGTTCAAAATGTAAGTTAATACTCGAATTACTTAGAAAAATCTATTAATAATGTAGGGTTTTACCCTATATGAGTATTATATTTGAGTGATCCAGCGAGTGTATTATAGAGATAAAATAAGGAGAAAACTGGATTCTATATTTATTACCTACAATAAATTGTAATGAGACGTACATTTCCTGTCAATGGAATATTCGAATATAAATAATCCACTGACTCAAGTATAAAAATAAGAAAAATAGAAATAAGAAACAAAAGCGGGTGGAAAGGAAAAAGTTTATTAATAAAACAAAACAATTTCGAATTTATGATTTGTGAAAAATTTGGTAGGAGGTGATTATTACTTTCGCAGAATGCAGGCAAAATTAATATAACAGAAATTCTTATCATTAATGTACGCTCTCCCGTAATCTTCTATTGATACAAACTAAACAAGAATAAAGGAAGAAGCTAGATCTTCTCCGTCTATATCTGATTAGTAGTACTAAGGAAGAGAAAGCTTTTGTTACATGCTGTATTTTCACGGATTACAGAAAGGGAGTATAAAGGGGTAAAGAAAATTAAATTTTAGGCACATATTGCAAAGAATCCTATTCTTGAAAAAATAAAGGCAGCTCTTCAAAGAGAGAGTTAAAGAATGAATTTATTCGGGAAACTGGATTTGTATGTTTATGAGAAGATTTGATACAGCAAGGGGGTATCAAATATTTACACACATATAGTTGAATATTATTAATATATACGAATACATGTATATAGGCTAGTTATGTATGCTTCTACACATTAGGTAGAAGTAGTTAGTATAGAAGAGTAGAGATAATTAAATTTTAAGTACATCTTGAAAAGTATCTTGTTCTTCAAAAAGAAATGAAAAAAATTTATATATATTCATGGAACAGGATTTATATGTTGATAAGAATATTTAATACAGTAAGGATATATATATATATATATATATATATATATATATATATATATATATATATATATATATATTCAATTTTAGGCATAGAATAGCCAAAAATCTATTTTAAAGTTATTGAAATTTAGTTTAGAGTTAAAATATCATCACACACACATACATATATACGTATGGTGTATACATATATATGTATGTATACCATACTTATGTATACATACATACTTGGTGTATACATACATACCTTTATACATACGTATGTATGTAATCCTTAAATTATAAAACTGCTGGACAAGGAGAAAGTTAAACAGCTAGCAGTAATAAAAATGCAATCGGCTAGTATTGAAGAGAATGACACAAGTCGAATTAAAACTTTATTTCAGAGCTGTTAAAACGGGCATCTTTATGAGTCAACGACAGACAAAGGAAAAAAAGATAAAAATCATCCGAGAGCGAAGACGGAAAGAATTTTCCAACTTACTCAGCGAATTTAAGAGCAAGATCAGAAAAATGCGGAGCCATTTGCCGGAGACAGCTGGGAAACGTGTTGAAAAGACAGAAAATTGACATCTTTAGGATAGAAAGCTTTGGGAAGAATTTTAAGTTGAAGACACTCCTTTGATTAAGACATTTAGAGGCTGGGAAAAAGATTTTAAAGAATTAGAATGGAAGAGATGAGGTTTTTTAGGAAATATTAAACTTAAATAATTTTGATATATTACATGTATACACTAAGTATATATATGTATGTAGATATATGTGTACATATACATACACAGATATATAATGTGTGTGTATGTGTGTATATATATGAGAGTAAATGCATATTCGGCGTATTTATAAATACACCAAAAGCAGACTTCTCATGCATAAGTTTTCACAGCTTCTTAAATCTTTTCGCAAAGATTCCTGTTCAGAAATTCCCTTCATTCAGTTTATTAAATTTACATTTTACTATTATTTGAAATATAAATACAAACATAAACACTCCGTGGAAAGAGGTTTCCGAGTTTCATTTTACTTTGGAAGTATTGGACACAACACTAAGCCGCTGCAGCATAAATTTTGCACGAAATATCCGTCTTGGAATTCCAAGTTTTATGCACAAGGTAAACAACACTAATCCTATTATACTATCAAGAGAAACTGTAAAATTTTTCTTCCTTATTTTCCTACTGCAATTTTTGTTACTCTTAGATCTAGCTTTAAAAGTTCCTTCTCTTAATGCATAATTATGAAATGTGACTTAAGTACCACTACTGTATTTAATTATAATCTATCTTTTTTTTGAAATTCTTTATGTTTTTTAATACTTAGTATGATATTAATCTTTTAAACGCTGTATAATGATTGAAGCTCAAGACTAACATTTATTCATTAAAATTATTCATGCCGATTTTTTTCCTTAAAAAACATTTTTCTTTATATAGACTCAGATGTTTTTTATTAATTAAAATGGAAGTTTATGGTATTAGTATACGTGATTTAAATAAATCTTATTTCTTTTCTATAATTTAGAAGTATTTAATGCTATGTAAAAAGCAAAAACTGTTTTTTTAAGTAAATTTCTGAACTGTAGACAGTAGTTATTAAGCATGAATAATATCAAGCATATCTTCGTAATTAAAAACTCTAACAACGCAGTTGTAGTAAAACATTCTTTTCAATTCCCTTTTAAATTGCATGTTCCCATGTAGAATTACTGAGATATAAATGGTTAATATTTCAAAACATTCCAGATTTAGAGAAAATGAAATTCTTGAAATCAATAATAAAAGCCTACTGCGAAGCATATGTTCCGGTTAATTGGTACCTTAAAAATGTGTTTATTTCTCAAGCATCCTTGAAAATTTGTTACCCACTGAAAATGAAAGCTGAGTCAACCTTAATCGAAATTTTATCTACTAATTAAACACAGTTTGTTGAGCCAGACATATAACACAGATTGTTAAAAGTAATTACGAATATTTTTTATATGATCAAGAAATTGAGATATGATCATTCATCGACTGCAAAATTTCAATAAAGGTTGGTCTCAAATTTCACTAAATGTTGGTTGATGAGAGTTTAGTGGAGCAAAATTTTCTACGAACATACTCCATCAAACAAGTTATTTAAGCAACGAAACACATAATTAAATTCACAAGTAAATTTAATAGTTTTAAGGTCAACAAAAAGTGAAAGGTTAAAGAAATCTAAAGCGCAACATAAAAAATTGCTATTAAAATAAAATATAAAACTAAATAATGTAAAGCATTAAGAAACATATTAGCAAAGTTTGATTGAAGCCTTGAATAAAAAGTTAAAGTTAAGATTGAAAACTGAAAATTAAGCAATTAAAAATTGAAAAAATAAAGATTAAAAATTAAAAATCACCCAAAATGAAAAAAAAAACAGTACAGTGAAGAAAGAAAAATTGTAAAGTGAAGATTAAAAATTAATATTGAAAATTGAAAATTAAACAATTAGAAATTGAAGAAATAAAGAATAAAAATCACCCAAGTGAAATTAAAAAAAAAAGCCAGTACAGCGAAGAAAGAAAAATTGTAAAGTGAAGATTAAAAATTAATATTGGAAATTGAAAATTAAGCAATTAAAAATTGAAAAAATAAAGAATAAAAATTAAAAAATCACCCAAATGAAATTAAAAAAAAAAAAAGCAGTACAGTGAAGAAAGAAAAATTGTAAAGTGAAGATTAAAAATTAATATTGAAAATTGAAAATTAAACAATTAGAAATTGAAGAAATAAAGAATAAAAATCACCCAAGTGAAATTAAAAAAAAAAGCCAGTACAGCGAAGAAATAAAAAGAAGCCTGGATGCGGCCTTTCTCCAATGATTCAATCAAGATTCGGAATATCAAATTACACTAAAGATTTCATTCTCAAGTTTAAATAAATCTATCTATAATGACGTAAATTTGAGGTTGATTCGTGCATTGTCATCGAATAGTATTCAAAATTTCAGCTCAATTAGAGATCAAGAAATTAGTGAAAAATTCAGTACAAGACTTCGAAATAGAAAGACATACATTACGAGTAAAATAAATGTGTGTAAAAAATAGGGACTTTTGACGATAAATCTTCTGTAAGAACCATCTATATACAATGGTGGGGATCTTTTGAATTAAGGCAGAAAAGTGCGCCTTTCGTTGTTAACGAGCATCGTTAAGGTGAAAGTACGATTTTTCTCGAATACACGAGACACAACCTTTTTAGGGGTCGGTCGAACTCATTCATACACTCATTCATCCATGCTCAAGTCAGAATTTAGATCCAAACCAGAGGCTGACTCATCCCTGATTCAATACCCCCCAGAGGTATAATTTTGGATGGGAATTTGGAGGACTTTGCTGCCATTACATATTTAGCGTGCCCCAACTGCCATAAGCAACACGGCGGTCTTTGGCCGAGATGAGGACAGAACTCGCCACCTTTCGGTTACGAGACTGATGCTCTACCAACCAGGCTACCACAGCTCATCTATAAAATAGCCAATCGAAGTTAAAAAAATATTATGGACGAGAAAAAAAATATTTTTTTATTTACATGAATAAATAATATCTAAAGTTTATCTATGAAAACATTTATTTACTCATCATAAAAGGTACGGCCAATGAAAATAAAACTCGTTCACCATGTTTTTTCTGTTTAATTTAAGATTTCAAGAAATAAAACACGAAAAACACTTTAGAAAACAAAAATGATAGTCAATAAAGTACGCAATTGTAAGTATCGTGTTAAGTTTTAAAAACTTGAGAATTTTGTCTAGTGTATGGGTTTTACTTTGACTCTATATATTCCATATCCATCTATACAAGTGCTACGTTTTGTAACTATGGTGTAAGTCAGTGTTTCTCAACCTTTTAGTATTCACGGCCCAATTTTCAATCATAATTTTCATCGCGCCCCCCTCCCCACCGCGTACAATAAAATGTATACAATAATAATGTATTTTGAGCATTATGGCGCTAAACCTGCACTACAACCTTAATTTTAAACTTTGCAAATTACCAAGAATACGGAAATTTATTGACATTTTGCAACACTGATACTCAGCATTGAAAAAACAATAATCCTATGCCTTTTTATTGCTCTTGCGTCCCACCATGTCGGGCATTCTCACGGTTTCGCGAGAAGTTTCGATTTGTCTGGAATTTGTCTGGTCAGGTTAAAAGTTAAGTTAGGAGCGTGCGCAGATGTGAACAAATGTTTTCTCATAGGGAGAAGGAGAAAGTTCTATGACGCCAATTTCAATTCCAGACAATCTCATTCGAGTCGATCCTTCTTATCGCTATTGAATCTATTCTTAATGTGTATGTTATATATATTTTCGTGTAATTGCAATTCACGGTATTAAATATTCACGGCAACAGACTTATGCAGAGTCATGGATAAATTTTTAAGCGAGCGTAAGCGAGCATTAGACGATAGACAAGCATCAACAAGTACACAGACGAGCGTGGTTCCGAAAATAAAATCAAGAAAATATTCTCAAGAATACTTAAATTTTGGGTTCACTAGTACTGAAGTAAATGAAGAAGAAAGGCCCCTGTGTATCATTTGCTCAAAAATGTTGGAGGCAGACAGCATGAAACCTAATAAACTTAAACGACATTTGGAAACGCTTCATAGTGAGTACGTAAACAAACCCAGAGAATTCTTCGAATTAAAATTAAAATCATATGAAAAGCAAAAATCATTGTTTAAAAAAACTTTGTGAATGAAAAAGCTTTAATTGCCTCTTACAAACTTTCATATAAAATAGCCAGATGTAAAAAGCCTCACACCATTGGTGAAGAGCTTATTTTGCCAGCCGCAATTGAGATTGTAGAAATTATGTTTGGAGATAATTTTGCAAAACAATTGCAGTCTATACCTGTTTCAAATTATACTGTTGCCCGTCGAATTGCTGATATAGCTGAAGATGTAGAGTGTCAGCTTTTGTCGAAGTTACGTGACAAATTGTTTTCAATACAACTCGATGAGGCAACAGATAGTAATAAAGATGCTCATTTCATTGCCTATGTTAGATTTTGTGATGATTTGTCAGTAGTAGAAGAATTACTTTTCTGCAAACCAATAGAACTCAAAGCAACAGCACTCGCATTATTTGCTATCTTAAATGATTTTATGAACGAGGCAAACATAGAATGGAAAAATTGCGTCGGAATATGCACCGATGGTGCTCCTTCTATGTCCGGAAGATTCCAAAGTATTCAAGCACTTGTGAAACAAAAATCGCCACAGTGCGTCTGGACACATTGCATGATCCACAGAGAAGCTTTGGCTTCCAAAGAAATGAGTCCTGGTTTGAATATTGTGTTAACTACGGTTGTAACCGTAGTAAATTATATAAAAATGAGACCCCTGAAATCAAGAATCTTTTCCGCACTTTGTAAAGACATGGGTGAAGTACATTCAGCGTTACTATTTTATTGCGAGGCAAGATGGTTATCACGAGGGAAATTTTTGCAACGTGTTTATGAATTAAAAGAAGAAATCGCCGTTTTCCTAGAAGAGAAAAACAGACCGGAAGCTGAGAATTTTCGCGATAGTTTATTTGTGATGAAATTGAGCTACATGGTCGACATATTCGAGAAATTAAATAACTTGAATCTTCATCTGCAAGGAGCAAATACACATATATTGGATACGAGTGATAAAGTTAATGCTTTTTGTAGGAAATTGGAATTGTGGAGCAGAAATTTAAAGCAAGAAAACTTAACAATGTTTGCAAATTTGAATGATTGTATTAAAACTTACAAGGCTGAAGAACAACATGTAAAAGTTGTTTTTGCAACCATTGAAAATCATTTAGCAATGCTAGCAAAGAATTTTAAAAAGTACTTTCTTGCTGACGACAAACTGATATCAAGTTACAAGTGGGTGAGGGATCCATTTCAAAATACTCCCGAAGGACTCTCAATTGAAGAGGAAGAAACCTTCATAGACTTCACGGCAAGCGGCGAAACCAAAAGACAATTTAGTAATAAATCACTCTTTGAATTTTGGGCAGGAGTGGATGATGAGTTTTCTGCACTAAAAACAAGGGCATTTCGCATTCTACTACCATTTTCAACATCTTACCTTTGTGAAACTGGATTTTCTGCGGTGGCTTCTTTGAAGACAAAATATAGATCTCAGCTAAATATAGAAAAAGAACTGAGAGTGTCTATTTCTAATATTAAACCCTCCTTCGAAAAACTTTGCTCTGAAAGACAGGCCCAAGGAAGTCACTAATAATTATTAAATTTGTTTTTAATTTAGTAAGTTGTTTTAATTTAATAAGTTAATTATTAAATATGTCGAAATGTATTTTGTTTTGTATGTGTGTGTGTGTGTGTGTTCTTTCCTTTCAGTCACTTAATCAATTTTTTTAAATAACATTTTCTCTTGGATATGCTCGCGCCCCCCCATTAGTGTGCTCGCGCCCCCCTAGGGGGGCGCGCCCCACAGGTTGAGAATCACTGGTGTAAGTTTTTTGTGTTAAATTATTTATTAATATTTATTAATATTTTAATTTGCTATTTGAGTAAAAAATGTATCAAATTTTCCTTTTTAAAATCTAAATTCGAACAACAGAAAAAAACCCCAGCCGTGTGAACGATTTTTACTTTGACTGACTGTATTTCAGTTGAAAGAATGCTTCAAGGAATAAGAACTAATTTTCTCGTATTAGTTATATATAAAGAAATCGTGAGTAGAAATTTTCTAGAATCTAATATTTCCGCGAAAAAAAAGTAAAAGGAACAAAATAAGATTTTTTAAGTATTACAATGGGGGTCAAACTTATTAAATTTCTTGAAAGCTGAGAAAATTTTTGTTTTCCTTACTCATATGTCTCAGATGAACTTACTGCTTTTCTTGTGAAACTTCAACCAATTATACTTGATAAACTCCGATGATCTTTGAAAGAAAGACAGATCGAGATAATTTAATTGAAAGTAGAAAATCTAAGTTTCAATCTAATGTGTAGTATTTCATAATCAAAGAATTTAACTTTATGTTGTCTAACGAAAATTCATTGCCTACCATATTATATTCTCCTGCTAAGCTTGTACTATCATATTCTTCTGATATAGAATTTTTTAACTCTTGAGAATTCATACATTACAATTACTTTTTTAACCTTCTCGTTGTCCCCATATAAGAGAATAATAATTATATTTCCGTTTTTGTATTTTATACGTCTAACCGAAAAATATAATTAAATTTAACATGCTATACCAAATTATTTTCCGTTTAAAATATAGCTCATTGTGTATCATATGTGATTTATAAATGTATAAAGCCAAATATCATATCATGTGTATATCATATGTGGTACTATACATATGACAGGGGTGGCTCGCGAGTCATTTGCGGCTCTTTGAAGGATTATTTGTGGCTCTCGATAAATGAACCCGAGTTTCCTTTTCATTTTTGTGTTATTATGTTTTTAAAAAAATATTACAACTGATAGAGCTCTGGCAATGCTGGGTAAAAAAATCGATCTTATTGAGCTTTTAAGAGATGATTCTCAAATTCCACAATTCATACTAATTCACTGAATAATTCACCGAGAACATCTCGTTACAAAATATTTAAAATATCCTGATGTTATAAAAACAGGGTAGCACATTGTAAATTACATTCTCCCCTAAACAAAAAATCATCGACAATTCAAAAATTTCCTTGAAAAATTAAAGGATGAAGAACTTTCAAATAACACGCAATAAATATAAGTTGTGTAAAAAAAATTTTTAATACTTTTTTTGCATACCTTTTAAATAGTATTTAATTGTGGATTGTGAAAAATTTCAAATTTTGAAAAATGACTTGGATTATCAAGGAGCTTGGCCACCCCTGACATATCATATGATATATATAGCTATCATTTTGTGATGTATATCATATATGATGATATACATACGATATGATATGATATACAGCTATCTTTTTGTGATGTATATCATATATGATGATATACATATGATATGATAGGATATACAGCTATCATTTTGTGATGTATATCATATATGATGATATACATACGATATGATATGATATACAGCTATCATTTTGTGATGTATAGCATATGTGATATACAGAACAGGCAAAGAGTTAATCAAGTTGTATAAAGATGTTGAAGGATTATATTATGCATGCTGCTTAAAGTAATAAAAACAAGAAAACTTTAGCCAAAGGAATGACGAGTAAACAGTAAAGCAGTAAGTGGTATTACCAGTAATTTAACGGAATCTTATTCAAAGAAAAAGGAGCAGAAAAATAATTTTAAAAATCTTTGGCCCTTAATGTGATTTTACAGCGATAAATACATGCTGGCCTCTAGGTCTTATTGAATTCGGTGGTTTAAGATTTTATCCAAAACCAATTAAAGATTTATCCAGTCTTCAACTGAAACGTGTCTGCAGACGGTGACTCTATTCATTCAAGTCGTGACCCTTGCTGCCATTATACGAGTTTCATAAAGGAAGTGATCTATGTTCGGAAACGATGTCTCACATCAATGACTCCGAATGCAAAGTGATTTTTTCCCCTCTCTCAATTTCTTTATTCGATCTCTCTGGTGACTAGGCAGAAGGCCAGTTTTGCCAGTTTTTGTCGAGAAGCGTTTGGGCATCGGTGTCGAAGAAGAGTCTGGATGTCAGTTCGTCGGACAAGAGAATAGATGGACGGTCGGTCATGCGTGAAGACCACTGGATGTCAGGTCAGATCACGAGATACAAAGATCACCGTAAAGAGGGAAGCGTGGTATACATCGAATTTAGGGTTGTAAGACTTGCACTGATCTGTGTCTGAATAGTGGTTAGCGGAAGGAAGATTACTAGGGAGAACTGTGAGCTTATTGTATTGGAATTCATAACTTGTAAATTATTATTTGAATTTGTGAAAGAGAACTGGTTATGATGTTGCAGAAACTCTTTCACATCGAAGATTCGATCGATATGATTATGTTATTGTTCCGAAAGGCGATTTGTTTTTAATCCGGTACTTTTTTTTTGTGATCGAAGAAAACATTTACAACAGAAAACCTGCGTTATTCAATTTTTGCAAAATGTTGCAACAGAAGTATTTTAATCTCGTAAATAAGACTAAAGATTTTACAATTTTACTTTAATTTTTATAAAAAATCAATAAATTCTAGGAAAAAGGTTGATATATACCGGGGGCCATAATTAAAGTGCTCACAGTGTTCTGTAGCTCGATCTATTTGCGAGAATGGCTCAACATTTTGTAGGAAGATTAAAAAAGACGCGGAACGAAGGATTCCGGGAAAAAAAAAGTTCCAAAAGTCACCGCTAGGGGAATATTTGGCGCTGTGTTATAGTAAATAGAGTGTTAACAAATGCAAATCAATACGGAATAAAATTACCTTTTATTATGCACATTTTCTGATTTAGTTCAAGCGCAATATGGCAATACTTTTAAAAAAGCGTAAAATCTACATAAACACCGATAAAGTCTCGTGATCTGCAATATCACGTACGCTGAGCAGAATAAGAAGTTCTTTATTCAAATTTCACGTTACATTCATTGGCACAGTTAAGAAATTAATTTCCGTATTAATTTGCATTTGTTAACACTGTATTTTCTATTACACAGCGCCAAATATTCCCCTAACTGTGACTTTTGGAACTAATTTGTTTTTTCGCGGAATCCTTCGTTCCCCGTCTTGTTTAATCTTCCTACAAAATATGGCGTCATTCTCGCAAATAGATCGAGATACAGAACACTGTGAGTACTGTCAGTTTAAATATGGCGACTCGGTATATATTTTTTAAATGTGGTGTACTTGCCTTTAGACTTTTAGCATACGATCCACCGATTTGTTGCTCTTTATATTATGGAAAATCCATATAAGTAAGGTAATATAGCACTCTATGAGGGGACATCACTCAAATACAACCAAGCCTTATTTGGGAATTGAACCCAAACCCATTGGGTGGGACCAAAATAAGCTAACCATTATTCAGTCTGGGTGGTGGAGATGGAAGAGTAAATTTAGGTATTTACAGATAAGGAATGAAGTTTATTAAATTTGAAAAAAAACGCATATAACAATAAAAAATATAATTATATAAAGAAAAATAATTTATATGGATAATATTTATTCTTAACCTTACTTTATGACTAGTGTGCACAGCATTTTAGAGATTCGAAAGGCATTTCATCAACTACTTTTTGGAAGATGCTACAACGAATGCAGACGACGAGATCTTTATCGAACTTTTTATTATGCCCTTTCTCTTCCGATAATGCGTTGTCCAAAACAATGACAAGGAATACTTCCGGTTCAGAAGATGAGGTAAAAAGTTCAGTTTCGACTGTGAGGCGTAATGCTGTATTTTAATATATATATTTCCACCCTTTAGACATTGTCTAGTATTGTGCGCAGCGGGATGGTAATTATCTTGAAATTACGACCGGTTGAAACAGGTAACAAAATTCCTGGTTTATCGTCCAAAACCGTTCAAGATTTTGGCTGCCATTCTGAGCTCAAGTTTATACGTTTGGAGGCTTAAATAGTGGCAAAAAAAAGAACTTTTAGGTTTGTATTTTTATCATGATTTTATGTAATGATCATTTATTATATTTAAATCTACGTTTAGATGAATATCCGGGGATTTTCAGGACAACGTATAAAATTTGATAGACCCTAGAAAATTTAAGAAAATTATTGATTAAAACAAGAGTTTGAACTATTTGCTTATAAATTTAGAGCTCTGTTTCAATCTAAAATTGTTATCTCAATAATGTTAAAGGTCAAACATACTTTCCAGAGTTTATTTTGAGCACAATCAATATTTTGAAGCTCGTGAATATAAAATATTATGCATAATCGAGTATAAAGGAAAAAACTTGCCGTAATGCTTAATAGTAATTATTTATATTTGAGAAAATAAGAAAGGTAATTAAAATATGAATGATCCATTTTAATTCAATTGTGCCTATATTTAACAATACATTAAAGGAAGGTATCTGTTACTGTTAGCAAAGTTTACTGAAGCAGAATCATTACTTATTGATTTTAAAAACATAAAAATTAAAAGTGTAAAAAAATGGAGATATTAAACATTTTGCTTCCACCGTATCACAAATCTGATACTCTAGGATTGGGACGTATCAGTCCATAGATACGTCATAGAGTCCAAAGTATCATAATGTCACTTTTTATTCTGAGATATGACAGACACAGAAGTGATACTAGTGTATCATATTAATTTCTTTTCCTATATGGTATTGAACCTTATAAGAATTTACACGATATATGCCTGCAACGTACCTCATGTACTATAGTATAAGAACTATTGTTTGATCCTAACATGTAAATAAAGGTATCATATTTATAAAGGTCCTTTTTTTCAAGCCCTATCATACCTAGCATCTTAAAAACAGGAAAAAACATGAAGCCGTATCAGATGGGATACCCAAAGAACAAAAGGGTTGTGTGTAATCCATATTAAAATTTAGTTGAATATTGTAAACCAGAATAAAATATAAACGATATTTTTCCTTAAGTGTCCATAATTAACAAATTATGTTTAGTATTAAAATTCTTTTCATGCTTATTTTTATCAATTAAAATCTGACGTTGATCTAGATTATAATAAATATGTTTTCACCTTCAACTTGAAATATATTTTCCTTACGACAGTCCAACAATATTCTTTAAGTCTGAACGCTGCATAAAAAATCGCCTGCTACAAAATAGGATTGAACCCTTAGTTGTTGAGCTTCATTGTTACAGCACTGTTCCATCTCACTGTGCAACAGAATGACCACATCTAAGAACCAAGTTTACATCATCAGTTCAGAAAATTTCCTTCAACAAAGCTGCAACCATTTGGACAACAAAAAGCAAATAAATATATTTTTAGTTCAATAAGCAGATGCGTGCATGCATGATGTCCGCAGAACATCTTAGCGTGTCCCAAAAGAAACATCTGACTTATTAACATTATGCACGCAAACGATGTAAACAAAAGTAAACTGTTTTTGTTTAAACTGAACGCAATCAGTATAATGACTTACTGTTTCAATGGTAGATAGTTCCTCGTTTTAGCCCCCAGTCTTTAATGAACAGGAAAAGTTCGTTGAACGATCGTTTGTGTTTTGGTCGCTGATTGAGTGCAGTGAAAGCTGGACGAAAGCAAAATCATCCCAATGTAATTTTAAGTTTGACATCTGCATTATTAGGAGAAATCTTGAAATTTTAAGAGTGGGTTTTGGTAAATGTCTTTTTTTTAAAAATTATTATCCAATCTCATGCTAGAAGGAGGAAGTAAAATTAATGTGTATTCAACTAATTTTGAGTTTGAAATATAAAATAGCCTTGAAATTGAGGTTTTAAATAAGCCACCGTTAAACTTATCCGCATTGACTTTACATAGATTGGTATGGAAAAAAGTTGACCTCAATGCTCCAAACCAAACCTAATATAGAGATTGGTGGATGAAGATGACTTGCAAAAAAGTTCCATCAACAATCTGCACATTACTTTAATACTTACCAGCAATACCAACAGTGTTGCACAGATTTCAGGCAAGAAGATTAACAGTTCCGAATTAGTAGTGTGATAGGAATAATCTACAAGTTCGAACTCCTCAAAACACCTTTAAGGACAAAGTCAAGGGTCAACTTTAAAAATACTCTTATATTCTCTGAGGACACAAGGATAATAGGGCTCTCATTTCATAATAAGCGACTTCATATCTGTAAATATTAGTAATTATCTCTCCCCTCTTTAAAAGAACACAATAACTAACATGTATTATTTGGCGAATGTAAGACTAAATAAATACTGCTGTGTTCCAAATCAAATTAATTCTCTTATAACTATCTCAATACATTTTATTAGGCGTGTCTAAAGAGTATTGTTACATTAAAAGCTTTACAAGCAATAATCATACTTCAAAACATTTATTGCGGAGCAAGTCGAGGACTTGTGATTTTCAAGAACAGAACAAATATACTTGTTTCCAGGAACAAAATTATTCATTAATATCTCCGTATCCTCTCCTCAGCTAACCGTAACAATCATCCATCCCTGGCATTATGAAATGCGTGAAAGACCGCTAATGGTTTTGTCATTAACAGAAAGAGATTTCGCCATTTGGAGAACGAAGGGAAAAGAGGGCCATCATTAATTTCTGATTCGTTATAATCTTCAGTGTTGAGAGGGGAAAACTTTGAAGAGTCACCACCGGGATTTTAATTAGGGCGGATTTCGGATCATGTGCTCCAGAACGATGAGAGGCGGAAGGCTCGGTGTAGACAGATCGTGGGCGAAGTCTTAAGATTTGAACCTAGACGTGGAATTATTCATGATCATTTTTGAGGATTAATCAATGAGATCTTCTTGTGAACAAAGAACAGGGATACTCGGAATTATCTTTAACTATGGCTAAGAACACGAAAATTGAAAAAGTGGTTTAGTTTTTTCTTTTGTACTTGCAGCTTCCTAGAATCTACAATACTCAGGTTTTCGATTACGTTTCCTTACAAGGCGAAGTGATAGCCAAGGGTGGCCATCCTGTGGCTCGCGAGCCACATGCGGCTCTTTGAAGGATTATTCTCGATAAATGTACCCGAGTTCGATTTCATGTTTTTTCTACAGTTTCTTAAAATTTATAATTATATATATTATATATATATATATATATATATATATATATATATATATATATATATATATATATATATATATATCAGGGGTGGCCAACCTGCGGCTCGCGAGCCACATGCGGTTCTTTGAAGGATTATTTGTGGCTCTCGATAAATGTACCCGAGTTCCCTTTTCATTTTTGTGTTATTATATTTAAAATAAATATTACAACTGATGGAGCTCCGGCAATGTTGGGTAAAAAAATCGGTCTTATTTGGCTTTTAAGAGATCATTCTCAAGTTCCACAATTCATACCGATTCACTGCATAATTCACCGATCACATCTTGTTACAAAATATTTAAAATATCCTGATGTTGTAGAAACAGTGTAACACATTGTAAATTACAATCAGACCAATGTAAAAAATCATCGACAACTAAAATAATTCCTTGAAAAATTAAAGGACGAAGAACTTCCAAATAATATTCGTTATATATAATTTATGTAAAAAAAATTTTAATACCTTTTTTGCATACCTTTTAACTACGTATTTAACTGCGGCTCTCGAAAAATTTCAAATTTTGAAAAACGGCTCGGACTATCCAGGATCTTGGCCACCACTGGTCTAGACCAATGCTTCTCGACGTGGAGGTTATGCCCCAGTGGTGGGGCTTACAGTTTATCAGGTGGGCAAGGAAACTTTTAACCCTTTCAAGCTAGGTGGTATTACACATGTACAACTTGATGATGGTCACTTAATGCGCGGTAGTATACAAAGTAATTATAAAAATAGTTGCTTTTAATTGCTCAGCAGCACATAATCGTTAACACTAATACAGTAAAACGCATCATGGCGTTTTGATCACCTGTGGCCGTTGTCTGCAGTCAAAGAAGGTCCATATGCAGAAATAAAATAATAGGGTGTGTCACATGCAAACAGTTGATTTGAAAAATCGTTATAATTCTGAAATTTTTACAATGTTTGGTATTAAATTCGATATACTGGTAAACATAATTTATTGTAGTGTAAAATAGTCGTTGCTAACTGTACTAAACTAGAGTCCTTAGATTTGAAAGAGGGTCGTACTTTATAAGTACCACTGATCACAATTGGTAATAATAAGGCATGAGAAACGTGCAAAAGTAAGTCTGAAGTTTTTGTTATAAAAATCCATTTAATAATTTACAATAAAACTACTTGGAAATTACAATAAATTAAAAAAATATTATTATATTCCTTATAAAATAATTATTAAATATGTTCGCCAGGTGGGGGCATCAGATAGTTAAAAGCGATTCGGTGGAGAATGGTCCTAAAAAATGTTGAGAAGCACTGGTCTAGACAATGTGATATAACCTTTAGTTACCCAAGAACTAGTCAAATTTTAGTGTAGGAAATTCAAATTCAGAGGCAGCAAAAAAGAATAAAATTAACTATAACTCATATATATAACACACTGAATATATAAATATACATATATATACACATATTATATATATATATATACATATATATATATATATATATATATATATACATATATATATATACATATATATATATATATATATATAATATATATATATTATATATATATATCTTGTATATATATATATATATATATATATATATATATATATATATATATATATATATATATATATATATATATATATATATATATATATATATGAATTGTAATATTGCAACAACGTTGTTTTACCGATATTCATTATTTCAATTCTTAAGAGGAATTAATGGATGTCGTCTTTTATTTCTTTTCGATGTGTGTGTGTTTACGTGCAAATATCAATGTTTTGCATTAAATGTATATCCTATCATACATTGTATTTAAAAACTACCTAATGCCTGATTTTGCTGGTCCCTAAAAGCACAATATTTGTACAAAAGCCACGATTTATGATTCATAACATTTATGACTATACTCCATTATTGAACATATTTATATTAAATGCAAATAAATCCCATGCTGAATTCATATTTGCTCAGATTATATTTCAAACTATTCAATTATTTTATTTAAGTTAAGGAAATATTAGAATTTAGTTGAATATGGAAACATTAAAATTTAAGCAAACAACTACCCCCCTCATCTATTATTCAGATTCTTTGTGTTCCCCAAAAATATGTCGGAAAAATTATGAATTCAAAATCCACCACAAAAGAAAAGATTTGCAAACTAATTGCAGGGATTAATTTTACACACATTCATTATCTCTAATTGAAAGAAAAGATGTATATTCCGAAAACGTTTGTGATCTTTAGTGTATTGAATTCCCAGGATGAGAACTCCGTTTTGTTGTAAAAAAATTACCAGACGATTATGAAAAGATAGCAAGCTTATCACAATGGAATGGCTTAGATTTGTATGGAAGTGTAGGAGAACGAAACAAATTTAATGATTACCCGACAGGATTTTTTTTTCAGTAAAAAGGATGTACAGCTGAAAGGAAACGAACTAGACTCGTTATTTCCAAAGCAATTCTGATCATGTAGGAAGAAGGATAATTGGCATAATTCAATGCTAATTAGGATGCCTAAAGATGAAATAACTATGATTGGATACTAACGTTACATATGTACAAATTTGCTTAATATGTAACAAATGAAGAAAAAAATGAAGCTTATATACCCTCTCTTCATAAAATCACTAAATTATACAGAATTCTGTTATTTTTATACAAGTATTGTGTCCTAAATAAATTTAAAATTATTGTTCGTTAAGAAGCTGTCTAAGCTGCACAGTATATTCACTACAGTCCATTGAACATAAAATTAGACATTATTAGTATTTAGTACCAAGTACCAAGTCTACTTAATAAGTATAAGTACCAAATTAGTACCAAGGCATAAATTACATTCAAAACTTTAAAATTTCACCCACCAACATAATGCCTGTTAGGTTTTAAAGAGGTGAGGTTATCTGGTCAGAAGCTTTACAGTTAATGTTTTCTAGTGGAAATCTAATTAAAATAAGGCATGTTGCTTTAGTCACTTGGGACATCTACAAACGTGGAGTGAGCCTCGGACTCAAAACTTTAGTTATGTACTTAATCGTTCTAGTTATTTGCAATCATGTAGAAGAGGATACTGCTAGAAGGATTGAAACAGAATTATTGGGATGATGAATAGTTTCTGTTGTAAGATATATATACACAAACTATACAAGGTTCTACCTAGTAAAGTCACGCCTGCATAACCAAAATCTTTCCAGGGCTCTAACTAGTTCCTTGTTTTAATCCCGAAGATTAAAATAGTTTAGCAAATAATAATTACATATACAAAATGTAAAACTTGATTTCCACTAATTATTTTAATGTTCTTCTTGTATATTTTACCGACTTTAGTAACTCGTCTGGTATATACCATTAAAATTTGAATCAAAAGATAATGGTAGGAAATAATACACCACTCATATATAGAAGCATCTGTTTTTAGGTCCTGACCAGTAGTTTTTAATGTACTTTACTCGTACATAATTTTGATATGTAAGGACGCTATTTCGAATCCCGATAGAACACTGGAGCAATCGCTTGTGCTCTTTTATGAAGTTTTTTTACCCCTTAACGTGCAAGCTCGAGTTAACTCGATCGCGCTAAACTGGCCAAACTGTACTCACTCGAGATAATTCGAGCAGCGTTGTACTTTATGTTGCTATAATTTTTCATACTCGAATGCAATCGAGGATTGAAAATAAAATGTGAAAGAAAAAAAAACCAATTGTTTTATTGATATTTATTGTTTACTTGGAATTATAATCTATAACACTTACTTATTCAAGCATAACATATAGGTATTTTTTCTAAATTCAACTTTCTAAATTGTGTTTTTTACATTAAAGATTTTTTTTGGCCGGCCTTTTTTTTAGAAAAAAAACCTGTGCATTAAGGGGTTAAGTACGTATAATTTCCTTCTTTGGGGTTTTCTTTCGTTTGCCCATACATGAGTGTCAGTATTCTAAATCAAATTCTACTGGAAGGTCGCGTCATATGTTCGAAGGGTATTTCCTATACTCTAGTTTCAGATAACCGAAAGTCTGACAAGACTTACAACTGTATCGGTGGACCTGATTGTCGAGAAATGTTATTTTTACCTCTTTGCTGTGTATTCTTCTCTTCCACTCTTGAGCCTCTTTCAGTAACCCCTTTGTTAGTTTCCAAGCATTTTTAGACTTATATCTCACATTTACCCAAGTGACAGTCTTTTGGACATTATTTATTCAGGCCAAAAAAGCTTAAACAGACAGCACAATTCTACTATTAATTCATTACAAAGCCATCCACAAAAGATTATGACAGATGTTTAAATGAAGATCAATTCAATACACATTCTTTAATATTATTCACAAAAGCTTCGTATAAATAAAAATAGATTTTATATTTAAACATCTGATTTTCTTTAGACATTTTACGTTTTTCTTTTATTGGTGTGGGGAAAGATTCCTTTCTTCCCTTATTAATAGAGAAATGATATATTTAAAATAATTTCATATTGGTATTATTGCATTCTCCTTATAGAGTATTTTTATTCACCTTATACTGCAATTAAGTAAGAAAATATAATGCCATGTAAGACTATCTAATACCTAAAACACTGTGTTCGTTAAAACAACCGAGACATATCATCTGTAATCTCAAAATATATAATTAACTAGTTAACATAATTTATAATATACGATTAATTTTGAAATGTTGCAAAGTTCTTTTAGAGTTATTTATTCTATTCAATATTTAATTTCAAACATCGTAAATAATTCTTAACTGTATCAGTTCATTCTATTTGAGAGTATCCCGCAATAAGCGAATAACAATAATAGAAAATGTAGGTCCTAGCCTGGAACCCGTATCTTTTACTATAAGCTATGGAAATAGTGGTATCACAGCAATACATCACCAGGTGCTATTTTTAGAAGCCTCTTCCTTTTAGCGATACTTTACTTAAAATAAATATCTTAATTTCTTCCCAAAGAGATAATCAAGAATAAAAATTAGAATTACCCACTAAGGAAAATTGCTAAGGTAATTAGCTGTCCATTTCAGCAACGTAATGAAATGGCCAAAGATTTAAAAAGCTCTGGGGGATAAAAATGAGAACAGCGCTTCCACATTTTGTCTTTGAAGTGACCTTCCTTTCATCCATCATACGCATTCTGATACGGGACACTGGCCTCCATACCCACCACAGACAGAGGGGGACGATCGAAGCAGCTCCACAGCCAGCTAGCACCCTTTTTCGAGCATTTTGACTTCACACGGCAATCGATTCCTGGAGCTTCCGCTCTATCCCAGAGATTTATGGTGAATCTCCGAAAGGGCCACGGAAAAGTTTGGGCTCACCGGAGCGAGGATAACATTTTTTTTTTTTTTCATAGAGGGGGGGAGGAGGTGAAAGGTTTTTTTCGTCGTCGTCTTTTTTCTCATGCAGAACTGTAAGTGGAAGATCTTGTAAAGGTACGGGTGATTTAATGTTTAAAAGCGGATTATTTATCAGTAATCCCAACAGTTTGAAAAAATTTTGAGAAAAATAGAACACTATCGGAAAATACGTTTGATCAATTTAATTGCACGTATCGTACGTTCGATAAAATCAACACGTGATATTTAACCCAAGAACGTTTTCCCATTCTTGTAAAATGCTGTAACTATGGTTAAATTGGCAAGGCTTCTTTTAAATCACAGTTATTTAACTTTACTTGTTTGTCAGTTGATATTTTGAAATCAGTTTTTAACTATCTTCCTGAACAGCCAGACATCTGAACTTTTGCACATAGCTTCAGTTATGGTGACAATACAATATTTAATCATAAAATTATTAGATTTCAGAAAAGAAAAGACAATCATTTTGGTAAATACAAGAAGCTGTTGAACGTACTTGGAACACTAGTTGCAACAATTTTAAACTAGTATCGCCATCTGTTTGCAAGCATCATAACTATAAACTAAAATAATTTTTTTACTGTATTTTTTTATTGTTTTTTTTTATTAAATAAAAGCGATTTTTTAAAGATACTTTTATTTATATTTATGCTTATTTAAAATTTATATCTAAGAAAGATAGGCAAGTAATACACATATTTTTATTTAAAAATGATTTACTGCACATTAAAGTTATTTTCATCTATTAACAGTTTGTTATTTTAGTTACAAAACGTATCTATGACGTAAGGGAAGCGTTCTAGCATTAATCTTACAGTGATAACTAACAAAATATTTAACGATTTTACTGCAAAAATGAACATTTTTATTTATTTATTTATTTTTTTGGAATGTGAACCTTCTATTTTTATGAACATGATAAATTCACAGACTCCAACTGAAAATGCACGGTAAACATTTAAAAAAAAAAAAAAATTAAGAACTGTTCTCATCATGTAACTCTTAATCTTTAGAAATTCGAAGAATAAATATACTACAATTTGTGCCCTAATGCAGTACAATAAATGTGGTACGGACGTAGAATTTGATTATTTTCTATATAATACTTTATAACTCCCGGGAAGAATATCGAACATTTTTTACGGTTGTCTCTCTCTCTCTCTCTCTATATATATATATATATATATATATGTGTGTGTATGTGTGTGTGTTTACGTCACCGAGTGTGTAAATAAATAACTGAACAAATGAATAAATACGAGGAAAAGGCTTACGTTTTTTACCATTTTTAAAGCTAGAAAAGTCAAATAATACGTTTTCCTTAAAAAAAGATTTATTGCCCATTAAAATTATTTTCATTAATTAACAGTCTATTATTTTAATTACATCACGTCTCCGAGACGTAAAGGTATCATTTTTATGTATTTTACATATTAGAAATGATATTTATATAAAGCATTCTATACAACTCATAGTAAGACTAAAATTTCAAATATTCATTGCATTTAATAATGGAAAATATAATGCAGCCATGGGGGGGGGGGCGGCTACAAGTTTTAACTCAAAGAAAGTATGTACGAACTATTAGAATATATAAGTAATCATTAATCTTTTAACAGCATCTTATTTTAAAAGAGAAAACACGTGTTTATCTTTAATTATTTATTCTTTTTAATAATAAAATACAATTATATAGTAATGACTGTGTCATTGCCAGACTCACTAGAATCAGAAAAATTGTATAAAGAAAATGTGCTACGAAGTGAGTGTTACGGGACCTAGATTAGGTGCTAATAATGTCGCCTAGTCACCAAATTTCGTGATACTGTTGATTCCTTTCCGTGAAACAAACGTAATATAAAGGAAAATAATAAACATATATTTGCATACCAGTGTTTAATATTTTCTTTAGTTTAAAAACATTATAATCCATTAAAACTTTTCTAAACAGAATATAAAAATATATATATATATATATATATATATATATATATATATATATATATATATATATATATATATATATTACATTAAATCTCTATCTATATAAGCAAATGTACATTACCTACACAAGCGATGAATTTCTTTTGGTATTGGCTTAACGTTTTTTAGTTCTACGCTTATTTTTCAAGCCAGCATGGAAAAAAAATTATTTTCTCTTTCAATCCCCAAACCCAGACAGACAGTCTGTGTTAAAGAATGAAGAGGGGGAAAATAACTGGGATAATTCACGAGGAAAAGATTATTATTTGTTTAAACTTTTGATAACGCCATTTATAAAATTACATGCATTTTATCGTCGAGAATTTTGTTCTTTTTAACCATATTAATTCTCTTTTCTCTACCAATAACGTTTTTTATAAAAGTTTATTAACATTCATAATCAAATTTGATTCTATTGTTTGCGCTTCGAAAATTCAATTTTCTCGCATTATGGCATGATTACTACTTTATTGCGAGTGAAATTCCATTTAAAGCATCTCTCTCTTTCTGACTTTTTTTATTTATTTTCAACCATTCTCTTGTAACACGCAGTTTACGGTTAATAGATTTATAGCTCTACTGTGCTTTACCTTTATTAATTCAGCTTTATTTTTATCATACTTTTACATTTAATACTTTTTATTATTGATTTTTATGTTTTTTGCATCACGTATGTTTAATGCTATGATAGATTTTATTTCAGAATATATAACACAACACTTTTTATAAATACTCTTCCTTGATATGTTTATTCAAAGTTATTGAAAACTAAACACCTAGATCAGTGCTTCTCAGAGGTATTACAGTTTTTGGTCTATAAACACTTTCTTCTTTTTAACGTAAATGTAATATTGAATGCAACATTTGCAGTTTTTATCCCATAAACAATTTCCTTTTTTTAATTTAAATGTAATATTTAATTCAACATTTTATAAAATTTATACTTTACGCCTTTTACACTGTTTTTCTACAGTTTTTGGTCCATAAACACTTTTTTTCTTTTTTAACTTAAATGTAATATTGAATTCAACATTTACAGTTTTTGATCCATAAACACTTACGTATCTTATACAGGCTATTTTTATACAGTTTTTGATCCATAAACACTTTTCTCTTTTTAAGGTAAATATAATATTGAAAGGAAATTTTACAGTTTTTGATACATAAACACTTTTCTCTTTCTTAACTTAAATGTAAATTGAATTCAACATTTACAGTTTTTGATCCATAAACACTTTTTCTTCTTAACTTAAATATAATATTGAATGGAACAAATACAGTTTTTGGTCCATAAACACTCTCCTCTTTTTTAACTTCAATGTAATATTGAATGCAACTTTTACAGTTTTTGATCCATAAACTCTTTCCTTTTTTTTAACTTAAACGTAATATTGATTACAACATTACTTTTCCTTGTCATATTTATACAAAATTATTGAAACTAAACACCTAGATTAGTAGATCAGTCTTTCGCAGTAGTTTTACAGTTTTTGATCTATAAACACTTTCTTCTTTTTAATTTAATATTGAATGCAACATTTACAGTTTTTTATCCATAAACACTTTCCTCTTTTAACTTAAATGTAATATTGAATTCAACATTTTACACAGTTTATACTTTACGCATTTTTCACAGTTTATTTTTATACAGTTTTTGGTTCATAAACACTTTTCTCTTTTTTATCTTAAATGTAAAATTGAATGCAATATTTGCTTATATAGTTTTTGATCCATAAACATTTACGCATTTTACACAGGCTATTTTTATACAGTTTTTGGTTCATAAACACTTTTCTCTTATTAACTTAAATGTAATATTGGATGCAACATTTACAGTTTTTGATCCATAAGCTCTAGTGTCATCTGAGGACTTGTGAAGGATTGAATGCATTCTTATATGTATCAGGTCAGTGTTCGTTAAGGCCTTATCATACGTAAATACGGACGTGTTGCAAAAGCAGCAGATTAGGCTTAAGGTTTCTTTTCCTGTTGAAGAAAACTTGGATATATCGCCCAAATGCTAAAAATTTTCAACCGATTCAAGAGCTTATTACAAATTAACCTAAACAAAAATAAATTGTTTGCAATATTTTCGCTGTGACATAAGAAAGCTGCACTTTCTTCACTGGTAAGAGTAATTATAAACGAACACGTACTTATTGCTTTGTGATATAGACTTTTAAAAGTGTTAGCATAGATAGATAGAGATGTTGGATAAAAATGAAAGATCAATGTAGTATAAAGGGAAAAGGGATAAAGAAAAATGTGAGGAACCAGCTTCTGTTTCAGCTGGATAAGGAATAAGACTAATTAGAAGATTTTTCAAAAAGAAGATCTTAATTTAAAAGTTAGCAACTTTCAGCAAACTTATTGCTTTTTCGCACCAAGTAGAAGCATGTAAGTTTCAATAGAACTCTATCCTTTTTTTCTCTCATCATTTGTGTATTTAATGAAATTGCCTTTTATTTTTATTCATTATTTATAAGAAAAGGTTCCCTCTTCATAATGTGCAGATACATTCTGTACAATCTGGCCAAAATGTTAAACTTATACTGCATCGCATTTATAATAGAAAGCAAACAACTGAAATTAAGATTTCAGTACGAAAATAACTTAATACTTTCTGCTCTCGAAGAAAATAACGACTTTAACGTTGAAATAATGAGATTTTCCTTTATTAGAATTCAAACCGGCTAAAAGGGACACGAAACATAAAGAGATAAACTTAATGAGATTTATATTTGTAGCATGCTTAAAAAGCGAATATTATGAAGGATAAAATCATCGTTTTATGCCTTTTTTGAAAAATCTCTCTTTTATGTTTCAAATACTCAAGTAAATTGCTCCCGGATGTTCTACAAATGACGTGAGAATTGTTTTCATGATACGAAAGTGTAATGTTTTTATTTTTCACAAAATATTTCAATCATATCTGGGGATGTTGAAAATATTTATAGATTGCGGCAGTTTATATCTGTGATGGAATATGTAAAAAAATTATTGAAAAACAGACAACGGTATTTTAGTCCACTGGAGCGCAAACTTTTTTAGACTACGACCCCTTTTGTAGAGAGAAAATTTTTGGCTACCCCTAGAGATAAACGTTCACATATACCATGTATATTTCGCGCATTTCTTTCGTTTCATCGAATAAAAATATCATCATATTTGACTCATATTAATTTTATTTATAATTTTAAGAAAATACTTTTTGTATAACACAAAAATCAGTAAATTGCCCTTTAATGAGATGTATGTGGCTGCAAGTTTCTAATTATCTCATCGATGTTTGGATGTATGTTGCTAATTGCAATTCGCATATCATTTTCAGGGTTTAAACTCGAGCGGTATTTAGTTTTTATTGAAACTAGTTTGCTAAATCCAGTTTCACATAAATACGTTGATGCAAATTGTATTAACACTCTGATGGCATTCTTGCATAAAACGGGATATTGTTTTTCTACGGATAGCCAAAAGTTTTGGCAAGGCTGAGACTTAAATTGATTTCGAAGAGTATAATCACTAATTAGATCTATCAATTGCTCTTTCTCACTAATTTGAAGAGTTGAACTGCATATGTCAAAGGAAAATGGATCACGAATCCAACCAAGATCGTTTTCAGGAAAATCCTGGAATCTTCTCGAAAAATTTTTCTTTAACTTTTCAATGTGATTGGAAAAGATGTTTTTAAATGTAATTTAAGTGTATCTATATTATTTTCAGCAGCATGCAAGGATAATGCATTTCATAAAAATTTAGCGACCCCCACAGGGGTCGCGACCCGTAGTTTGCGCACCACTGTTTTAGTCCATCAATAGAAAAAAATTTCGATTTAAAGAAAAAAAGTTAAAGGTCATACGTGTATTATTAGAAAATATGAAAAGAAAATAATTCTAGCTTTAAGACTTCAAAGATTTACGGAAGAAAAAGTTTCTTTCGACCTTTAATTGGATCATCTCTTCATGATGATCATAATAAGAGGCTATTGAAAATTCTCCTTATCCCGCGTTGCTGAAAGCTTATTGGTTCAGTCGATGTTTTTGTTACTAAATGATTCATTAAACTTAGGCTAACTGTTGAAAGGATATTCGGAATGCTACAAAAATCCATACTAGCAGAAGGTTAATTGAAGTAAATACAATATACAGTTGGATCCGTTACACTTGGAGACCCAATGAAATGTTCAATATATCCAGTTTTGCTAGAAACATTGAGATTTCTAAACTTTGAATGACGGTTTAACATACAATTGGTATAACATACAATATTAATTTTTATTAATAAATTACTAATTACTTAAATAAAGAATTTAACATGGTAATAGAAATAAAAATTTTGAAATATAGTAATGTTTTTCTCATCCTGTGGAAAAAAACTGTAATTTTTGATTAAGTACATTTCAGTTACATATGGGAACTCAATACCTCCAAAATGCAAAAATTGATGAATTTCAGAGTTTCATTCTAAATTGTTCCTCAATACATCTATAACATTCCGTCCAAATTTGTTAACATTCCTTTAAATATTTACTTATTAACTGCTAATTTTTGATGATTAATGTTTAATACTGTATTTTTGATACTTTTGTTTTTTCACAGATTCCATTGAGAATGTCCTTCGATATAAAATGTCCTCCAAGATGTCCTCTGGAATTAGACAGGAAGTGTAAGTCAAAGTATGTATATGTTGTTAGGCTGATCGGTGCTCATTAAAATGGCAAAGTAAGGGTTTAAGAGCAAATAACTACTTAAATAAAGTTTAAACGTGAAAATATAAATATCTAATTCATTTCAAAGATGTTTCAGTAAAAGTTTTGGTGAATATTCTCTAATCCGAGCTCATCAAATTATTCTGGCTGGCTACAGGTGTTGCGATCGGCAGACTCGTATTCATACAATCGACTGCACTTTATATGCATACGTATGAAGAGTCAAAACAAATGTAGAAATTTTAAATGAAAATGTTAAAAAATGTAGAGTTTTTCCCTAATGTCTAAAATTTTAGAGTCAAACTAAGCTTCCTAGATTTTCTTGTTCAAATCCAAGTATCGAAAAGTGGTTTTCATTTCTCTCATGAAATAATCGTGTAAGACTGATCTACATTATTGGAGCATATATCTTCTTATAAAAGATTATATATAATTAGCCATTATGTACCCAGTTTTCAGTCTAGGTATTCATAGTGATATCACATGATCTTTTGAAAACATTTTTACGGGCTATTTTAATTTTTAATAAGTTATGCATAAAAGTGCTATATTTAATAATATTTGGCAATTTATCCTTCTGATTATATAATGAAACTTTTTTTCATATTGTAATCGCATTTAATATCTATGATTCATTTTATAAATTACAACTAAAAGTACAACGCAAGCCACTGTTAAGATACAAGGAGAAACGTTACCAGAACATATATGCCCAAGTTTACCGATAATAACAATCTAATTGTACCAATTAAATCCCTCTTAGGAAGTTGTTTTGGTATGGCTTTCATTATACTACATTTTCAAACAGCATTCTTTTCTTAGATTTATTTATATCTTAAAACAAAAAACATTTCAAAATATGTTGTACATAATTTCATCTTTCAGATAACGATTTTATATAAATTATTGATTACTAAATTCGAACTAGCTAGCCTCTTTTTTTATTGTGGCAAAATACAACAATAATATTTAAGTCTTCCATCTGTCACCGACTGGTAACATGAAAATCCATTATAATATGATATCACGTGATAGGATAGGTTTTACTTACCGACAAACTAATGGTATCAAAAAATATCTATCGAAAATTTGGTCACCCTACTACAAATCATGTGGATTTGCATGAGACACAAACAAACGGATACTGACTTTTATGTACATTGACAATAAGTACGGATCATTGATGTCAGTATTATTAAATATATATGTTATAAAGGTTGTTGTTGTTTCTTACGCCACTTGGACTAACTAAGCACGATTGAGCCTACAGGCTCTCGTATTAAAGCCAAGGGGTGCGCCTTTCCTTTTAATGAGCACCATTAAGGTGAAAGAACGACTTCGTTCAAGTAGGTCCTCGTAATTTTGAAGCAGGGACCAAGCAGAAAAGCCAGAGACTTGGCCTACCACCCCTAGAGGTATTGATTGAGAACTAAGAGGACATCGTGACCACCAACATATTTTACGTGCCCTAGTCACCATTAACGAAAACGGCGGATCTTAGGTCGGTTCGGGTTCCGAACCCGCAATTTTTCAAATACGAGATCGTTGCCTTTGACAACTGAACTAGCACGGCTCTATGTTACAAAGGACAAACATCAAATTATAAGTTTTGTTTGGAACACTAAGGTCAATTTATTTGTTACACGATGGTTATTAAAACCTGGACGTACTGATAAAAGCTGTTAACGAACGGTTACAAATATCCATGTCCACAAGGCTTAAATGAGGAGATTACATTTTTCTGAGGTTCAACGTAAAGATATGTAGCCCCTACTTGATGGAAATCATGTAAAATTACGAAACAAAAAAGAAAATTTTCATGATCGCCAAAGAATTAAAGGAAGTCAGTCGTCTGAGTATTAATCTAGAGAACAAAACAGACATTTACAAGGTAAAATACAAGACTATCAATATACTGCAGTAGAAAAAAATAAATAAATGTTTGGAAAACAATAAAGGGTGTTACACAATAAAAAAAGGCAAACTATTGTGCCGGTATTATTTTGATAGTTCGATCATTTATAAAAATGCTTATGTAAGATTCTCGTATCCTTCTCTGCTTTAAGGATCTTAAAATATGCACTCCAGGAAATAAAAAAAGAAACACCAATTTAGCAAGTTGATTATTACGTGATATGGTTAAACAAGGCAGATAATAATTTTTAGAGTTTTCCAGTTAGTACGATTAAAGAAGTCCAACAAGACTAACACGACATTTTATTGGCAGAAGATTAGTTCTGGTACATGGAAAACATGTCGAAGGTTTCCCTTAATTAAATTAGCGGTATTGATAAATTGCCTTAGGAGGTTCTTCCAGGGAATATTATTAAGAAAATTTTGGAAAGCTCTTGTATATAACAGACCCAGAACAAAGTAGAGAGAGGAAAAAAATCGAAAAGTAGTGTATAAATGGATCTTATTTTTAGTAATTCTGACAAAAATAGCTGCTGTAGCTGATTTGAAAACCGAACTCAATTATATATTACTACCTGCATAGAGAATATTGAGTCTGTATTGCGTCTGTCTAGTTCATTTGTTTAAACCTTTTCGTGTTTGACGTAGTGCGAATAGTATATCAGATATGATCTCAATATATTCAATAGATTTTACGATATGAAATACTCGTGTTCCATTAAAATAGCTTGTATTCAAAGCATGTATATCATGATTTCTTGTAAGATGCGCCTATATTTGACTGAAAATACTTATTCATGATGGATTTTCTCTGAAATTATCGTGTTCCATTAAAATGGCTTGTACTCAAAAAGCAGGTATATCATGATTGTTTGTAAGATACGACTATATTTGACTGAAAATACTCATTCAAGATGGATTTTCCCTGAAATACTCGTGTTCCATTAAAATGGCTTGTACTCAAAAAGCAGGTATATCATGATTGTTTGTAAGATACGCCTATATTTGACTGAAAATACTCATTCAAGATGGATTTTCCCTGAAATACTCGTGTGCCATTAAAATGGCTTGTACTCAAAAAGCAGGTATATCATGATTGTTTGTAAGACACGCCTGTATTTGACTGAAAATACTCATTCAAGATGGATTTTCTCTGAAATACTCGTGTTCCATTAAAATGACTTGTACTCAAAAAACATGTATATCACGATTTTTTGTAAGATGCACCTATATTTGACTGAAAATACTCATTCAAGATGAATTTTCCCTGAAATACTCGTGTTCTATTAAAATGGCTTGTATTCAAAGCATGTATATTATGATTTTTTGTAAGATACGCCTATATTTGGTTGAAAATACTCATTCAGGATGGATTTTCTTTCCAATGCACGTGCAACACAAAAGTCACTTCTATTTATTCTGACTTTTAAAGTTACATATACCACAAACACAGCTTGAAAAACAAAATTCGGACTTGAAAGGGTTAAGGTAACAGTGGGCTTTCAGAAACATTTCTTTTTAAATAATCCGCAAACAAATTTCATGTCATTAGCAGTATCTCATATGAAAAATCATTCAAGTTTTAAACTGAAATATTATTTTAAATTTATTAATTATTGTTTGAAATATAGCTTGTTTTTTAATGCACATTCTTTGAAGACAGATGGTCATTTTTTATTTATTGAAGCTTCTTTAACCTTAGATTAAAACTTTTCGTAAATACTCAAAAACCATATATAAAAAATTTCAGTTTTATTCTCATAATAGTCGCATTTCATTCCTATAATAGCAAAATTAAAAAAATTAAATGCAAAACAAACGGATTATACATTTTAAAGCAATTTTAAGCATTTTTTATTTAAGTAGTAACGGATAGGTTTGAAAGGTATGCAGCAAAAATGCACATAAAATAAGTCAAATGTTTGTTTAATATAAAAAGTTTTGTTTTCAAAAAATTTTTGTTTTAATTAGCATTAATTGTATTGTATGGTATGGTAACATTTATACTTATTTTAGGATGATGGATATTAAAAATCCTTTTTTCTTTCCATTTTAATTTTTATTTTCCAGTTCAGTGAGATAGAAATATAAATTTTTCACCTGAATATCGCACAGCTAAAAGTCTAGTGTAGGCATAAGGTGTTTTCATTTTTGAGTTTAAAATTACGTTTATTTAGATACGATGTCAATATTATTGTAAGTACTAAGATTTGATACTAAGTCGTTATTAAAAACTGCATTGTATGTTTTAGAAGCACACACGACTTTTCATGGATCGCAAAGAAAAAAACGAAGAGTAGTACTTTTAGAAAAGTAGAAATTGGGCTGATTATGAAGAGTAACTTTAGACTGAATGGTACTTTATTAAAACTCACAAGAATACATTTATGAACTGAAAAAAAGAAACTTTTAACGATCTATAGAATTAAGACTTTTGAAATTCATTAGACTTTAATATTTATCTATCCCATGAAAATAAAAGGTGAAGTGGGCAAAGTGCGTTAATTTGCGATATTTTTCTATTATTTTGTTATATTGTTGTTCTAAATTGGATAACTATCCATACTAATCCTCCAGAGCAATTTTTTCTATTTGAAATTTTAAGGAGAGAAATTATTGTTAAGACTTACTCTTTTATGCCATCTCCTCATCAAATAATAAATTGACTGTGAAAGCATTTAAGAAAGAGCTAAGTACTTACACCGTTTTGGTGACGTAAGTACATAACTATCAAACCTGAAACAATTATTTTACTAAATTGATACTAATTTTTAAGATATCAGAGAAAATACTATACCTTTAAAAAGAATATGGTTTAAAGCAAGCAATGCAAAATAATAATAATCATAATAAGAATAATTAACCTAGCTTTAACACATTGTATGCGGGACACGTACTAGTACGTTTTCTGACGATTGATATTTGAACGAAGGTCACGTACTAGATCGGGTTAGTGTGACAACATGGTTTGTTTGTGGGTACAAAAATGACGGTATATACAGGAAAACGAAGCCGAATGTTCTTGTCTACTAGATAGATTCTGGAAAAATTCAGATAAATAAAAACTAGTTTTTACATCAGTTGATGCAGAACCACAGAACGGGAAAAAATTAAAACAATATACTACTATTTCTATTTGATTTTTCATATTTACATTACTATTATAAATTTTTCCACTAAAAAATATTTTTTGTGTACAAAAATCTTATGGTTGTTATTTATATATTTCTATTTATATATTTCTTTATATATTTCAATATAAAATACGAAAAGTTGGTTAAAAAATTAAACAATTTTCGATCTATTGAGACAACTGAATAACTAAATTTAAGCGGAAAACGCCCGTTCCCGGTACAATTCCGCTGCAAAATGTACCCGCACACATTGCGTTAACAGAATACTTAAAAAACAAGTTTCAATAATTCACAAAGATCATTACTTCTTTGATGTTTGTTTATTCTTGACGAATGTTATATGCTTACACATTTTAACTTAGCTTTTAAGTTCGGAAATGAATTGTATCACACTCAGTAACTGAATTTGTTTTGGTTATAACATAAATTGAATTATTGCTCCAACATAAAAAAATAATTAAGAAAGTGAAGAAGTTACAGCAGACGCCATATTAAGCGGCGCACATACATTAATTAATAAAAAGAGTACATAAATACTGATATCTTTGAAATACATTTGCATGTAAAATAACCTTTTATGAAAGAATGGAACCACATGGTTTGATCTTGGAGTGCTACGGTCTACTTTTTGCAACACGAGGGCTAATGAGACCGGGATCTACTGTTTAGAGCCGATTCCGAACGGCTACGAACTCCGGTTCCGAAGGTCAGCACCCTAACCATTCGGCCATCGTTCGGCGGAACCACATGGAACCTTTTATGGAACCACAGAACGGGAAGGTTGATTAAAAAAATTAAATTTAGATTTAAAATTAACTTTTCATTTATACTTGCGAAAAAGATATTAGATATAAGTATATTTATATATATATATATATATATATATATATATATATTTGTATTTATATATATATGTATATTTATTTATTTGTCTATTTATATGTTTGTTTATATATTTCAATATAAAATACGAAAAGTTGGTTAAAAAATTAAATAATTTTTGATCTATTAAGCTGAATAACTAAATTTACGCTCAAAAGCCCGCTCCTGGTACAATTTCGCTGTGAAATGTACCTGCACACAATGTGTTAATAGCTGATTTGTAAAGCTTCGTTGACGTTGATATTTTCATCTCTTATCACTTGCCCACAACATTTAACAAAGTTTATTGGCAAATACTCTATTATATATCCCCTCTAAAAGTTTTCTGTGACGAATCTAGATAAACTATTATTCAAAGAATGAAATTTGTTTTAATCAATGTATGAAAATGAAATTGTAAAAAAAATAAGTGCTTTTATTTATTGTTAGGTTCTGTTAATTTGAACTCACCATTATTTATTAACACTTTGTGGCACCGAGTCTCTGATACCAGATCAGAAAGCTGTATTATATATTGCCTGTGGTTTCGACACCTATAAACTTTGGTCTTCCCCCTCGTAAAATAAGTCGGTGAGGTTAAGGAGGAATTTGACCTCTAGGTCGAAAATGTGCTCCAGATTTGAAGACTTAAGTATAAGTTATTGCACTGAAACATACTGTTTTAAACTTTAACAATACCTTAAGAGCATAAATAACCAGTAAACAACTCCAGTACCAGGATGTCCTTCTTATATCCGATTCAAAAAGACTTGAAATATGCTTTGAAGAATGCCATTATATCTCGTTTGGAATCCCTAGCAAAAACTTATAGAGTGTGTTCAAATAAATTTTTATCGTAAATTCTTTTGAAAATGTTTAACTTCAGAACATGCCGACAGCAATTCGTATATTGACGAAAACTTAAGCTTAAGATTGGATTGTGCGAATAGAAATTTTATTTTAATAACATTTTTTATCTGTTACAGTCGAACCTCTATTTAATGGATACGTATTTTTCGAATTTCTTCGTAAAAGAGCCTCCAAATAGCGAATTGCATTCTCTATTTAGCTAATTCTTTCCTTTAATTTATATTTTTCCTCCATGTTTCTTAAATATTTCTGGACACTGTAAACTCATTCTTCCTTTTAATAAACTTTATGATGCCCAGTGACGTTTAACTGGTTGTTATTTAACTTAATTAATTTTAATATAAAAAATTTTTAAGCTTAAAATACAGTATTTTCGGACAGTGTTTTGCTTTATTCCTTTTTCCTCCCAAATTTTTCATTGGGTGCAATAAGAAATAAAACAAATATAGATATATATTAAGCTATACAAAAAGGTGCAATTGAAAATTTTTTAAGTATTTAGTGTTTATTAATTTAAAATCTCTTACGAACCCCATGTAATGCATTTTCTACAGTATGGATTTTTATGCTATTTCAGAGAATAAGATTTTGCATTTTTTTTTCGAAATTTCAGTTTATTTCATACTGGTACGTTTGTTCAATTTGAGGAGTTATTTAAAATCAATCGCGAGGACTTAAAATCATCTCTTGAGCCTTTACAAGTTACTCTTCTCCCCTACCGCATTAAGCTGATTTGATATAGATGTCTAATTCCATGTCGATCACAGATTTTTGAATAAGTAAGAAGCAAGATGAAATTCACTCATTGGGAATGGGCTGTAATTTTTAAATTAACAAAAAATTTACTTGTATTTCATATTTTTTCCAGTCTGAAATTCATAATAACTTCGATTTGTGATATTACCAATATATATATATATATATATATATATATATATATATATATATATATATATATATATATATATATATATATATATATATATATATATATGCACTGAAGAACCAAAAATCTGGTACAGGCATGCGTATGCAAATAAAGAGATAAGGAACCAATGAGAATACGGCGTTGCAGTCGGGAACTACTTATAAAGACAACATGTATCTAGCACAGTCGTTAAATTGATTACTTCAACTTCAATGACAGGTTATCAAGATTTAAGTGAGTTTGAACATGATGTTATAGTCTGCGCACGAGAGATGGGATATAGCATGGAATTTGGTAGCGATGGAATTTGGATTTTCCCGTACGACCATTTTACGAGTGTACCGTGAATATCGGGAAGCCAGTAAAATATTAAATCTCCGATATCGCTGCTACCGGAAAAAGATCGTGTGAGAACGGGTTTGGTTTTGGTTTGGTTTGGAGTGCTACGGTCTACTTTTTGCAACAAGAGGGCTAATGAGACCGGGACCTACAGCTTAAAGCCGATTCTGAACGGCTACGAACATCCATGCCACAGTGGGATTCGAACCCACGAACTCCGGTACCGAAAACCAGCACCCTAACCAATCGGCCATCGTGTGAGAACGGGACCAATGACGAATGGGGAGAATCATTAAACTGGACATGAGTACAACCTTTCCGCATATTGCTGCAGATTTAAATTCTGGGCCATCAACAAGTGTCAGATTGTGAACCATTAAACGAAACATCATCATTATGGGCTGTCGGAGCTGAAGGCCCACTCATGTAGCCTTGATGACTGCATGACACAAAGCTTTACTCCTAGCCTGGGCCCGTTAACACCGACATTGGACTGTTGATGATTGGAAACACGTTGCCTTGTCTGACGAGACTTGTTTCAAATTGTTTCGAACGGATGGACGTCTACAGATATGGATGCAACCTCATGAATCCATGGACTCTTCATGTCAACAGGGGACTGCTGAACCTAGCTGCTGGCTTGGGTCTCGTGCAGTTGGAGTGATATGGGACCCCCGATACGTCTAGGTACCACTCTGAAAGGTGACACATACGTAAGCATCCTGTCTGATCACCTGCATTCATTCATGTCTATTTTGCATTCCGATGAACGGTGAATTCCAACAGGGCAATGAGACACTCCACATATCCAGAATTGCTACAGAGTGGCACCAGGAATACTCTTCTGACTTTAAATATTTCCGTTGGTCACCAAAATCCCCAGACATGAAAATTATTGATCATATCTGGGATGCTTTGCAATGTGATGTTCAGTAAAGATCTCCACTACCTAGTACTGTTAGGTATTTATGGATAAACCTGCAGAATTCATGGGGTCAATTGCCTCCAGCACTACTTCAGACATTAGGACATTAGTCGAGTCCATGTCGCGTAGTGTTGCGGCATTTCTGCGAGCTCGTGGGTGGCCGTACACGATATTAGGCAGGTGTACCAATTTTTTGGGTTCTTCAGTGTGTGTGTGTGTATATATGTATATATATACATATATATATATATATATATATATATATATATATATATATATATATATATATATATATATATATATATATATATATATATATATATCTGTGTGTGTGTAGAGGTATTTTAACAAAACTAACCATCTTAATTCTAATCGTGTTTTAGAAACAAATTTCTGACTATTCTATTTCTAAAATGACAACCCTTGGCAAAATAGCTTTTTTTCTTCTATAACTGTGGTTTCATTTGGCGAATTAAGGGACATCAGAATTAATTTCCTCTTAGCTCAACTATTCTTATGTAATTCCATTACATAATTTAGAGTAAGTTCTAGAGTCCCCCGACGTGACAAACTCTTAACACTCTGTTGTGTGATAGGTGTCAATGTTATGTGACTGCAAAGAATCGCTCCATTGCTTTGTAATCTGTCTAGTGTTAAACAGAGATCCGACTTTAGTATTTAAATTTGTTTTAATATTTAAATTATTAATTTTATATTTAATAAAATAATTTATTTAAACTGTAGATAGTTAAAATTTTAAAATTTCTTACAGAAAAAGACTTGTTACTCTAAAAGTAATATTTAACAAACATATTTTAATACTTCGACCCATCTGTTATGCTTCGAAAGTAATAATTAAAGTTTAATGACATCAAGTTTCCTTCCATTTAGCATTTTAAAGGAGTATAAAAGAGCTCAGAATATATTTAGAATTAAGGCAGTGAAACCAGTTAATTAATGAAAATTTATAGCTTCGCTTTTCCATCTCTTCTGAACTAAAATTTCCGATTCCATTAATTAAATGTAACAAATTCAATAAACTCAATTTAACTCTTAAGATGGTTGGAATTTTTCGGAAAGCTTTCAGAAAAATAGATAAAAATCGTTTATTATTTAATAGCTGAAATTCGTTTATTATTTAATAGATGAAATTCGTTTATTATTTTAGAGTATACTTTTAACGATTACAACAAAAATATAGAATACTGAGTACTTACAAATGCCATATTGTACTCTTGATAAAATCAATTTAACTCTTAGGATAGTTGGAATTTTTCGGAAAGCTTTAAGAAAAATATATAAAAATAGTTTATTATTTTAGAGTATCTTTTTAACGATACAAACTAAAATATAAAATACTGAGAATGTACGGATGTCATATTGTACTTTCAATAAACTCAATTTAACTCTTGGGATTGTTGGAATTTTTTCGGAAAGCTTTCAGAAAAATAAATAAAAATCGTTTATTATTTAATAGATGAAATTCATTTCTTATTTTAGAGTATACTTCTAACGATACAAACAAAACTATAAAATACTGAGTACGTACAAGTCATATTGTACTTTGAATTAAAATGAGAAGACAAACAGACATGTAATTTTAAATGTATAAAATAAATGATGTAAAGCAGAAAGAAATTTTTGTTATCTAACAAAAGATCTAAAAGATATCCAACATAGTTAGAAATGATGAAACGAAAAATATAAATCTTTTTTTTATAAAACTTGTGAAATTTTTCTTTGACTTTTGCATTAGGCCGGTCTCAGCCTTAGGAAAACCCCGGGCGAGATATTCTTCTGCGTCCTTTTTTCTTATTATTAATTAGTATTGTAATTGAATAAATAAGAACAGGGAAAATCAATGTTTTAAGCCAAGAAAAGGGTATCTATTGTATCAGAGCCGTAAAAATAACTTTTTTTGTGCTTTGTGGTGGTGTTAATATTCCTTAACTGATTTATTCAACCA
Source organism: Pardosa pseudoannulata (assembly GCA_032207245.1). Lineage (NCBI taxonomy): Eukaryota > Metazoa > Arthropoda > Arachnida > Araneae > Lycosidae > Pardosa > Pardosa pseudoannulata. Next base: position 26,790,532 of record CM063504.1, on the reverse strand, counting down.
GAGCAGTTACATCAATTCAATTAAGCTGACATTGTTAAATTCTTTTCTTCCAAACTTCATATGTAGCATTTTTTTTATTTTTTATTTCCCTATTTAATGGAGTTGTAGAAATATTTTTAAGCATAGGAAATTATAAACATTTGTTTTAGTTAAAATATGAATATTATTTCATTATGGTACTTCTGTACAATTCGAAGAATTTTCAAAATCAGTTATGCCAAAAATTTCCTATATGTTTTCTGAGCATTCATGAACATTCATACAGTGTACTGTTTTTATTTTCCAAATATTTTTATTGGTATAATAACCTATGGCTATGTACTGCAGCATTGTGCGTAATAGCATGAAGTATTGTGATAATGTCTTGACTGTTTGACTAATACTTATTTAATATGTTATATATATATATATATATATATATATATATATATATATATATATATATATATATATATATATATATATATATATATATATATATATATATATATATATATACAACCATAAGAAACACAAAAATAAACATCATATCCACATTTTAATCTTGTATATATATGTATATATATAAGGAATACAAAAATAAACATTATATCCACATTTTAACCTTGTAAGTAATTTATCTATGCATATATAAGTATATATACATTTATATATATGTATACATACACGTATATAAGATGTGTCAGTGTGCACATGGACCATTGGTATGACTAAAATATGCATCTATAAAGATACATTATTTGTAAAGTGTCTACCTATTCTACTGAGTGTAACGCAATTTGGCCACAGAACAGGCGATGAGATTGTTCTAGATGTGATACGTTGGAGTGATTTACAGTTTGCAAGCAATGCGATGTTTTACGCTGTATAGGGGCTAATTAGAACGGATACTACTGATCAGCCGATACTGGACGCCTACAAACATCCAAGTAATTTGTAGGTCTTACTCTCTGATTGGACAACTATTAATACCTTAGATATTGAGCTATCACCTGTCGCGGAAGCGTGGAATTAACGATTTCATACTTCCTTAAAGCTGTAGCAGTGAAAAATAGTTCAAACTTGCTTACAGCAACACTGTAAAATATTTTTTATATATAGCCCCTTATTATTATATAGGTTTTTTCGGGATAATATATATTAAAAATGTTTTATTTTACCATAAATAGTTTATTTCTGTGGTAAGCAATGTACAAGAGAGAAGAAGCTGTTTTAGTTCTTATTGTACACAAAATTAAACAAAAGTAATTAAAGTTTTGACGTATTTTCTTGGTTTTATTTATTTTTGGTGTATAACAAAGTAAATCGAAGAATATTTCACATTTCTGGATATAAAGAGCCTTCATAGTGAAATGATATTTGGATTTAATAAATTTTACATTCTAGTTCACATGTACGACATTGAATTCACTTCTAAATCGTTTTATTTTGCATTATTTTCCAAGTGAATAAATTAAATCTAAAAGTATAGCCTAACCTACTGTCTAGAATAACAGTTTGTTAATACGATTTAGGTTTAAGAAAATAAAAATATTGAAACTAATTGTTTAAAATATTTGACCAAAGATTAAATATTTTACATTTTATCCATACATATTTATTGCTTTTTAACTTTATCAGTGTTGTTGCGTACACTTCACGAGAATTCGGCTATTGAATAAATTTTATATAAGACAGAAAAAAAGAACATTGATTTATTAGCAAAAAGTTTACAACTCAGCACAGCTCTGCCCACAAAGAACAATCCAAAATAATCTAGTTCACAACAGATAGCGTATAGTAATTTAGTACTCCCTGGTACAATTCAATGCACACTGCACCCCAAAACACTAATATACTATGAGTGCTAATTTACTATAGCGTGACGGGCAAAACAGCGCATTTTTAGACTCTAAAGTATGCTAACAGAACGCCAAGAAGAGAAGAACTGATCCATACTTACAGGCTCACAAACATTTCGAGATATTTCTGGACTTTGAAGTTTCTCTAGAAGCCTTTGGTCCCACCAAATGCTTCTAGACACCAGATATGTCACCAAATCTGTCGCCCAGTTTTCAAATACGTCGCCAAATCGCTATATTTAGCTCCAACAAGACAGTTAATAAATACAATTAATAAAAGTTTCGTCAGCAACCCGAAATAGGCACATTTTTAAGTTTTATAATAATAAAGAATTGAGGCAAGTATTTTGCAAAATTCTTACTTTTATTATTATTATATATTTTTCTACGTATTTTTGTAGTACAAAAGACTTGTGTAACACTTTAATTAACTGAAAATGTATTTCTATATTTAACATTATGTAAATGTAGTCTGGCTCTTAGGTAGGCTATAAGGTATATAAAAACGAATTGTGTCACTCTTTGTCTTCATACTGGCCCACTTCGTTTTATGCTTATAAAATAATATATACAGAATCCAAATTTCCAAATTCATTTTTTATTGTACAGGATATTGTGAAAACTGCATCACGAGGCCTTATATATACTGTATACTGTACTAAATGAGCACTGTGGATCTACCCAAAAATAGTGCAGTTATATACAAACATTAAAAATAATAATTATTATTTCATAGTTTTTAATGTTTAGACAGTTAATAATAGTATACAGATTAGTAATGTTATACAGTTAGTATAGATATATATTAAAAATTATTTACATTTACATAAATTTGTGCACATTGCGATTTTAACAGATTGTATGCGGGACACGTACTAGAACGTTTTCTGACGATTGTTACTTGAGCGCGGGTCACGTATTAGTACAGGTTAGTATAACAACATGATTTGTTTGTGGGTACAAAAATAACGGTTTATACAGGAAAATGAAGCCGAATGTTCTTGTCTACTACATAGATTCGGAGAAATTTAGATAAATAAAAACTAGTTTTTATATTAGTCGATGCCGTACTGTAAGGTTGATTAAAAAAATCAATTTAGATTTAACACTATTTTTTTATTTAACCTTGCGAAAATTATATTATATATGTATATTTATATATTATATGTATATATATATATATATATATTTATATATTATATGTATATATATATATATATATATATATATATATATTTGTATTTATATAAATATATATAAATGTTTATTTGTCTATTTCTATATTTGTTTATATATTTCAATATAAAATACGAAAAGTTGGTTAAAAATGAAATAATTTTCGATCTATTGAGATTTAACTGAATAACTAAATTTACGCGCAAAAAGCCCACTCCCGGTACAATTCTGCTGCAAAATGTACCCGCAAACAATGTGTTAATAAAATGAATCAATGTACTAATGTGGATCAATGAATAATAAAATTACATTAATAATCAATATATAGCAATGTAGTGGTATTTTATAAATATTTAACTGAATTATTATGAATTTATTATTATTGAACCCCTTCATATTTAATTTTTTCTGAAAAAGATCAACCTTAAGAGTAATTTTAAGCACAAGACTTTAATTAAAATTTAATGTGTTTGCAAAACCCACAGATTTAAGGAAATTTCAGAAGAAAAAAAAATTTTAAATACACGAAAAAAAAATCCGTAATTGGTCAAAATGACTCTTTCCGTAATTCTAGTGTTAATAAACCAATTATCTAAAATTCCCCACTTTGCAGCAAATACCTTGATTCAGTTCAGCAACAATTTTTTTTTTCATTCTAGCAACTTGAATTTTTTTTCCAAATCAGTTAAGTCATTATTTTAAATTGGTCAGTTTCGTTACAGAAATTGCATACTTTAAGAAGAATTTTGTAATTTATTAAATTGGAGTTGTTATACTTGATAAGTATATACACTGAAGTATAATTAATTCAACCAGAATTTTTAAATAAGATTTTTTAAAAAAGTTTTTGTTAATCTTAAAAATGTTTCTTGGAACTTTTCCTGATTTTTAGTGTTTCTCATAACTTTGCTTTATTATTACTACTTTATATTTTTAGTATATAGGGTAGAAATTCTTAACTGGCATTTGTTTCCACAATCATTGGTCATAGACACACACATTTATCCCTTTAACAAACGTTGGTTTTGCAGCGAATCCACCTGTTAAAAGTTTCTTTTTTTTCTCTTTTTAAATACATATGAATTATTTTTTTTTTAACATTTTCTATGTTTATGAAATTTCAAACTTACAGCATATAAAAACATTACACTTAATTCATTTTTCAATTTGAAATATACACTTTTAAACTTGCTTTACCCAGAAAATTCAGAAATTTGATTTATCTTCCTTGTGACCTCAAGTACCTATATTTATCCAAATAACGCTTAAAAGTTATTTAGCTATTTTTTTATTATACACTTCTAATGATAATTATTTATTGTACTTCTACCTTAATAAAAATTTAAAAGAAAGCATTATTTTCACACAGTACAAGGGGTTGGGTTTGCATTTAAACTAAACCTCTAACCGTTATACCTATTAATGAATGCACATTTTTTCATGTAATTTACATTTATAAGCTTCATAGATAACATTTATAAACTGATTTCATTAAAGAAATTTATATACTAAGAAATTTATATTAGTGTTCTTTTAAGGGTTAATAACACATGTGTTTTAGATAAGGTGATAATTCCTTTTATGGTGTTTTAAAATTTAACCCTCCGAGTGGAACACATCGAGGAAAAAAAAGTCTCCAAAAATACGCTAAAGTTTTACTGTGTCAGTGGCCAAAGCGTCCTATGATATTTTACTTCAGCCAGAGTCGACTAGAATGGAATGTGGGAAACCCACCCTCGTTATTGTCCCTTTACATCCGGTTATAAATAGATATTATAGATTGTTAATTTTTAATACACTTAAAGCTCGTCAAGTGTCGAAGATCATCCCTTAAGAAATATAAGATCCCTTAAGATTCTAAAAGTACAAATAAAATATTCTTTGAGAGACTGATTTATATTTTTGTCAAAATTCATCCACGATATTTAAGTGGTGCAATTACAGATACATATGTTACCGCAAACGAAATACTTCGAAATAGAGATTTACAAAATCATTAAAAGCTATCTGCGTCTTTGTGCCTCAGGGGGTAGGGGTGCATTCCCCTATAAATGTTAATCAAAGAGGGGTGCACTTCCTAAACAATCGGTCTGACCCTGCTACGCAAAACTCTATGGTGGAAAGCACTGGCAAAAATGTACACTATATCCATTTTTGGAGCGTTTTTAGAGGTCGAAAATTGTACATGACAACCGCTTTGAAAACGTCATCGATTTGGCTGAATTGTACGTGCGAACCGCTTAGAGAGTTAAGGAATCAATTTTACAGAAATTTCGAAACCTAAATTTTGAAAACGTTAAAATGAGAGAAAGTAATGTAATAGTTAAATGGATGAAAAAATCCAACAAAAGGCAATATTAAAGAATTAAAAATTTTTATTTTAATAATAAATGATATCAGAAATTTATAATTTCTTTCATAACTTGATTTATGCATAACTCAACACAGTTATTTAAGAAATAAAAAGGTAAACACCTTACACAGTCGAAGTATTGCTGCATCAATAATACATTCCTCTTGTACTTCTTTTATACAAAAATGATAGTGATACTAATGTTTTTCTCCGAACAAGAAATTTCTGATTTCAAGCACGATTCCCATTTTCTGTTCCATATAGCACTGTTTGCAATTTAATTTGTGTGACTCAAACATTGTCACAAAGCATTCTTTTCTTATAGAATATCGATTATTTTTCAGATTTCCGCATTCTAATACTATTTTGTGCTTTATGTTAACTTCAATTAAACAAAAAAATGAGGTAATACCAAACTAAACAGTAAGCCAACAGTTAAACCAAGGTTATAAGTTTAACACTCGGATTACGGACTTTTCTTATATACCTGTCTCTACGAACAAGCATCAATTTGACGCATGAACGAATACATAGACAACACTCAGAAAGCAATGTAATTATACACTATAAGTAATAAAAAAATAGGAGATAATATTGAGGTTCACAATAATATTACTAATTCAAAAAATATTCTAGTATTTTATTTTTCAATATTCGAACCAAGCAAATAAAACTTGACAAATCTCTCTACAATCTGACTTCAATTGACATTCTGCGTTTTGTTCCTTCTACTGTTGCTTATTGCTTGTTTCATTTGAGATAACAATCTATATATATATATAAATGAATTTGTGTCTGTCTGTCTGTACTCGATAGACTCAAAAACCCTACATCCAATCACCGTGAAAATTTGGGAAATTATTAGGTATATCCGTAGGAAGGTTTTTAAAAATTTTTAGCTTTCGAAATCCATTCCTTCCCCCTTTTTCGAGCGTTTTATGTCATTATTTTTTCCCGATTAAACGCAAACGATTACCTTTTTAATTTATCGGATCATAACTAAGTGAGAGAAGCAATAATTTCTAGCAATGTGACGTCATTCCGTTAATCCCATGTCATTGTTTTAAACGCAGGTTAAGAGCAGGAGATTAAAATTTCAATTAATCTCATAATAAATAGGTGAAAACGATATTTTTCAATCATTATGACGTCATTCCTTTAACTATCTCATTTATTCATTTCTTATTTTATATTATTTAAACATCGTCTGCGTATTATCAATTCCTGGGAATTTAGATATAAAATGATTAACTTTCATTTCTATGTAACTCAAATTATAACATCTTCTTAAGAACTCATATAAGTTAATCATATAAGAACTCATTTTAAGTTAATTTTTAAGTTAAAATGAAATGTTTATCAACAATATTCTAACAACAAAATGTACAAATTTCAGCGACTCTCATGGGAAAAAAAATTTATCATTTTATATAGTTATCTTTATATTCATATATGGTTGTCACTATGAAGGTGTGTTTCTGTTTCATACAAAAGCATGTGGTTTGTCATGAATTTCCTTAATTTTGGACAACATTTATTAATACCAACAAAATTAGCACTGTTGCTGTCAAAACCTCTTATTCCTATTCTACCACGTAATATGACAAGATCTATTAACGTTATTAATCAAGTAGTAATACAGTAATGTAATTTAGGGTTAAACTTACATTTTACCATATAAAAAGTTTGAACAAATTTAATATGAGACACAAATTCAATTATAAAAACTGAATATTATCATAATACGCTTATAATAGAAATACATAAATATGCCAATGACTCTAACTGAACTGGGACGAATTTAGAGAGTTATTCACGAAAAAAATATCTTTGTTTAAAAGTAATATATTAAGTTCACCGTAGCAAAGCACGGACAAACTTGCTAGTATCGGATAAAGGAGCAAAGTATTGTCGGTACTGTTACCAAATACACGGATCCCATTCCTTGTAATTAAACTTTTAATCATGATTTAATCTTGGTTACTTGATCTCGTTTTTTTTGTATGCTCCGTGGTTTTTTTCTTCAGTATGTAAATAATTTTAAAGTTTACGAAATCAAAAAGTATAAAAGGGGACACTTTACGTTCACATTTTGCCTGTTGTTTTTGCTTTTGTTATTGCCTGTTGATGCCTGTTGCTCGTCGTGTTTTTGCTCCAATATAGTTTTCTTCCCATCAGGTAAATTACATAACGCCACGACTTGCCAGAATTTTGAATTTGCAAATTAGTTTTGTTTTATCTGCCAACTGTTTCGAATGTTTCGTTTAACTGTTTTTTTTTATTTACGTTGTTTCTGGGAAAGAAAAAAATAAATTTTGATGTTTTTATATTTTTTTTGTGTAACTTTTTTAAAAAGAAACTCAGTCTACAGTTAGGCCATGCTAGTGTGCTAAAAATCAGTGGAAACCTGCTGATCGTTACTGACCAAACAGGTACATTTCTATTTATTATTGTCGTAATGTTTGCATGAGTAGAACTAATTTACTAAAATTTTTGTCTACATTACGATAGTAACAAATTGGCGCATATCCGTAGAGATAGGTATACTACATTAAAAATTTCAATATTTCAACACTTTTAAAGAACATAGACTTCCATATATATTTACCTCGTTCAGTGGATAAAAGTCAGTCCAAGAGATAAAATAAAAATGCTAAAGGTTTTACGCAAATCCTGATGCTCACCCTGAATGAATCTAATCACCTTTATGACGGGGGTTACAGCTTAGAGCTAAGGAGCCCCGAACAAACTACAACTAGAGGCAAAAAGTTTTGTAATTTTCCTTCCAAATTTCGAAATGCGTCAAAATGAAGCGTCTGGTAAACCTAGGTGTTAACAAAGATATGCATTTAACAACTCTAATATCTGAAACATGGAAATTAGGGCTGTATTAGCCACAACAAATTTTGAGGAAGTTTTTACTAATATAGTATGATTGATATTTCACTATAGTGTGACGGGGCAAAACAACATGTGTTTCGACTCCGAAGTATGTTAACAGAATGCGAAGAGTAGAAGAACTGATCCATATTTATAGGCCCACAAACATTTCGAGATATTTCCGGACTATGAAGTTTCTAGAAGCATTTCGTCACACCAAATTTTTCTAGACAGTAGATATGTCACCAAATCTGTGGCCAAATCCCTATATTTAGCGCCAACAAGACAGATAATAAATACAATTAATAAAAGTTTCATCGGCAATCCAAAATAGACACATTTACAAGTTTTATAATAATAAAATATTGAAGCAATTATTTTGCAAAATTCTTACTTTTATTATTACTACATATTTTTCTGCGTATTTTTGTAGTACAAAAGACTTGTGTACCACTTTAATTAATTGGAAAATGAATTTCTGTATTTAGCATTATCTAAATGTACTCTGGCTCTTAGGTAGGCTATAAGGTATATAAAAACGAATTGTGTAATTCTTTGTCCTTATTCGAGCCCACTTTGTTTTATGTTTAAAAATAATATATACAGAATCCAAATTTCCAAACTGATTTTTTATTGTACAGGATATTTTGAAAACTGCATCACGAGGCGTTATATATACTGTATGCTGTGCTAAATGAGCACTGTGGATCTACCCAAAAATAGTGCTGTTATATACAAACATTAAAAATAATAATTATTATTTCATAGTTTTCAATGTTTAGGCAGTTAATAATAGTATACAGATTAGTAATGTTATACAGTTAGTATAGATAGACATTAAAAATTATTTACATTTACATAAATGTGTGTACATTGCGATTTTAACAGATTGTATGCGGGACACGTACTAGAACGTTTTCTGACGATTGTTACTTGAGCGCAGGTCACGTACTAGTACAGGTTAGTGTAACAACATGGTTTGTTTGTGGAAGAATTATCAGTGGGTGATCTCTTCTCAAATAAAGTTTCCACAAAATATTTAAGATCTCTAACACGGGGATACAAAATCTAAATACCATCAATAGTTCCCCCCCTCCACAGAGAAAGCAGATCACTCATTAAGTTATAGATCAGAGGTCACACAACGATAGCACACTGAGAATGAAACATACCACAATCTATCCCTATCAGTTAGAAGATAGTGACGCGACTAGAAAAATCTGTACGCAGTCAGAATAGTACTACAAAAGAAATGGACAATTATGCAACATTAAAACAATGTAGAAGCTGAGAAAATAGGGCAAGAGATGTGCATTGTTTATTGTTTGTTTTCTTTCGAGATAGTAATTAATAGCGAGAACAAAGAGTTTGAAGTATTATTTTTTTTTCTTACACAACAACTAAAACATAATGTTAAAAAAAATCTTTCACGCAATTCATTTAAATTAAGTGAAGTGGAATAATTTTAGAGACGTAATTTAAGATAGCCGTGGGTATCTTACAAAAAAAAACTTATTACTGGCCTTGGTTTATTTACCATATCTTTTCTTGAATACTTTTAAGACATTTTTTTATAACATATGCGTAGATAAACAGGAACACGTGCGTGCGCACATTGACACTCACATACATAAAGACAAATATGAATGTAATGTATAAAAATATAACCTGAAAGTACCTGAATTATTTCGCTAATTTTGACTCTACATGATGATGTTAACAGAATTTCAATCCATTATAACAAATCCTGTCTCGAAAAAACAATCCTTAACTTGTATACCTACTCCTTTTCTTATTGGGTTCGCACGAGATCCACATGGTTTGGTTTGGTTTGGAGCGCTACGGTCTATTGTTTTTGCACACAAGGACTAATGAGACCGGGATCTCTACTGCTTAAAGCCGATTCCGAACGGCTACGAACATCCATGCCATAGTGGGATTCGAACCCACGAACTGCGGTACCGAAGAGCAGCGCTCTACCATTCGGCCGTCGTTCGGCCTGAATACGCACGGATGTCATATTGTACTTTCAATAAACTCAATTTAGCTCTTAAGATTGTAAGAATTTTCGAAAAACTTTCAGAAAAATAGATAAAAATCACTTATTATTTAATATATGAAATTCGTTTATTATTTTAGAGTATACTTTTAACGATACAAACAAATATATAAAATACTGAGTACATATAAATATCATATTGTACTTTTAATAAACTCAATTTAACTCTTAGGATGGTTGGAATTTTTCGGAAATCTTTCAGATAAATACCGACGATCAGCGCCCTAACTAATCCACCAGCGTTCGGCCGAGATCCACATGATTCACTCTGATGTTGTGCCCAGGGGTTATTTTTAAGATTTCTTTGGTCATCTGGAGAGCAAAAAGTGCTGAATTAACTAATTTTCATGGAAAAATCTACGTCTGTCTCACTTTGGGCAAATATTTTTCTATCAGTACTTTGGTAGATCTCTTGCTAAACTGACGTATACTGATGCCGTCCAGAGTTTAAAGTCATCACAATAAAAGTACTTTAATTTGTAAAGACAAGAAAAATAAAAGAATCCTATATCAGTTAGTATTATTTTAAGCTCATGTGAATTTAATGCCGTAACAAGACGACTTTATTCAGCCTAGTCACGGGAAACAAAATAATGTTTAATTTTTCTCCAGTATATATAAACATATTTTTACTAGCAATTAGAGTTAGTTGTAACATTTTTTTCTACTTTCTGTAAAAATTTTCTTATAAGAATTTTTCTATTACAATCAGATTAATAAATTCAAGCCTATTCTAATGTAACTGTATATTTCCATTTTTCACCGTTATAAAATTTCCATACAACAATATGCTTATAGGCTGAAGTTGAAGAATATATATTTTGGCGTTAGGTGGTGCACATCATGTTTTTTCTTTTGTTTAATCAAAATTTCAAATCAAATTTTATAATTTTATTCACAAAATATTATATGTATATATACACACATACAGATACACACTTATATAATTTATTAATTGTGTCAATCATTTTATATGTTAAACTATTGAAATTATGATTTTCAGGATTTTAAATAATAGAATAAGAGAGTTTTCTTCGGAAAATGCAAAAATATAGCCTGTAAATTCATTGTTTCATTTCCAGTGATATTTTAAAGTACAGAATATTTTTAATGCTGTAAATTCTATACTAATTTCACTCCTGTCACGTTTTTATTTTCACATTTTATTTTTAATTCATGGAGAAAATTAACATCTTATACATATATACGTAAATACACACACACACACATATATATATATATATATGCACACACATACACATACGCGCATATATATATATATATATATATATATATATATATATATATATATATATATATATATATATATATATATATATATATATATATATATATATATATGTGTGTGTGTGTGTGTGTGTGTCAGGTTTAGAAATGGGGGTTAATAATTAAGCGAGTTATAGCTAGAAATAGTTAGAACTTATTATCAATATAGAGATAGACACACCCTCGAGTAAAAAGCTGTACTAGAGTAAAAAGCTGAACTCTAAAGTAAAAAGCTGACGCGGAAGTAAACATAGGAATTTTGATTAGGTAGCAACGTCAAAAAAGACAGTTCTGAGCGGGAACTCGGGTTGATAACATCCTCCACGATTGTCATTAATAAAATATGAGAACAAAGAATATCTAAATGGCATAGGCATGGACAGAATGCTTAGAATAAAGAAGTTTTCTTATATACAATCAAATGTGTATTCCATGCCTTAGCCACTCGTTCATGTCACATACACATATATATATATATATATATATAATTTATTAATTATGCCTCTTATTTTAAGTGTAGAAATGGTAAAATTATAATTTTCAGATTTTATGTTAATAATTGAACAAGAGTATCTTTCTTCGAAAATCCAAAAATATAGACTTCGATTAATTTTTTCTTTTCCAGTGATATTTTGTAACACAAAATATTTTTAATGCTGCATATGATATTTTAAAAATAATCCAGTTTGATGGCAATCATCTTTTAATTTTATCATTTAAATTTTAACTCATGTGAAAAGTTAACATCGTTAAAAAATGTGTAAGCACGCTCTACACACATACATAATCATATATATTTATATACATAAATAAATAAATATTTACCAATACAGATAGTATAATTTGAATTCACTATACATATGACAATAATTTTAAATCAGAGAGATAAGATAATTAGTAAACTATTTCAGGGAAATTTTAATGAAATGATGAAAATACTTTTTAATCTAATACAATATTCATAATTTTCGTACCCACTTTACGGTAATCTTTTAAATTGTGATACTTAAATTAATGAAACTACTAATAAACTAAATACGATGAATAAAAATTTTCAAATGGTCTTAAATCAATATTCCAGTAACGATAATTTCATGCCCTAAAAACAAAAGTAATTAAAATATTAATTAAAGACGACTTATACTCTTGATTGAAGATTAAACAGTTAATTTTTGGACACGCATAATGTTACGCTATTTAATATTTTTAAAGAAATAAATTTTCATTTTGATTTCGTAGAACTAATTTCATAGAGGTTGGGATATAATAGTTGTTGCAACTCATTTGCTAATTTAAAATCAAAATTATACATCTTACAAAAATATTGGCATATTTATAGAGGCACATTTGGCACATTTCATAGAGGTTGAGATATAATAGTTGTTGCAACTCATTTGAGAATTTAAAATCAAAATTATTCATCTTATAAAAATATTAACCTATTTATAGAGGCACTATTTGTAGAGGCACATTTGGCACATTTCATAGAGGTTGAGATATAATAGTTGTTGCAACTCATTTGAGAATTTAAAATCAAAATTATTCATCTTATAAAAATATTAGCCTATTTATAGAGGCACTGTTTGTAGAGGCACATTTGGCACATTTCATAGAGGTTGAGATATAATAGTTGTTTCAAATCATTTGTGAATTTAAAATCAAAATTATTCATCTCATAAAAATATTAGCACATTTATAGAGGCACATTTGGCATACTTCATAGAGGTTGAGATATAATAGTTGTTGCAACTCATTTGTTAATTTAGAATCAAAATTATTCATCTTATAAAAATATTGGCACATTTGTCTAATAGTGATGTTTTGTATAGTACTACAAATGAAGAACAGAAATAATATGAAGACAAGGTAAGTGAAGGATTTTAGATTAAATTTTATGACAGATAAAACTAAAATATTTAAGCACTAGCCAGTAGACATATTGCATTTTGTATTTAAGGACACACAATACCTTTTGAAAATATTTAGTATATCAGCCTTTTTTCTATTCATCATACAAAAAAGTTCTGCTCCTATTAGGATGAACTATTTACAAGTTTTTTAATAACATGCCAGCTTCCAAAACATTATTTAGTTGATTAACATAAAGTTAACTTTTTAGAAATGTACCATATCTGGTTTTTCGATCCAATTAAAAAATTCAGTACGTTAGAAAATCTAGTAATATCCATTTTAAATATCAGAGATGCATGAAAACAGATGCATTAAATAAAAAATATTATAACTGATTTTTAATGAAGTTTTCTCGATAAATGTACAGTAGTAGTTAAATTTTTAGCGTATGTCAAAAATTAAAAATTAAATTTTTGAAGCTTAAAAAGTCTTGTGCCTCCTTAAAAGATAAAGCTTTTCTTATTTTATGGTTAAAAATTAAGTTTAAAACTAAGAAATACTAACTATATAGCTAATAAATTCATTTTTAAATTTCTCTTTATACAACGCGTCATCAAAAGTAAACAAACATATTAAAGCTCAATAAAGTAAATGAGTTTTTTAATTTCAAAATAGTATTGATGAATTATTATTATTGAATGTTTACAAGTATTTAAGAAATATTATCTACAATGGCGTATCTAGGAATCTTAGAATTAAAGCATAGTAAAATTGTTCAGGTAAATAGAATGTTACAGCAAGTAAGTTTATAGTCAAATAAGTTTATTATCAGTTATACAAATTATAACGAATACCTTGTAATACTAGTAAAAAGATCTACTATTAAATTGAAGGAAGATACCATAAGCTACCGTAGTGAATTGTACCATATTTCATATAGTACAATTAACTTCAAAGTCGAAACAAGTTCGCCATCGTAGAAAATTGCAAATTGAAGAAAACACACCAAATACCCTGAACACATTTCAAAATCAACATTGACATCCCAAAACTTAAGATTTTACTATCGTATTAGTGTTATTTAAATATTAAAATAGTAATATTAAATACGCATAACGACAACTAACTGTGAGAAGAGAAAAAAATATAAATGCAAAACAATAAATATAATATAAATAAAAAGTCTAATTCTCCGTATGTTCTTTTAGAATGGCATTACAAATCGGTTATTAATTAACTATCATTAAATTCATTAATCATGTTCACTTTTCACTAAAATTCCGTCTTCCTTTATTTACCAAAAGCAACAAGAAACAAATATTTATAAAACAGAAAGAAACTAAGAAATCAGAAAGTATTTCAAAATAAACAGCGCAAACGGTAGCGGTAATATATAACCGAATTTCTTTTCATTTAATAGCCTTTTACGGCACATAACTCGATTGCAGACAACCATTGAAGCTCAAACAAAAATTTAAAATGCAAAACAAAAATCCGAACGAAATCAAAAACATACGAAAATCGAAAATAAAGAAAAAGAACATATCAAACTATTCCTTATAAGGGATTTTCCATTATTAGTAATTTTATATATATTACACATAATTAATATATATAACATATGTAAAATTGCCAATGTGTATGTATTAATATTTTATATATAAAATTTAATGTAATACATGTAAGTATGTAAATTTCGTTAACGTTAATAATAATTTTAAATATTATAATAATATGTTTAAATACTATAGTATAATTATATGTAAATATTACATTAATTATAATTGAGAAATATTAATATGTAATTATTATATGTAATTTTTATACGCAATCTAATGAGTTTTATATAAAATTATATGTATGTATAGTACCCGTAATCTACTTTTAATATTACTTTTAGGGGAAAAAATTATCAGAAAATCGACATTCAGATTTTCTTTTACTAAATACCAGTTATACGAAGGACAACGAATACCTTGTAATACTAGTAAACATATCTACCATTAAATTGAAGGAAGATACCATAAGATACCATAGTGAATTGTACCATATTTCATATAGTACAATTCACTTCAAAGTCAAAACAAGTTCGCCATCGTCGAAAATTCCAAAATGAAATAAACCCACCAAATACCCTGAATACATTACAAAATCAACATTGACACGCCTAAACTCAAGATTTTACTATCGTATTAGTATTATTTGAACATTAAAGTAGTAATATTAAATACACATAACGACCACTAAAACCGTGAGAAGAGAAAAAAATTTAAACCCAAAACAATAAATACAATATAAAGAAAAAGTACTTTTAAATTCTCAATATGTTCTTTTAGCACGGCATTAGAAATTATTTATTAATTAACTATCATTAAATTCATTAATCGTGTTAACTTTTCACTAAAATTCCGTCTTCCTTTATTTACCAAAAACAACAAGAATCAAATATTTATAAAACAGAAAGAAACTAAGAAATCAGAAAATATTTCAAAATAAACATTAGCGCACACGGCTGAGGTAATATATAACCGAATTTCTTTTCATTTAATAGCATTTTACGGCACATAACTCGAAAGCAGACAACCATTGAAGCGCAAAGAAAAATTCGAAATGCAAAACTAAAATTCAAACGAAATCAAAAATATACGAAATTCGAAAATAAAGAGAAAGAACATATGAAACTATTCCTTAATAAGGTTTTTCCATTATTAGTAATTTTATATATATTACATATAATTAATATATTATTACATATAATTAATAATTATAATTTACATATAATTAATCAATTAATTTTATATATATTACATATAACATATAATTAATTATAATTTTATATATATTACATATAATTAATATATGTAATATATGCAAAATTGTCAATGTATAAGTATTAATATTTTATATATAAAATTTAATGTAATATATGTAAATATGTAAATATCGTTAACATTAATAATAATTTTATATATTATAATATGTTTAAATACTATAGTATAATTATATGTTAAATAATAATATTAATTATAAATTCAGAAATATTAATATGTAATTATTATACGCAATCTAATGTGTTTTATATAAAATTATATGTATGTATAGTACTCGTTATCTACTTTTAATATTACTTTTAGGGGAAAAAATTACCAGAAAATCAACATTCAGATTTTTGTTTATCAAATACCAGTTATACCAAGTATAACGAATACTTTGTAATGCTAGTAAACTGATCTACCAGTAAATTGAAGGAAAATATTAAAAATATTTACCGGTAAATTAAAACTTTTTTAGCAGTAATTCTCAAATAAAATAATTTATTTTAAGTTTTATGCACAGAAGCTAGATTATTTTAAACAAAATTAGGTCATTAACAAATAAAACTTTGGACAAAGTAATCTTTTTACGATCACTTAAAAAATGTTAAGCTACAAAAATTATCTCTTATACATTTTTCCCTTTATGTGTTCTTACATTCCAATTATAGGGTTTTTATTCTTTTATAGCTATGTTAATAAATTGATTACTAATAGGTTAATAAATTAATTTTATTACTAAGTACTTTGTCGTGATTTAAATGTTTATATTTCACATTAATTACTATTCAGAATTTTGTCTTTGAAGAGAAGGCCGGCAAACTAAAATTATTATATGTAAATTTATTAAAATACCTACATTAATTTATTATAAATAAATGATATGTAAGTATTATATTAATAATTTAGGTAAATACTATAGTATAAAATAATATAGTATAAATTATATGCTAATATTTTGTTAATATTAAATAAAATTTAAAAATATTAATGTGTAAATATTTTATATTTACATATAATTTAAATATTATATGCAAAATTATATGTATATTTAGTCCCCGTTATCCATCTTTAATATTATTTTTCGGGGAAATATTACCAGGAAATTGATATTCAGATTTTTGTTTACCAGATACCAGTTATACCAATGATAACAAATACCTTGTAATACTAGTAAACTAATCTACCAGTAAATTGAAGGAAGATACCATAAATATTTACCGGTAAATTAAAACTTTTTTAGCAGTAATTCTCAAATAAAAATAATTTATTTTAAGTTTTATACACAGAAGCTAGATTATTTTAAACAAAATTAGGTCATTAACAGATAAAACTTTGGACAAAGTAATCTTTTTACGATCACTTAAAACATGTTAAGCTATAAAAAATATCTATTACATATATTTTTCTCTTTACGTGTTTTTACGTTACAATTATAAGGCTTTTACAGCTATGTTAAAAAATTGATTAATAATATGTTAATAAATTAATTTTATTACTAAATACTTTGTCAGCATTTAAAAGTTTACATTTTACATTAATTACTATTCATCATTTTGTCTTTAAAATGAAGGCCCCCAAACCAAAATTATTATATGTAAATTTATTTAAGTTTCTATATTAATGTATTATAAGTAAATTATATGTAAATATTATGATAATAGTTTAGGTAAATATTATAGTATAAAATATATGTAAATATTTTATTAATTTTAAGTAAACTTTATAAATATTAATGTGTAAATATTTTATATTTACATGTTATAATATTATATAATTTTATATTTACATATATATAGAATTATATGTATGTTTAGTACCCGTTATTTATATTTAATATTTATATTTCGGGGAAATATTACCAGAAAATTGATATTCAAATTTTCTTTTACCAAATACCAGTTATACCAAGGATAACGAATACTTCGTAATACATGTAAACAGTTTTACCAGTATATTGAAGGAAGATACCATAAATATTTACTGGTAAAAAAAAACTTTTTTTAGCAGTAATTCTCAAATAAAAATAATGCATTTTAAGTTTTATGAACAGCATTTATACCGTATAAAACGATCCGATATACAAGTGCGGAACCGAAGAAATTATTTTCAGCAACTAGATTATTTGAAAGAAATTTAAGTATTCATTAACAGATAAAACTTTGGACAAAGTAATCTTTTTACGAGCACCCAATTTAAAAAATATTAAAACTGTAAAAAATATCTATTACCTACATTTTTTTCTTTACTTGTTTACGTAATAATTATAGCGTCATTTATTCTTTCATAACTATGTTAATAAATTGATTGGTAATACGTTAATAAATTAATTTTATTACTGAATACTTGTCGAGATTTAAATGCTTACATTTTACATTAATTACTTTTCGGTACTTTGTCTTTGAAATGAAGGCCCACAAATGAAAATTATTATATGTAAAATTATTAAAGTACCTATATTAATGTAGGTAAAATTTAATGTATTATAAGTAAACGATATGTATATTAATAATTTAGGTAAATACTGTAATAGAAAATATATATAAATATTTTATTAATATTAATTAAAATTTATAAATATTAATATATAAATATTTTATATTTACATATTATTAATTAAGTATTATATGTATGTTTAGTCCCCGTTATCCATATTTAATATTATTTTTTGAGGAAATATTACCAGAAAATTGATATTCAGATTTTCGTTTACCAAATACCAGTTATACCAAGGATAACGAATACCTTGTAATACTAATAAACAGATCTACCAGCAAATTGAAGGAAGATACCATAAATATTTACGGAAAAATTAAAACTTTTTTTAGCTGTAAGTCTCAAAATAATGAATTTTAAGTTTTATCAACAGTATTTGTACCGTATGAAACTATCCGATATACAAGTGTGGAACCGAAAAATTATTTTCAGCAACTAGATTATTTGAAACAAAATTAGGTCTTCATTAACAGATAAATCTTTGGACAAAGTAATCTTTTTACGAGCACCCGATTTAAAAAATGTTAAAACTATAAAAAATATCTATTACATATATTTTTTCTTTACGTGTTTACGTACCAATTATAGCATCTTTTATTCTTTCATAACTATGTTTATAAATTGATTAGTAATATGTTAATAAATTAATTTTATTACTGAATATTTTGTCGAGTTTTAAATGCATAGATTTTACATCAATTACTATTCAGTACTTTGTTTTTGAATTGAAGGCCCACAAAGTAAAATTATTAAAGTACCTATATTAATGTATTGTAAGTAAAATTTAATGTATTATAAGTAAATGATATGTAAATATTTTATTAATAATTTAGGTAAATATTGTAATATAAAATATATATAAATATTTTATTAATATTAATTAAAATTTATAAATATTAATATGTAAATATTTCATATATACATATTATTAATTAAGTATTTATATGCAAAATTATATGTATGTTTAGTACCCGTTATTCATATTTAATATTATTTTTCGGGGAAAAATTACCAGAAAATTGGTATTCATATTATCGTTGACCAAATTACCAGTAAATGGAAAAGTTGGCAAATGTACAATCTCTGTTCTATATGTACTTCCAGCACAACACTTAAAAAAGTCTTTATTTTATCGATAAACTCTCCACAAATTCATCAATCCAATTCATTTATCGCCAAAAATTAAGTTTCTCGAGCAATTACCGATGACAACAAAATATAAAAGTTTCTGAAAAAGAAAAACAGCCCCTCCGAGTGTAAACAAAAGACGTGAATGGGTAAGGAGAGGAAAACCCATCCTCCAGTGGTTGAGAGAGAACATCCCGCTTTCTAAATATAAACCCACGGTGGCGGATGTGTTCCACTCACCTCTTCAGCCTCGTCATCGTCCTCCTCGATGTCAAATCCAGGGAAGGTGTCCGAATCCGGGGTGGAGCCGAACCGCCGTCGAACGGCCATTCGGCCCGTCGCTTTCGATCGACTTTCTGCCGACGCCGCCCGGGAACTCTCGCGAAACGGGGGGCGAGCCGTGCGTGCGTTACAAATGAGAGCGCCCCGGCGCCGGCGCACTCCCGCTCCAAGCAAAAGATCCGTGTGCGAGGGAAAGGGGTCGTTTCGAACGCATTCGGGACAGATAACAATGGGTGAGGGGACAGCACAACTTCAACCGAACATTAAGATGTCTGGTACCTTCTAAAGGAGTCTTGGTGCAGGCTGAAAGTGTAATGATTTCTATAGGTCTTAAGTCTATATACTTAATAATATTTTATATGAGAACAAACGAAACGAAATTAAGAAATAAAAAGTGACGCATTTGAGATTTGTTTGAGTTTTTATAAAATTATAAAAAAATTCATCATAACCCTTTGAAGATGGGTGTATCATATTCGAAATACTTTTTAAATTGACTCAAAGAACAGAAATATCATACATCATATTTTAGATGGAACATTTATTTAATACTTTTTTGCTATTATTAGATATAACTCATAATATCATATATGCCTTTACTCTAAAATATCATTAGATATAACTCTAAAATATCATATATGATATTTTAGATGGACCATTTATTTAATAGTTTTTTGATATTATTAGATATATATCTAAATATCATATATGTCTTTACTCTAAAATATCATTAGATATAACTCTAAAATATCATATATGTCTTTACTTTAAAATATCATTAGATATAACTCTAAGATATCATATATGATATTTTAGATGGAACATTTATTTAATAGTTTTTTACCATTATTATATATGACTCTATGTTTGTCATAGTGGAATTAATCGTTACTGGATAAGTGAGTCAATTTAGAAGGCATTACATATATATGATACCCCTGACCTCATATGTTTAAGGGAAATTGTTACCTTCACCATACATAAGACTAGAGGTACCACTATGAAAATATGTGCATAGTGTAATTGAAAAGAACAATTTAGTCAGTTTAGTTGATTAAAGCAGCTGCAGCCCTCTGTGTTACAAAATAAATTTCTGGAGCTCATGACTAGGTTATATTTTAAATATAAGATATACATTAAGAAAGTAGGAAATCAAAATAGAAATATAGCCTTTTTTTAAGGGTTAAGGAAAATTATTAATGTTCTTGTAGCAATAATCAATTTACAATTGCATAAAAGATTGAAATTAAAAATTAACAAACATTTATTATACCTCAAACAATTTAACTTTGAAGACGATCACTCAACAGTATTACTTTACTATTTCTCAAATATACATATCAAATAGCGTTCACACTCGTAATATAGACAAAACTATAAATAAAGGGAACTTTTGATGGAGAGCTGAAAATATTTCATCAACTATGAATTTCAACTATCTCAATTTTGGTAGGAGAAATCAGTAATTACCTAGTATAAGGGGCATAGTGAGAAATTTTCGTAAAACGGTGAGGGAGGTTCCCCCAATTCAGCTGATATCTTCATTAATACAGCAAACTTTACATATATATGTATTAAGACTGACTTCACGATGGATGGTTGCAGTCATGGCCCATAAACATGACACCGTTTTAGTTAAAGACCTTTATTAACAGATCGTTGGAGAACGGGTTCCCACTTCACTATTGGGACAGGACATACTGCGGGGTTAGCTAGCATGAAGTTAGAAGTAATAGGCCCTTAACACCTGGGTCAACATCTCAGACAAAATCGGTGGGAAAATCTCTAGGAAAATCGGACTGCAAAAGCGTGCTTCACCTTTCTGTTTGGAAATTTCCTAAATTGTCCGCTAGATTAATGTAGAATTATAATTGGTTAGACCACTTAGAGGGCGTAAATTGTTGCCCCAGTGGTTAATTTAGGTTAGAGGTTAAAAAGGGAAAAGGAAAAAGGACGCGGGAATTTTTGCCCTTGACTTAAGATTTGAAAACCTCAGAGAATTTTATTAGGCCGTCTTTGGGGGTTTTATACAAAATGTGTATATTAGTTTACCTATCTAGTTTACTTTTTCTAACATATACGTACATAACAATCCTTATGATGTATAAGAATCCTCACCTCCTTGTTATGCCACTGACTAATATAGCTAAAATGTATCATCTTCAAAATGTGGCATGTAGTACTTAAACTACCATTCCCAACATTTTAAGACTAATTTTTTAAGCATCTAAATAAAAATTAATTTAAAATCGTTTCAAGAAAAAGTGTATACATTAAATATCCTCCATGTTATAGATTCTTAATATCACGCCACTTGGCAAATCAGACCTCGATTTATTAACAAAATACTTTTACAATTAGCTTTAACTAATTATTCAATTTTTAATTGAGAATTTACATACCAATGAATAAAGCAACGCACGAATTCGTAATTAATCGAGCTAACGAAAACTTCAAGTTAGCTCATGATTAAATTATCCAACGTTACCACATTCTCAACCGGATAATCCGCATGGTGTTTTAGTCATTCTGATCAGATTTTTCCCTGAAATGTATGCAAATCAACAAGCTAAAGAAATCTGGAAACAGAACGCTTTTCTCCAGATCTCATTTCATGGAGGGATGATGCTCGCCAAAACTTTGAGATCATTAATTTCCTTGTCTAAGGTAAGTCACAAAATGCAAACTAGGCGCAGGAGTTGCGAAGCGTGGCTCTGGTTACTTGGAAATTAATGACACATGAAAAGTTTAAATACGAGAATCGACTTCGAGAGTGAATTTCAAGAGGTAGAGCTGGAAAATGAATTGAGGATATGACCTGTCGATGAAAGTGTGGTATTTAAAAACTATAATCATTCAAATTGGTTAGTTATTTACCTGGAATGGAAGCGAGCTTTATGATGCTTATAAAGCTTGTGTATACTCTTTAAGATTCAGTTTATGTAATGATGATACATGTGTTGAAGTTTAGGCAAAATGACAAAAATGAAATATTTAAAACAATTATTCTCAATCTGTTTGATTTTGCCCCCTTTGCTGAATCCAGAGGTATTCAAGGTGACCTGTGTGTGAACTCCAACAAGTACTTGGTCGAACACTGGCCGATTGGTTAGAGTGCTGATCGTTGATACCGGAGTTCGTGGATTCGAATCCCACTATGGCATGGATGTTCGTAGCCGTTTGGAATCGGCTTTAAGCAATAGATCCCGGTCTCATTAGCCCTCGTGTGCAAAACAGTAGATCTTAGTGCTCCAAACCAAACCAAACCAACAAGTACTTTTTACAAAATTGCCAATTGATATGTATGTCAATCATAAAGGTTTATTTAATAGATTATAATTTACATCACTAGCTTTTTATATATGCGCAAAGTTATTAAAATGTTTTTTAAGTCACACAAATATTTATTAGACAATTTTTAAAAGGGATATCCAGTGGGATGGATGAACCCGCTGATCACTACGAAAAATTATCATGGAATTGGACACAACTACCTTCATTATATTTTTGCATTTATTAACATGTTTTAAAGGATATGCCGTAAACTTTTAACTCCAAGAAATTTCGTAAATATAGTTGAGAAAAACCGTTTGTGAAAAAATTTTCAAATAAATTACAATCTAGAATTTTAATAAAAAAATATTTTTTTTCTAAATATCCATAATTGCATTACAATTATTTTATACTATCTACGTAAGTGTGTTGAAGCATAATGAAAAGCCGCAGATCGCAAACACCTTTTATTGAAAACACCAAAATAATAAAGAAATGCAAGGTACATTGGGATTTTATAGTTTTAAGAAGATCCTGCGTCCAGCAAATCAAATTACAGGCACAAACAAAACTAATTAAATACAGCCCATCAAAACGCAAAAGGATCAACTAAAGAAAACATCGTACGTCCGAGAAAGCTATTACTTATGTACAACAATAATCAGCCAAGTCGCCAAGTATGAGTGCTATTACATATTTCAACAAAGTGAAAGTTAGGTTTATATAATTTTTCATACAAATGAAGAAGTTTTCTAACATCGTTTACGTTTCATGCGGATGTTGGAGGGAAAATGGGAGGTTTGGTTTCCACATGCGAAA
>CM063504.1:26748774-26751274 GCA_032207245.1 Pardosa pseudoannulata | reverse complement strand
ACAGCTTTTGATATAACCGCAGAATTTGTAATCGATTTTTGGAGTGGAATGGTTTCTCACCTTGTTCTTTTTATTCTAGAAGAGATTGGAATTTATTTTCTTGCCTTATATATGTCTGTAAATATTAAAGCATGTATTAAGATATAAAACAGTCTTTCCAAAATCACTAATGTTTTGGTGAACAGAATTGTTTGAATTCTTTTATATTTAGGTAGTCTAGAATTTGTTATTTAAAGGGACATAGTACCTTTCTAGACTTTAAATCTTCCTTATAAATCCTTTTTCGATTCATTATAAACTAAAAATTTCTAACCCTCCTAGAATGAATTTTTTACAAGTTCTTTATCAATCCCTATGCTTTAAAAATTTTTTAACCTTATAATTTTAAGTAGTATATTTAAAAAAAATATGTCCAAAATTTAAAAAAAAATTTGGTTATCCACACTATAAATTTTGGAATAAGATTATTACAAATTAAATTTTTATGTCAAAGTAAATTTTATATTGTAAAACACAATGTAAAAAGTTATCTGACATTTTAAAAATTATAAATTATAAATTAAAGAATCATAAATTTAACTTTCATTTTTCAATAAAGTAAAATATATTTCTCTTATTAATATAATTGAGTTTACAGAATAAAGAATAATTAGCTTGATTGGGATATAAAAAATTAATGTCTGTTTTTTGGGGTAAGTGAATTTCTATTTATTTCACTTGGCTTATATATTTTATACTTTATTTAAAAAGATATTGCTTGTATTAATATAATTGAACTTTACAAAAAAATAAGATAATTATTCTGTACAGATACAGAATAATTATCTTATTTTTGGTGTTAAAAAGTAGTATCTGATTTCAAATTTTAAAATTTATTTTTTGGGGTGAGTAGATTTCTATTTATTTCACTTTGTGTATTCATTTTATACGCTTTTAAAAATATATTACCTTTTGTAACGAAATTAATCTATATAAAGTCAGATTCTCAACATTAATCTAAGAAAATATTTATTATAAACAGATCAGAACGTTATTATGTTATAATGAAACAAAAACAGTCTTCTTTAAAGACGATTTTTCTGATGGAAAGGTATTATGCTTCTGTAATAAATAATAGATTTTAAGTATAATTTTGTAAAAGTCAAAGTAAATTTTTACGAAGATTTTTTTTTACTCTGTACGGCCAATTTTAGACATATAGGCCTTTTTATACTGGAATATTTTGCTTAAATCTTATTCTGAACAGCTACAAATATATGTAAGAAAAAGTATTTGATTCCTAAGCTTCATAATCAATAACTCCATAATTAATAACTTCATTTTCAATCTACCGATTGTACTATTCTACGGCTTTTTCTTAAAGCAGTCTGTTATTTAGGCATTATAAACAATAAATAATTAGTAATTATACTAAAAATATAAAATTGCATTTATAAAGTGTAAATTATAGTTATAAAATTATACTTAGAAATTACGCTTATAAAACTATATTTAAAAATAATAATTATAAAAATTTATAAAATATATTTAAAAGTCTTAAAATTATGTTTGAAAATTTTTTATTTATCAAAACATCCTAAATTTTGATGTTTTTATAAATAAAAATTTCAAACAAATGATCGCCCGACGTCATCTGAAAAATTATATTTCATTCTATTTTCTAATTTTTCCTTTTAGTATTCACTGAAAAATCTGCAAAACTCCATTAGCGTTACCTGTTTGTTAAAGTAATTTATTTAAATCACAATTATAAAAAAATTAAGTCCGTAGCACATTAATAAAGAGTCTCTAAGGAGAAATCCTGTGCGAAAACAAAAATAAAGGGAAATGTTAAATTGACTCAAAAGTCATTAAAGTATTCTTTGTTAAGTCTGACGAGAAATTTTTTAACGCTAGGACAAACACCTGTGGGATTATTGCACTGAAAACATAAAAACCCCATGAGAGAAAGCTAAAATGAAAATTTATATTACTTTTTTAAAAAGACCATAAGGTTTTTTTTTTTTTTTTTTGGTTTGGAAAGCTTTGTAAGCTAGAAATTCACCTCTTCGTATTTTTCTCTATAGGGCTGCTGTTATTTTTCTATTAAGTTTTCATCCTGTTGGCAGTTGGCACTATAACCCTTAGGGGATTCCTTTTTTTAAGCATGGATTGAATTTTTACCCAAATAAAGCATCTATTTTTACGTCAACACCATTTTACAGGATGCTCTCTCCCACTCACAGAATGATTTAGCATTTATTCCATTTTAAAAATATCGAGGTATAAACCTCGATATTTTATATCAAGTAATATCAAGTAATCGAGATAGCTACATTTAAAAGAACGTTAATAACAGCACATATAGCTTTTGACATATCTAAACAATCATCTACAAGTTTTACAATTCTATTTTATTTTTGCTATTGCACGTTCAGTCTGTTAACTTTGAACTGAAAGTGCGTTAAACATGGAAAACATCAGTTCAATGTGAACTCAATTTTAATTTTTCCTAAAAAGT
>CM063504.1:26741274-26743774 GCA_032207245.1 Pardosa pseudoannulata | reverse complement strand
TTTGTGCCATAACTATGCGGTTATTGCACTGAAAGGCTTTTAAAGCGCTTGTGAACAATTTTACTTCTTTGCTACCATTCCTTATATACCCCTTTCATACACTCTCGTCATTGTGACGTACTATCCGCGCCATCAGGTGGTTTCCTGCAGTTTGCATATTCTTCTTCAAGATGTGTGTGATAATTCTACAGGTGAAATTTTTATTTTAGAGCTCAATTTCTGTGTGATTCTGAATTATCCTTAATTTATGGACATGAGTGTACATACATATATATATATATATATATATATATACATACATACATATATACATACTACATACATATATATATATATTTATATATACATACATAAACATATATATACATACATACACACACACACACACACACACACACACACACACACACACACATATATATATATATATATATATATATATATATATATATATATATATATACATACATATGCATATATACATACACACATACACACATACATATATATATATATACATATAAATATATATATACATACATAAGCATATATATACATACATACATATATATACGGACATATGCATATATACATACACATACACACACACACACACACACACATATATATATATATATATATATATATATATATATATATATATATATAGATAGATAGATAGATAGATATAGATATATATCACTGTGAAAATATATTATTTTACTTTAAAAATTGAGCACGGATAAATAGATGAGATCAAGCGATCCGAAAACATTTTTGCATTAAAGTATTTTTTAGATTGGGGAAAATTTTATTGTATAAGCTAAGTACTGTTTGATATTCTGGGTATCTAGAGATTGAGGATGTGGATATTGATCATCCATTTCAGTAAGTGGTAAAATACGATTCACTGTTTGAAGTATTACAAAGCTCAAAACCTTTTTGAACTTTCAAATTTATTCTGAATAAAACCGATTCTCATCCGTAAATAGCACTCAATATCTTTAATCTGTGGGGTTTTTAATATACTAGGTTATTGACAAACATCTGTTCGGTCATTATTTACTGGATATACTAATGTGATCAATAGCTATAAAGAAAATTAAGAATCCCCAACTTGTATTAACAATATTTTTATAATAAACCATTCAAAATGCCTCAAAATTTAGACCTTAGAAAGACACCGTTAAGATTATGCAGAATTCATTTATGCAGTCGTCATATTGTATTTTAAATACAAAATCATCAGCCATTCTTTGAATATTTTTGTGTGCCTGTATAATTCCGTCAACGCAATTGTTTTGGGAGGCCAGTATTGGCGAATGAAAGGAGTGTTATACAACTACTTTGCTTCGATAATGCGTGTTTGCGTGTGAAGTTCGTATCTTTGAGGAGATATATTCTGAATGTTCGAAATGATTAATTCCTAACGATATATCGACCTTCAAAGTCACGAAATAACTTTCTCTCACTCCTAATACAAAATCTATATATTAGTTGTCATTTCTTGATAATATTTAAAGTTTATATAAACCTAGTGAGTCTGTAATATTACTACTTAGAGTGAAATACAATATGATTATGATTATTAATTAATTATATCATGGTATATGTGACAGAGTAATTGGAAATATGACTATTCTTGTCAATGCTATGATTGCTTTAAAAGGAATGATTATTAAACGAATAATCAAATGATAACCATTATTTTGAATTTAAATAAGGATCGAAATGAGCTAATTGGGGATACCTAAAACCTGATAAACAGCTGAATCAGTTCTCAAGAAAAACCATAAATTTATACTTCCTGTATTGTACTACACTTTACCACTAACAGTAATTAGCTAAAGTACATTCCTAGTTATATAATGTAAGCATAACAGACTAAAGAATATCAGAATTTCGGCTACAGCAGGCCTGGTCAACATAAATAACTTAGTAGCCACACACACATATCCCCTACATAATAATAGCTTAAGTTATCTCTCCGTCTGTCCTCGAATTTATGAAGCGGTTGGAAGATAGAGGCATCCATATTGGATTCTTGATGAGTTAGGGTTAGTAGAATTCAAAGCGAGTAAAGTTTCTCTTCTAATAAACTATCCAGCCGATTCTAAAATAAATTGGTATAAATATGCTTCATATCACAGCAGAAAATGCTGTCGTCTTTAAAAAGTTCGAAATCCAACCTCCCCCCCCCCTTTTCGAGCGTTTAATGCCATTATTTCAAGGCCTCTTTTCCCCGGTTAAGAGCAGGGGATTAAATTTATCAATTTATCGATAAATAGGAAAAAATTAGATTTTTCTAACATCATGACGTCATTCCTTTAACCATCTCATTGAATCATTTCTTATTTTAATTTATTTAAATATCGTCTGCACTGTTTTCATACGTTTTGTCACTGAACTTAGATATTACGTAAATAACTTTCTTTTATATTTAGCTTAAATTATAGATTAGGTACATATGTGACAATTTAAAATTTAATCGTCGATTATT
>CM063504.1:26733774-26736274 GCA_032207245.1 Pardosa pseudoannulata | reverse complement strand
CATTTTAAATAATTTAGAGCTGTTGGATGGGACTACTTGCTGTGGTGTAGTACATTGCTGTTGTTATTTCAAAGTTATTTATAACCCAAAGTTGCTTTATATCGTCTTTAATTATAGTATAATACCACTGATCTATATTACAATGTTCAAATATAGAACAAATGACAAGGAAATATGCAAAAAAATATATATAAAAATTAAAAAGTAAAAGAAGCACTCCACGTGCTACGCCTAAAAAACATTGCCATTGTCCAAGAGAACGCTGCATTCTTTTTCCTCCTTCTTTCAACTTAGGCAACCCTATATTTTTTCCATTATCCTGTGCTGATGCGTTCGTTTTTCCATTGTTCTTTCTACAATGCGTCCTTTCCCGGCTCTGCCCAGAAGGACCGGGACTCCAAGGATGGTCCAGAATCGCCTCCTGGAGACCAATCACAATTTTCCAAAACTTGGTGAAGTTTAAGTGCAATTATTTTCACTGGCCACACCACACGCTTCCTGGAGTCGCAATAAAAAAAAAAAAAACTTAAGCATTCAACCCACAACGTGTGAGTGCGGCGAGCAAATCTGTTTCGCAAACCTTATGTCAAACATAGCTGAACTCTCACACTACTTAAGAATTGGGTTCCTCTTGGCAAATTTGGAGTAATTTAACACAAAGTTAATGCATCCAAACATTGTATTTCTTGCTTTTTCTGGCGAATGTAATTAATGAACAGTGGGCCATCATAATAGAACTACATACTCTTACTTCGTTAATGAAAATGACTTAAATACTAGACTTTTATATTAATGGGCAATTAATCCTTTAACAGTTTACAAACGTAACAGCTCCAAATTATTAAAAATCAGCCATAGTGAATCATTAATGGTTTTTTATATCTAATCTTTTTAAGCATTGCGCACTTTTAATATATAAGAAAAGAGTTACCCAAGGAAAGTTGGAGGCAAATATCATATAAATTATTATATAGATACAGATTGTTTGGACACGGTGAGATCAGGAGAATATGTTAGGCAACCATACTCAATTATTATCGCCAAGTTGGCGGGGGAACCTAGTTCTTTAGTCATGCCCTGTTGGCTTTGTAAACTAATTGCCAGTAAATATAAATGTCTGGTGTGTAAGTGGATTTGGTCAATTAAGTAAAAATATATAATTCTATTACAAAAGCTCATTTTGTATCAATTAAAATCACCAAAAAAAGCAAGGGATACATTGGATTGAATACCTTTGTGTTTTTGTAAACGTCGCCAACAATTTCGCCAAATTTGCCAAGGAGTACCCTATTCTTAAGTATTACTGGAGTTTGTAAGATAACGGAAAAGCTTGTATATGGAAACAATAAAAGAGTTATTATGGTGCTTCTTGTCGTATGAAATCCTCTATATAATGTAATATTTCAATAAGAAAACAAAAAAATTCATTTTTATTATCCCATGAATTATTTAATGGCTTACAAAATAAATCTATGGAATTTTCAGGTAAACTTGAAAGGCTAATATTATGTTAGATAAATATTATTATCCTTAACATAGCTTATTTTATTTAATTAATCTAAAATTCGTTAATTCATCGCATTATCTAAAATTATTTAAATATGTTACATCACCTTTTACTTTAATTATAAAATTCATATTAAACATGTTATCAGGATTTTCCTTACTAATACTGTAACCTAAGACATTCAAAAATATGAGAGAAAATTAAAACTAATTGCTTTAATAGCATTATTATAAAATTGAAGAATAAATTTCATATAGTGGGAATTTAAAGGAAGAACACATATGGTTTTGATATATTAGTTGTAAAACTATTCATTAACATTAATCTTAGAACAAATTAATTAAATTTATATGACAGGTTTAAAAGAGTAAGTTTTGCTGAAATTTGGGAAAAATCGATTTGGATGTTAAGAGTGACTATGATAATTTTTCATTTACATAAAGCGTTTATTTATTTAGTATTAAATTTTTATTTAGCATTTTTAAAGTTAATACGTAGTTGAGTATGTAGTAAATATGAAACAGCATGTGTACATATTTAAGAATGATTTTGAAGACAACGTTAAATTATGCAATAAGTGTGGTAAATGTATGATAAAAATTATACGTATGATACAAGTGGAAATATAAATTTAATATGTTTGTAACACTGGAATACTAAATTGTTTGCTCAATATATACGGGAATATCATACGTAAATTGAACATGATAAGCATGAGCATGTCATACTAAATTGTATGCTCAATATTTAGGCGAATATCAAACATAAACTGAGCATCTTATACTACTGAATACTCAATTCCGTGTTAGTAAAATGCATAAATATTAGCATGCAAATATATATATATATATATATATATATATATATATATATATATATATATATATATATATATGTATATATATCTATCTATCTATTTATCTATCTATCTATATATATATATATATATATATATATTATAATGCCATTTGAAGTGTGTAACTTTCGATTTCC
>CM063504.1:26717428-26723674 GCA_032207245.1 Pardosa pseudoannulata | reverse complement strand
GGGAGAGCCGGGGACGCTTGGCGTTGTATGAGCGTGGGTGGAGGAATAAAGAGTTCGAGAATGAGTTTGTGTCGAAGTGATGCGTGTTCTGAACAAAGGGGTCTTCACAATATGAATATATAAAATTTTTAAATATGTATACCTATAAATACCCTGAAAAGACCATCCCGTAAAACTGTATTTATAGACAGTTTTGGCTGATTAAATCAATATATACTTAATATATACTATCATTCTGGAGAAATGTAGAAATCATAAGCGATCTTTTAGATTTCCAATAAAAAATAATTTATTTACATTTGTAAAAAGATTAAGAGAATAGAGCTGCCATAAATCATTTCTTCTTTTCGTTATATATTATTCATACTCAAACACCTTACTAGAAAATGAAGAAAAATAACTTTTGATATCAACCTGAAAGGAAAATATTTGTAAGTTCACATTTGAAACTTAAATGTTTACTGTAATGTTTCTTCTAAAACTTTACGGAGAAATAGTGTTTAATCAATGCGCTATATTACGTTGGAAATCAAATATATATCTACGAAATAATTTAATATGTATTTTTGCAACGTTTTATTAGAGAAACTTCAACGCCGGAGTAAAACTGGCAATTGTTAATTTAATTCAAAGAATGAATGACATTTTTGAAAACGAAATAAGTTAAATATTTCACTTCTAGTTTGAAAAGCTACAAATCAAATTAAAATTTTATTATGACATAGAAATAAAGTAAAAGGAAATCTTGATTTATTTCAGGTAAGTTTATAGGATATTTCTTTTTTGAAAAACTGATTTGTTTTTCATTTTTTAAACAATATCTTATATTTTATTCTTCAAAGCCATAGGAATAAGTAGTGAATAGGATTGATTACCTTAGCTAATCAATCAATCAAAATTCAAATTCTTCTCTCTCTCTCTCTCTCTCTATCTATCTATATCTATATATATATAAACAAAGAGAGACAGCAGATTATATATATCTGTATATATATATATATATATATATATATATATATATATATATATATATATGTAAAAATTTAAATAGTTTAATCTTAGAATTAAAATTACTAACTCCTATATTAAAAAATCACCAAGTTGGCGATTTCTCTGTTTTTTCTAGTAGCCTTTTGGCGTTAAATTCTTTGTAATAGATAAAATCTCCTTTCTCTTGGCGACACGAACTCGCCAACCTATTTTCACTGAACTAAGATTTCTAAAATTCTCTCAACATTCTTAAGTTCGCACCTAAAATTACTTCCTCCCTCTGGTGGCGCCCCTAAGGTTATAAGAGGCCACATGGCTAATTTTCTTGAGAGGTGACTTGGAGATAACCAAATAAAGCTCCTGTTTATTTCCTTTTGAAAATCTTGTCTTTCTCTCAAACACGGCAACATCACTTCGGTCCCGACTGCTGAAGTTCACTGCTGAGGCATAGCGTGTTCATATATATCTATGTTTTATATATATGTAATATATCAAAATTATTTAACTTTAATATTTCCTTAAAAGCTCCTCTCTCCCATTCTAATTCCTTAAAATCTCTTTCTCAGCCTCTGATTGTCTTAAACAATCCTTTGCTTTGTTCTCGACTTAAAATTCTTTCCATACAATTCCCAAAGCTTTCTATCCTGTAGATGTAAATTTTCTGTGTACACAACAGTTTTTCCATCTGTCGTCGACAAATGACTCCGCGTTTTTTCCTGATCTTAACACTTAATTCGCTAATAAGTTTCTTCTACCTTCGGAAAATTCTTTCCTTCTTCTTCTCTTGGGTGAACCTCTGTTCGAGCAGAGTGATCGTGTCTTTCGATGTTTGTCGTTGAGTAGTAAGGATGTCCCTTTTATCAGCTCTAAAATAAAGTTTTAGTTAGACTTGTGCTCTTCAATGTGGCCAGACTGCATCGTTCATTATTACTGCTAGCTGGATTAGCTTTCTCCTTGCCCAGTAGCCCGGGCAAGTATAAATAATAGGGGCTATAATGTTTCCAGCAGTTTTACAATTATTAGATTAAATATATATAAACATCGCTATGCTTCATATATATATATATATATATATATATATATATATATAATATATATATACTTATATATACGTGTGTTTCTCTCTCTGTGTATATATATATATATACACACACACACATATATATATATATATATATATATATATATCATACCGAAAATGAGGGAAAGCATATCAAATTTTTAAAAAATAATTTTACATATTTGTGTATGATTTGTTATAATTTAGTGATAAAAGTATTACTTCTGTTTCCTAAAGTGAGAAGTTTAGTGAATTCGAAAATGCACTATGAACCAGCATGGTTTCGAGCTGATTAACTAAGACATAAAATTCATTACACCCCCTATGTCGACCCTAAGTTATAAAGCTTGTCACTTAAATTGGCCCGACTCAAACAAATCTATAAAAATATCTTCATTACGTTTTTCCATAAAATTTGAAACATTATTACCTTTACTTCTAATGTTGACTTTTAAAAAAGAAGATTTTTACATATTTGTGTATGATTTGTCCGCATTTAGTGATAAAAGTATTACTTCTATTTCCTGAAGTGGAGAATTTTATTGAATTAGAAAAGGCATTATGAACTAGCATTATTTCGAGCTGAAGAACTAAGACCTAAAATGTCTTTACCAGCCCTAGGTCTTCCCTAAGTTTTTATAACTTAGGGAACTAAGGGTACTTAACTAAGTTTTTAACCTATCACTGAAATTGGCCTGACTCAAAGAAATCTGTAAAAATGTATTGTTCTGCCGTAAAATTTCAAACATTATTCCCTTTACTCCTAATGTTGATATATGCATAAATTATACATACATGTAGAAATATACACATATATGCTGCTATATATGTGTACATTTATATAAGAGATAAATATTAGATAAATTTTGACTCCTATATGCATGTCAATGTTTGTACATAGATACAAATATATAGGAACACATATGCGTGATAATTATCTTAAATATATATTTATTTATACGCCAAGTTCAAAGAAATTCAAATGCGGATTCCGTAGTAAAATTTAATTGATTCCGTAATAAAAGTAAAATCACAATAAATTTACTGTTACTCTACAGTATAATGAAATGCATTGAATAAATATCAGTGAACTAACTAAAAATTTAATCTGCATAATAAAGCATATTTAATTGTGAGACCTCAATCCACCAACATTTTACCCCTAAAATCTTACTAATTCAGGTGGGAAAAAATATATATAATTTCTTTGTTATTTTACAAAAGAAACAGAAAAATAAAAAGTAAGCCTAAAACGGGAATAGAAAACACTTTTGTACAGGTTAAAAGAAGTGTGAACAACAACAAATAAAGAGTAAAAGGAATTTTAATTATATTAGTGTCGATTAAAAAATGCAAAAATAATTTTAATTAAACACGGATTTCCATTTCTGAGTAAAATGAAATTATTTTATTTTAATAAATGAAAAATCGGGAGGGTATCAAAGCTACTAGAAAAGGAAAATTATCCGTGTGTAGTTTTATCACAAAATTTTGCCATCCCTGATAAAAAGAACTTTATACTTTGAAACAATAGACACTTTCTAATTGAATAAATGATATAATTTTAAGCTCTGTATTAATTACGATTTATGAATTCCCCTAAAAGCGTTTAATTTATTTTTCAAAACTGTAAACTGTAAGGAAATTAAATAAAATGTTTAATATTCAAAACTTATCTCCTTTCATTAAAATTAAATGACGTATTTTTCTGCAACTAAATGAAACAACATTTTTTACTAAAATACATAATTTGTATTCTAAATTTGTTCTCTATTTTGTAAATTTAGTTTATAGTTATTTAATAAATTAATAAATGAGAAAAAAATTTAAATTCCAAATTTGACCTGATCTGGGATAAACGTGGGTTGTATAAAGCGATTTCTCGCAGTAGGGCAAATTTTCAAATTATGACAATTCTGGCTTTAGTTTCAAACGGAAGCGCAGTTTATTTTTTGTTTATTGGCTGTTGAACACATGGGCATTATAGTAGTTCGTGACGTTGCGACAAATTGCTTTATTGACAAAGTAATAATGATCATGATCAGATAATCGTAGTGTAAACCAAGGGTAGACAAACAGGGGCCCACATGGTAACATGTGGTCCGTTATGTGTAATTTTGCAGTTCGCGGTGGAATACACGAAATTTATAATCAAAATAAATATCTATGTAGCAACAATAAAAATAATAATATTAGACTGATACATGGTTTGGAGTGCTACGGTCTACTTTCTTCAACACGAGACCGGGACCTACAGCTTAAAGTCGATTCCGAACAACTACGAATATATCCATGCCACTGTGGGATTCGAACCCACGAACTGTGGTACCGAAGGCCAGCAGCCTAACCAATCGGCTAGCGTTCGGCCAATTGATAAATGGATTATTATTTTTATAACTATTTTATGTATTTACAAATTTTTATATTTTCTACTGTTAATTTATG
Organism: Pardosa pseudoannulata; assembly: GCA_032207245.1. Taxonomy (NCBI): domain Eukaryota; kingdom Metazoa; phylum Arthropoda; class Arachnida; order Araneae; family Lycosidae; genus Pardosa; species Pardosa pseudoannulata. Next base: position 26,719,179 of record CM063504.1, on the reverse strand, counting down.
AATAATAATAGACTTTAATAATGTACTGTTTTAAATTTCTATCTCAAAATTATATATATATATATATATATATATATATATATATATATATATGTCTATATATGTAATATATGTATATATATATGTATATATGTATATATATATATGTATAATAAATATAATATATATATATATATATATATATATATATATATATATATATATATATATATATATATATATATATATATATATATATTATATTTATAAATAATATATAAACTCATAAATGTAATTATATAAATTTAGACAGCCTAGAATTCGCGCACGTATAGCGTAGTAGTAGTTTTTATGTCAGATCATTGTATTTTTAAGAATATTTATATTAGAGCCCTCAAGACTGAGAAAGCCCTTCCCACCCTTTTTATTTGTGTATGGTTGTTTTTTAAATGCAAAGTGTAAAATTACAATGGCTGTCTTTTTCTTGCATTGATAATAAAATCGATCTCGCCATGACTGTCCAAAGTATTTATTATTGAGGCTATGTCTAGCGAACCTTTAAAAAAGAAGAAATTTTAAAATCAGCTAAAATCGTCTTTTCTGTTTTTCTACTAATCATAGTGTGAGGGAAATTAATCATTTTATATATATATATATATATATATATATATATATACATACATACATACATACACACAGTGTGCCTGGCCCAAACATGCTTCTTTAAAGCTGCCCAACGGGTCGTTTGGGTTGGCCAAGCCCTGGTCTTGAGCAAATATGGCCAAGACCAGCCTTAGACCAAAATCATTGCCAAGTAATGATGGTAACTCAGTTTACTTTGGTTTGTTGTAAGGACCTTAGGTCTACATGTCTTTGTCTTTGCGACATTAGTCATTAGGATTCTCTTTTAAAACTTATCGCAAATAACTAGAAATATAAGTAGCTATGCTCGTATACATAGTATTAAATTGCTATTCAGCTAACTACCAGTTCGCTCTAACAGTGTTAAAATAGCTGGTGTTTGTTTCCACCATTTTTGTTTGCTTATGTATTTCTAATTTAATAAATATGAGTAAAAGTTAATAATAGCATCTTATATAACATTAATATAATTATTGCATTATGCAAATTTCACACTTTCCACTTTTTACCAAAATTAAAATTTAATAAGGTTTTTTCTAGTCATATTTCTGTTCAAAGTATTAATAATATTTACTTAAATTGTGACTAATTTTTAAAATGTATGTTAAGTTATTCGATAATTATTAGGCAAGTAGAAAAATATGTAAGACTCAAATTTCAGTTTCACTTTTGAATTTGATTGTAACCAAATAATGGTGTTTTTGATGATGAAAGCAATTAGATGAAACAGGTTGAGTAGGACCAATAAAGCTGTACAAATCAATGCTTGTGTGTCAAGAATTTCTTTGCATTTTATCATTCTATTTAACTACTAGTCTAATAATTGCGATTCACTTGTATCCGGTGAACAAATGCAGTATCCAAAACACGTAAAATTTACAAAGCGTGTTTGTTATGATAGCTGTTTGCTTATAAATGAGGAAATTAATTTGAATATGTATACTTACACACGACGAAAACTGTAATCTTATAACTGTAAGAAAAAATTGGGTAAATAATTCTTAGAATTTAAGCATGTTTGAATTAAATTTCAAATTCATTCTGTATAGTTTAACAGTTTTTCATTCTAAGGTAAATTCTGATTTAAATGTCATAACTTCTGAAAGAAAGGAAGCGTCATTTACGTGTTT
>CM063504.1:26709928-26712428 GCA_032207245.1 Pardosa pseudoannulata | reverse complement strand
ATTATCGGACTTTAATTTTAAAAATCGTTTATTTTTGTGATTTCTTAAAAATATTGCTTTTTTTCTGTTATATAATCATACAGTATATATTAACGTGTAAAAAAAAAATCCGTTCATAAAAACAAAGTAGTTTTCGATTTACTGCGATTTTTCTGAATAACTAAACTTTCGCTCGATTCACGAAAAACGCCCGATACACGCGATGAAGTATACCCACATGCGAAGTGTTAAAACAACGTGGAAAAAGTATTCAGAATTACACCGTTATTTCGCTTCCTTAACATCGCTTTTACAGCTTAAGGACAGCGAACTTTCAGTTCGGAGGTATTTGACTGAAAATTCGATACATTTATTATACTGAATTGAAAAAGGACTGTTCTATCCATTTGAAAAATTGAAGACTAGTAATCTTAAAGCGTATAAAATAAAAATTTGAAACACAAAATATGTTAATATATACACAAAATGATGATGGCCACCGCATCATTTCTAAAACTGTAACGGGTGATGAAATGTACATACCGTTTTTCGACGTTCCAACACTTCAAGAAAGCAAAGTATGAGTCTTTGAAGATGATCTTACAATGGTGAAAAGAAAACGCGCACTGAAAAAAGTTATGTATATCGTTTTCTTCAAAAGTACGGGATTGGTTAAAGCCATCAAGTTGGAAGGACAGAAGACAGTAACAGCAAACTGGTATACTACTAAATGTCTTCCACTAATTCTACTTGTAGACTCACCCATGCCCATCTTTTGCTAGGTGAAGCTCCTGCACAGTGTGCGTATTGCAAGACTCCTTACACAGTCGCACATATTTTAACGTCCTGTGTTTGTTCTAAATCAATGTATATAAAATTTTTTGGTAATCCATCTCCTAATCTTAATTTAATCATTGGGGAAACTCCACATCCAAACTTGTTCCCCTTTCTTCGTCGAACTGGCTTTTATACCGAAATATGATTTTTGATTGTTATTCAATTTTCAATTTTTAATCATTCAATTTTCAATTTTTTTCTTAATTATTTTATAACTTAAATTCTTAATTCTTCACTCAATTTCCAATTTCCAATAATTTGTATATAACTCAATCTTTATTTGTGTTTTCTGTTGAGTGTTGTGTTTTTATTGTTACTCTAATCTGTTTTCGAACCTGTCATTTTATATTTTGTCAAAATTTTTTTTATCTAAATTTCGTCTTTAGTTTATTGCCACATCTTGTTTGGCGCAGTTTGTCCCTAGAGGATTTAGCGCCATTAAACTTCAACCAACCAACCAACCACAAATTCTACAAGAAGTGAATGTTAGGGGACTAATGCTTCACCATGACAATGCATCTTCACATACAGCCGGATTAACAGTTGAGTTTCTTAAACAAAAACAAATTAAAGTGATAGAACATCAGCCATATTAACCTGATCTTGCTATGAGTGATTTTTGGTTATTCTTTAATCTAAACAAGATTGAGGCTTTTAATATGGCTATTTCTTATGTATATTATTATGTATAATTTATTTATATATATTTCTTAGATTAATATGGAACTACCGGAATCTGATTAAGAGCTTATCCAGTATGCAGTATCCAGAAGGTAAAAAATAAATCTACGAATATTTTCTGACTCATTCTAATCACTCGTTAAAAATGTAACTATTTTTTAAAAAATATATTTTACTTGTGCTAAGAGAAAAAGAAAAGTCCGAATCACATGTTGTTTTTCAACGGAAAAGCAATAATAAAGCGAACGGGAAAACTTCTAAGCAGCATATAAATCAGAAATAAATTCTTAATGATATTCCGAAGATGCTGGGAAAAAGTTAGTATTAAATATAAAGCTTATTTTCAGAAGTCGGCAGCTCTAGATTAAAAATGAAAATAAAAACACTCTGAGGCCTCTTCGACCATAAGATCGATGTTGCAGAGAGGTAAGGGGAAAGTGGTGTAACTATAAAAGCAAGCTTTTTTTCTTCCTCTCCTTAATAAGCGAGATGAAAGGTGTTTTAAATATCACCGCCTTTCTTTTATGTAGCACAGTAACATAAAAGAAATTTCATGATTTTCAAAATAAGATAGGTATTAGTTTTCTTAGATTAGAATGGATATACGGAAATCCAATACGGTGGATATCTAAGGAGCCTGATTATCAGTTTCTTTATTTCTATTTCGAAACATTTAAATAGTTGAAAAGAAGTTGACTATTAAGAATGAATCTACGGATATTCTCTAACTCATTCTCACTACCTCACAAAATCCATCTATACTTTCATAAACATAGTTAACTTGTTCCAAAAGAAAAACGATTCAATTACATGTCGTTTTTGAAAGAAAAACCACGAATAAAGCGTACAGGAAAACTTATAAATATCATATAAATCAGAAATAAATTTTTAATGATATTTCGATTAGAAGGAGAAATTTAATATTAAATATAATGCTTATTTTCAGAATTCGATATCTCTAGATTATAAAATGAAAAATGAATACACCCAGGCTTTTTCGAAC
>CM063504.1:26699928-26704928 GCA_032207245.1 Pardosa pseudoannulata | reverse complement strand
TTCAAAGAGAGTAATGTTTATCTTCTCCTAAACTATCGATCCGATTCTAAAATAAATTGGTATAAATATGCTTCATATCACAGCGAAAAATACTGCCTTCTTTAAAACGTTCGAAATCCACCCCTTCCCCTCTTTCCGAGCTTTTAATGCCATTATTTTAACTCCTATTTTCCCCGGTTAAGAGCAGGCGATTAAATTTATCAATTTATCACACAGCAAATAGGTAAAAATAACATTTTTCTAGCATTATGACGTCATTCCTTTAACCATCTCATTGAATCATTTCTTATTTTAAATTATTTAAATTATGCCTTATTTTCATACGTTTTATCATTGAACTTAGATATGACGTAAATAATTTTCTTTTATATTTGGCTTAAATAATAGATTAGGTACATATGTGATAATTTTAAATTTAATCATCGATTATTTTTTGTTGCAATGAAAATTTTATCACCGGTATTAACAACAAAGACTAGGAGTCTATTTCATGGACTAATATATATCTAGCGTTTAATTTATATATCTTTGAAAATTAAGAAGTTTGCTCGTTTTTGTGTTTGTTTTTTATACATAACCACAGGGTTTGCGATCCATTCGCTAAATTTTGGCCATCATTCATATATACCGCCAAATAATCACTGTCAATATTAAAACCTCTGCTGTCCATCCTATCAAGTAATATTACAAGTTAAATTAAAGATGGCAACTAACATGCGGTCAATAAAGATAAACAAATTATTCAGCGTGTACCAGATAATTTTCAGCCAAAAAACAAACCATTTTTTTACCTGCCTCATAAGGTACTTAACAATTTTGGAAAATTAAAAATTTTACTGATCTTGTCATATGACGGGCTATATGTTAATCTCCTATATAATAATAGCCTAAGTTATCTGTCCGCAAATTTATGAAGCGGTTACTATGTTAAGGGGCGTCATGCATCGTAAGGGATCTAGGTGCTTGATGAAAGTATTTTTATTTATAATACTCTTTGAAGAACATTTAATACTTTACACACAAAAATTTATGAGTAATTTGAACTGTTCTTTTGCAAATACCACAGGCATCAGCAGTTACTTGTTGAGTCTGAGAAAATAATTCCAAAACTGTAGCATCCTGGTTGGATTGAACAAGACCTTTCAAGTAGCTGTATACGTTAAATACCAGTATTTTGGACTGTTTTCTAAGATCAAAACTAGCCATTACAGGAAATGTTTTACGAGGTAAAAATATATAAATATAAAGCAAAATTTAAATAAAATAATGAATAAAAAGATAAAAAATGACAGGGTAATATCAGATAAGAGCAAAATAATTATATACGAGAAGAGAGAAAAGCAAGTCGTCTGAACGGAATCAAATCCTCAACTAAAGTGCTGAAAATAAGTGAGAATGCACCTCCTTCTTGGTCGCTACCATAGTAACCGATGACTGGGGAAACGAGAAAGCGTGACCTTGAAGCGCCAATAGATTTTACAAGCACTATAGTTACACCAATATTATTTTGTAATTGTGTTTTAGCAATATCTAAGTAAAAGATTATCAGAAATGAAAAATATAGCTTTCGTCTAATACACGAAATTTACACATTTAGAAAACAAAAATGCTTTAAATTTTAACAAGAATAAGAAACAGACAAAAAGCTTTCAAATTTGTGAAAAATTAATAATCCTTAATTAAGAACCATGAAATATGAAAACAATACTTTAGGCGATATTTAAGAGTATTGGTATAAAATTATCGTGAATAAATAATGGTGTAAATTGTTTTTGAATCGTCTTTAATTGCTAGTTTGTTTAAGAGAAAAAAGTTTTCAAAGAATTAAAGAAGAAAGCTTAAAAAAATAAAACATTTTAACTAAAAGAATTGCATTTATTGATTGAGTAATTACTATTCTTGAATGTTATACATAATAGGCAGTTTTGCAACAGATTTAAAAAAATGAGGTAGATAAAAAGGAATCGAAAAATTTTGCTTTTAATTACATTACACCTTAACTCTCTTTTAAGCTACCATGCCCCTTGGCTAAGACAATTTATTTTCTAAAGATATCTTACCTTTTCGCAGCATATCTAAAAATAAATCATAGGAAGTATTTGCTCCAAGTAAAAATATACCGAAATATACAAACAGTTATTTTTTCGCTACAGTTTGCTGATTTCTTTCTTTTTTCTTTTTTTTAGAGTGTAAGATCGGAGAAATAGCTGCAATGATTTATTTTAGTTTTACGTAACTTGAGTTTCTACGATAAATTTTTTATGTTGCACATATGCTTAAAAATTGAAATATATGCATGATTTGAAATTAGAAAATTAAGTTTCTTTAAAGAAAATGAATTTGCAGTGAGCCGTAGTTGTATAAGAAAATTTAGATTAAAAAAATTTAGGACATTTGAAGATGATTGTAATACTTAAATCACCAAGGGATAATTAAACCAGGGCTTATCACTAAAAATCATAGCTGAAGGCTTATACCAACATATATGAACTGTGAAACTCGAAAAAAGTAGATGCAGGTTTTTAATTCAGAGCTAATTGTTAATGTTCTATTTTCTTCTAAAAGTAACAAATGTGTCATTTTTAATACAGGGTGCCGCAGCAAGACTGGATAAACTCTGCACAGCCAGATTTGTTGTTTAGAAGATATACAAAATGCCCAAAGAACTGTACCTCTACGACTCATAGTTTTAGAGAAAAATGCGAGAGAAAATGTATGACTTCATATCGTTTCGAAAAAAACCTTTATTTGAAATATAAACATCATTGCTAAAAATAGTAACTAGAGATTAAATAACTTTATCAACATTTTTGCTAGTCTTTTGCAAACTTTAGTAGACTTGTGCACATTTATTTTAGTATTTGCATAAGTTTACATAGAAAGATATTAGAAATGTTGGACGCGCATATTGAGGCACGTGAAATGACGTCAAACCTTTGTTTGAATTGTAATTTAAAAAGCTGCATGTAGTAGGTATTGATAATCTTCACGTGATAATGTATTCCGCTCGGGAATATTGCGATAATTACTTCATCTTCAGTGAATGTAACGGTAATGAGTTACGAGCTTCTAGTCGTTATCCATTACGTCGTTTTTCTAATTTTTCTCGAAAATTAAGGTTTGTAGAGGTACAGTACTTGGGCATTTTTTAATCATTCCAATCAACGAATCTGGCTGTGCAGAGTTTATCCGGTTTTGTTGGGATACCCTGTATAAGTAACCTCCATGGAGCCAATAGATTAAGAAATACCAATAGATTACCAATAGATAATACCAATAGATTAAGAAATAATTCTTTTAAGAATTATTTCTTAGTCTATTGGTGTAAAATATAAATGAAGTAAAATAACTGACGTAAAAGAATTCTTTTAAGAATTATTTTACGTCATTGTTTAATAGACGGGATTTTTAAGCTTTTCCTTTACCGATACTCTTCGATACATTCCTGTTTGGCCAACATTGTTCAGGAATTCCGGCTGGTTTGGCGTATTGTTCCGGTTTTTCACCTTCTAAGAATACGTAGTTTGTAAAGAAAGGGCGATAGGTAGATCAATTATACGACTTGTCAAAACGTCAGTCTCGACATTTCAATGGCGGAGTAAATGTCGAGAGCTCCGAGTATTCGTTTTATTTTCAGAAAAATAAGACAGCTCGTTTTGATATAATTTTTTCACGCTCATGAATGAAATTACCAATTAAAACCATATAAAGTACGGAAAAGAAATTGTATATTAAAAGATGAAGTAGAGAAATAATATACTTTTCAATTAAAAAATTGTAAAGTATGTGGAGAGAGTAAAATGTAAGCTATTTAAAGTTTTGGTGTCTCAAGGCAAATACTGCAATTTTTGTTTATTTTTCCTCTAGTGCATATAAAGAAATATGATAAAAATGTTTAAGGTAATATCAACACAAATTTCACATAAGATCTGGTCTTAGATAATATATACTAGATACATATTCAAATATTATTTCTAATTTCATGTATAGTGCCGCCCGCATTATTAAACACACACAATAACTTCATTTGCTAAAGAACAATTACACAAAAGTATATAGAAATCAGCTCAAGAAAAGTTTCAGACAGTAGAATTACTTGTACTTACAAAGTGATTTATTGAACTATCTTCCAACTTATTTTAAATTATGATGTAAATACCATGCCTTTCTTAAAACGTTCTGTATTGTTCCAAACAAAAGTATTGATTCTTTTTTAAAACCTAAAAATAATCTTTTTGTACAGAAAGCATATTTCCAGCATTTTTATTAAGCTTTTGCTTTTAAATTTAATTACTTACTACCTCTTCTTATACATCTTCAATTCATATTTCGAACTAGGACTTTTCTATGAGACCATAGAAAAATGGTTCCTTCAACAGCCATTTCTAAATACAAGTTGCATAGGGTTTCGTGAATTTGTGAAACGAAGGAACTGGGGCAGTAAAGAGATGGGCTTACCTGTAAAAAGATAAGAAATGTGTTAGTATTGAACAATAATTTAGCAATTACATATTAAAATTCGTCTTATTCAAATGAAAGCAAAAGTAACGCTTGACCATTTATCAGATACAGAAGACCTTTGAAGTATGTGTAATTATTTACCACTGCTTCTAGGAGTAAATTTGATCAACTGTTCATTGGAGAAGATTTATTTTTCTAATACATATATCAAAGAATTAAACATAACAACTTTGAGAAATGTCATTTTTTTACGAGTCTTACAGTTAACTTTATTTAAAGGTAAGAAAAAAAATTGCGTGAAAAATGTAGTGATACTCAGATTTACAAAAAAAGGATTGAAAAAGAAGTTATTATGTTAGCTGCATAGCCTAAGATTTTCCTTTATCCATAATTGTAACTGCACAATATAAAATATAAAATTATGACCAAGTATAAACACTTATACAAGTGTAATTTGTAAAAGCAAAAATAAATATAATAGCTTAATTTAAAGCACTTCTAATTTGTACATTTTACTTTAGAAATAAATCAAAGATTAC
>CM063504.1:26674928-26692428 GCA_032207245.1 Pardosa pseudoannulata | reverse complement strand
GGTTCGTTTGCATGTAGAATAATAATTATCGCAGTGTAAGCACTGCCAAGTCTCAATATTAAATTGGATTAATTTTTTATTGTGTTTTCTTATACGATTTTATGTAAAAAATTGAACGACTGTAAATTTTGTAAAATCATATAAGCTATGTATTTTAGAGGGGAATTAAAAATGCGTATGAAAACATCATGCTTTAAAAATTACTTCTGAAATGCAAAGATAACATTTTGAATTTTAAATGCAGCTGTCATTGCTTATGCAAATAACTTGTAATTAGAAGGTGTTTAAATATTTACTCCGGAAACAGTTTTAAAGTAATCTTTATATGAGTGCAGTTTTATAGTGATTCCGTAGCATCGCGATACCTCTCACTTACTAGAACTATATATATATATATATATATATATATATATATATATATATATATATATATATATATATATATATATATATATATATATATATATATACATACATATATACATACATACATACATACATACATACATACATACATATTGGTTTTAAACTGGGTTGAGTTTCCAGTTGTAGGGTATTATTAAAGCAGCTGCATGCGATTAAACTCTCTAGGAGCCCCCTAATGCCGAACCTACAACGTTAAAAGCGATTAAAATTCTTGAAATTATTGATATTTACTACAAATTAGGATTTCAGTAGTAAGTTTGCACAAGAAAGAGTAAAAAAAAAATCCGTACCTTTTTAGCAACACATAGAGAAAACTCCTCCATATCGTGTTGCAAAAAAGTAGACCGTAGTTGCTCCCAACCAACCAACCAACCAACCTTCATATGTTCTTACGGCAATGCAGAAAAATACAAAAAATAAAACCAGAAAAATAACAGTAATTTTGTTTTTTAAATTCTTTGAATGTTTATAATTTCTAAGTTTTGTATATATATATATATATATATATATATATATATATATATATATATATATATATATATATATATATATATATTCATTATATATGTTATTCTGCTTCACATTTCATTTATATAACAACTAATTATAAGAATATTCATTGTCTAATATTTATACCTATGAAGTTTTAGTCAGATATACTGACCTCAAAGAAGAATTTAAAATAATTTGGGATTTATTTCAAATAATTTATTCATTACTTTTAAAGTGCTCTGCTCTGCTAGATACGTAATTCTGATGTTTCGATTAAAGCATTTTATCGACTAATTTGGACTATGCATTAAATCGAATAGCAAATTGAGCAGCGATTCTTGACATCTGTTTAAATATCTATAGAGTTTACTATGGAAGGGCAAAAAACCAGGGCTTCGAACCGTAATTTTTTTTGTTTCGGTTTTCGTTCCGGTTCAACTAAAAAATCAATATCGGTTCAGTTCCAGTTTTCGCTCCGCCAAAAATAACGGTTTTCGGTTCAGTTCCGGTTTTCGCTCCGCCAAAAATAACTGTTTTCGTTTCAGTTCCAAATGAATAATTTCATTTTATGTATATTCTTATTTGTACTAAAAATATAATTCTATCATAAACAAAAAATGTAATTCTATCAAAATTTAGAAGATTTTATTCTTTTTTTAATTGGTACACTATGTGAATTGATACAAACAGCAGGCCTAATGAAATACTACTATTACGAAACATTTGAATCGCCGCCATTACCAAACACCCATTTGATGCGCAGAAGATTTGATAGATGCTTCATGCTACGTCACTTAGGGCCTCTCCTGTCTATTTACTCCTCCCTGATCTAAACAGTCTATACAAACATCCGTGGATGATCGCATGCTGAGATGTGAAAAATAAAATATAACTCGATATTTTTCTTAAAAAATCATCTATACTTCTAGTTTAATCAACTGAATTAAATATGTCTTCTACAAGTAGTTTCATGCGAAACTGAAACAGAAAAATACTAGTGAATATCAAAATAGGAAATCGAGAAGCAGTATACATGTAATGATAATTATAAAGTTGACGTTAAATTAGAAAATATTGATAAGTTGGTAACAGTAACAAAATGACTGAAAGATATATCGAACCGAAATAAACCGATATTTTTTTCGGTTCAGTTCCGGTTTTCGTTCCGACCAAAATAACGGTTTTTTCCGGTTTTCGGTTTTCGGTTCAGTTCCGGTTCGAAGCCCTGCGAAAAACTTTATAACTGTACTTGTATTCTTAGAAGCGTAGTAATCGATAAATGATTCTAAATTCAATTAAAATGAAGCTTGAAAGACGAAAATCCTGATTCCAGAACTGTTAATATATTTAGCTTTTGATGAATGCTTTAGTTTTTCCGTTCATTATCAATTAAATCTAGCGATTATCAATAATTGAGTATTTTAAAATACCACTATGAAAAACCGATTATGCTTGACTTCGAAGTTTCTATATTGGAAAAAGAATTTTTTTAAAGAAATTAATTTTTAAATAAGAAAAAATACATTTAAAAAATAATTTTAATAATAATTTATCATTAAACTTTTATCATTACATTCTTATCATTAAAGATCATATACACCTAAGCCTTAATTTAGCTGAGTTCTCTGTAACAATCGCAGGACCTTATCAAGGCCGGGATCTCTAAATTCCATATTTACAGTTAAAAAGCTATTACTAACCTTGAAATTATTGATATTTACTACAAATCAGAATTTTAGTACCAAGTTTTTCTAAGAAAGATATCGTTTATGTGTAAGAAGCATTCTTACTTTCGTAGCGACACACGGAGAAAACCTTCCTCTCAAATTTACCTTCAAGTAGCAAGTTTACCTAAGAAAGATATCTTCATGTGTAAAAAGCATTCTTACTTTCGAAGTATCACATGGAGAAAACCCTCCTCTCAAGTTTACCTTCAAGTAGCTATTGTACCTAAGAAAGGTATCGTTCATGTGTGGAAAGCATTCTTACTGTTGTAGCAACACACGGAGTAAACCCCTCAAAAAAACCCCCAAATTAACCCCTAAATTAACAATTAGGTGCAACACACCATGGTCGATTAGTAATATGCATCTCAATTTATAAAGCTCTACATACATAGCGTTTTGCGTCTTTATATGACATGTAAAATAAATGAAAGCACTTAAAGAAGGATATAAAAGTTTTGGTTAAAAAAAAACTTATTTTAAGGAAGAACATCTGGACTAAAGTAACCATGTAACATTTCTATTAGCATTTGACTCCTCTGGGATTGGGTTTGAAATTGAAAACATGCTATGGTAAGTTTTTTTCAATGATTGTAAATCGAGTACTACATCGGTGAAGAAGATCCGGTTTCAAAACAAGTAACTCTCCCAGTACACATCTCGGTAAGACATTTGCTATTATTTCGAACATTACCTCAAAGTCTCTCATCGTTTTTAATTACATAGAGTAATAAATGAAACAAAATATTTAAACACATTTATATTTCTACGATTAAAACATGGCTTTCTTTTTTTTAAAAGAATGCACTAGCTTATTTAATACATCGATAAAGTAAAGGATATTTCTGTAACCATTTTTAAACTTGCAATAATTAAAAAAAAGAACAACTAGAAAAAGATGAAAAAAGGAAATAGGTTACGCATTAATGCTGAATTGTCAAAACAATGAGGTGTCCTTGGACCCCCTAAAGTAAGTCGAGAACAGGCGTAAATGAAGCTGCTGTGAAGGACAAAGGACACTTATTTATACAGACAGATTAAATCAACAATGAGTCACTTCTGATGGGATTTGCATTGGAAAATGATGCTAAACAGTACGTGGAGAGTATAATCCAATTTTAGCTGAATTTCTCCCTTTAATCGTAAATGCACGTAATATTTCAATAAACCATTGTAAGTGGATAAAACTTTGGTTGATTTATGGCAAAGGTTTCTCTCTCGGCATACAAAGAAAAATTAGCCCAGGAAAAACCAGTTCATTTTACTTACATTATGACCGCGCCCATCTAACACTGTGTTTTGTACGCCTCTTAAATGAGTATAAGATTGAGGCTACCATGTAAAAAATAATTGCAAATCAGCATTTGGCCTCCAGAATGAGCTAAAACATTATAAGATTTTTATACCTTAAAAGGAAATAAATAATGATGTTTCGTATTGCACTTTCTATTAAAGCAGGTTAAAATATACATAAAAATTTTATTTCCTAAATATACGTACTTTTTTAGTGTTATGATCGGATGGCAACGAAAACACACTTCTATTTCTCACAACAAACAGGGATCAAGCGGATTTTTTCCCATGGGACTAGCAGCTTAGTTAATGTTATGCAGAAATTTAGACATTAGAAAAGTGAACAATTTTTTGTTTGAAAATGGGGCGAGTGGACATAAAATTAGCATTTATTCCAGAGTTAGCTTGGGGATGAGACGGGTGATAAGAATTTAAGTCTTCGAACACTCCTTTAAATCTGAGGTTTGGTTTGGTTTGGTTTGGTTTGGAGTGCTACGGTCTACTTTTTTGGGCTGAGGAATTAGGTATGAAAGAAGGAGAAGGGGGTACTTCTGAAGAATAGGATGCCCCTTGGCAAATTTGGTGCAATTATTGGCGATGTTTACAAAAACATAAAGGTATTTCATCTAAATAACATTGCATCCCTTGCTATTTGGGCGACTTTAATTGATCTAGATTGCGCATTGTAATATAATTATACACATTTTCTTAATTAACCAAAACCACTGAAAAAGCGGGCACTTACATTTATAGGCAATTAATCACTCAACAGTTTACAAAGCTAACAGTTTGAAATTATTAAAAATTAGACTTAGTAAACCTTTAATTGTTAATTATATCTAATTTTGTAAAACATTATGCTCATTTAATATATAAGAAGTGGGTTCCACAAGAGAGCTGCATACAAATGTAATATAAATTAAAATGTAGATACAGATTGTTTAGTCACGCCAAGATCAAGAGGGAATCTTAGGTTACCAAACTCAGAGCTTTATCACCAAGTTGGCGGGGGCACCCTGTTCTTCAGTCAAACCGAGAAGTGGAAAAGGAGAATTTTAGATAGATATTTTAGATGTAATAATTTTGATATATTACACATAAAGTCCTAATATTATATGTGTTATTAATACATGATATATTACTTAGTATTAATACAGAAGCCGCAGCATCTCATTCGACAAAGCCATCGATCTCGAAATTGGAGGAGGCTCGAGCCGGCGAAAGATCCACCGTGTTAATTAATGATGACTGAGGCACTTAAAATAGTTTCGTATGGCCGCAACGTTCTCCAAGTTCCTAAATGAAGTTGGAAGCCCAAAATCTAGGGTCTTCTGCTTGATCTATGCTCCTAAATTAAGAGGACCAACTTTATTTTTTGTTTTGTCTCGTCTTATGTAGCCTCCACAGCCAGGTGGCCAACTGTTCACCATTCCAGTACTGATCCTGAAAGTGATCTTGAACGATGGCTCACGGGTTGCATCCACACACTGAGCCACTAAATGAGCAGAGCACGTGTATGTATCCATAGAATCTACTGTGCACTTTGGTAGTTCATATTCTTAGCTCATGCTGGTTGTCTTTAATCTTTGGAGGAAAAATCTCTTCTAAAGCCATCCTTCGCCAAGGCCCATTTTTTCGTCTGCCATCGTCGACCTTAATAAACCATATCCTCTCCAGACGGTGGTAATAGCTTGCAGTGGACCATAGTGGGAAGGGGTCTTTAGAGAGTATCGGCGGTCGCCTATATGGTGCTTTCATAATAAAATGACCAGCATCTGCGGCTTGGTGGTGGTGAATGCTATAACAGAAAGTGCCCCTACCATTGAAAATAACAATAACTTAGTATAAATACTATTGTAGTACTTAACACCATGTAATATGGTTCTCTATAAAATATGTAAAACCAAAGGACAGCTCTCATAGACCTCATATGTGCCCACTGCTGGTATAACGGGTAAAAGGCTTATAATAATTCCGTTCAAGGTAAAAATGGATTTTCGGAAATTAACTGAAGCTGCAATTAACAAAGTGTTACCTGAAGTAACTAATTCTGAACACGCGTTATTCAGATCATTATCAGGCCTCAATTAAAGTCCTCAACAATGATTACAAAAAGTCTAAGGTTCAGTGTCCTCCCTCCTCTCCCTTTAATAATTTTAAAGAAACATGGTTCTGTATGACAACTTCCCTCAAATATTTTTTAAAATATGCATAAAAGTTTACATATTTCTAATTTTTTAATCCCGTTTTTGTGTTTTATTGTCAATTAAGCCATAGAATGTAAGCAAATTTACTTTATTTTTTCAAATTTTATGATTACCTTTAAACTTTAGGGGTGATAAGTCTACTTCTCGCGGAACCATTTATAATCATTGGGAAAATTCAATTGAACGGCAATTATTTGCCATGGAAACTTGGAAAATCTGTTACAACCCCATTCTGCACACATGTAGAAGGCTCTCTTTTTATTGAGCCTTTGTGCCACTTTCCTTCATCGTATATAGATGGAAAGCAACTTTAGCATGATTTTCCGTACTGGGTGAGTGCACAGCATTCGGTACCGCACACTTCTTTACTTGAAAGATAGAAGGATGACCTTCCTATTTTCTTGAGGAATATCCGTTAATTATCAGGTGATCTAATGCTATATGAAATGTTAGCAGTATCTATAGTGGGTTTTGCGTTCGCCCCATGTGTACTTCGTAAGGTTATTAAAAGGTGGGACGTAATCTTCTGAAGGCTCACAAAAGGATTATTACTTTCAGTTTTGAATGAAATAGGACATATTTTGAAAATAACACATTTCATAAAGTATTTCTCTCAAATTAAGTAAAATTCTTTTAGTAATTTCTTGTTAAAAGAAAGCACCATAATTCCATCACTGAGAAGAAATAGTATGAAATGACTAATAATTTTTAAAAAGTAAACTTACAGTGAATATCAATAAAAATATAATATGAAATTTTCAAAACTTGTTAAGAATTTAGAAATGAGACAAATAAATAAAAATTCAATTTTATTTTTGGAAATGTTTTCTCCTACTTTCTTTTTCATCAAAGATTTCAATAACCCCCTTAAAACTCAGTTTAGAAATAATATCGTAATTCACAGCCAATAATGAAACTTAAATATAGGTTGGCCTAAATAGGACCTGAAATTTTTAAAAATCTTTTTGAAAGCTTGTAGATAGAACATTCACTCGAAGAATTAGAAATTAGAATTCTTAAAAATATTTTGACATATGTATAAACAATAAGAAATGTGTGTTTAATTGTTTTAAAGACTTTAAAGGCAGATTTGGATCACTATTCTTTGGAGCTATACTCCCAGGGCTTCGAACCGGAACTGAACCGAAAACCGAAAACAGGAAAAAACCGTTATTTTGGTCGGAACGAAAACCGGAACTGAACCGAAAAAAACATCGGTTTATTTCGGTTCGATATATCTTTCAGTCATTTTGTTACTGTTACCAACTTATCAATATTTTCTAATTTAACGTCAACTTTATAATTATCATTACATGTATACTGCTTCTCGATTTCCTATTTTGATATTTGTTGAAAGAGCGTTTTCAGGTTTGAAATTTATTCTCCGAGACAACAGAAGTAATCTCAGTGAAACCACGTTAGAAGATATATTAATAATTAGAGGCAATTTTCATATATTAAATAAATAATATATTTTTTACATAATTATTGCAAGGCCAAGTGCACGATGTGAGAGTCAAACGACGAATGTGGGTAATCATGAACCTAGTTGTCAAATGCGATTTTGATAATGGATAACAATGCCAATACTCGCCGCTCTTATCGTACCTGCTGTTTGTATCAATTCACATAGTGTACCAATTAAAAAAAGAATAAAATCTTCTAAATTTGGATAGAATTACATTTTTAGTACAAATAAGAATATACATAAAATGAAATTATTCATTTGGAACTGAAACGAAAACAGTTATTTTTGGCGGAGCGAAAACCGGAACTGAACCGAAAACCGTTATTTTTGGTGGAGCGAAAACCGGAACTGAACCGATATTAATTTTTTAGTTGAACCGGAACGGAAACCGGAACAAAAAAATTACGGTTCGAAGCCCTGTATACTCCTGATTATTTAATTTTTATAAAACATTCTTTGGGTTTTGAGGCCCAAAAATTTGAGGCTCTGACCCTTGATAAGTCACTGATAATTATTCAAACATACAATACTTCAAAAAGTGTACAAAAACTATTTCTATATTTTGCCCTCGGCTTTGTCTTAAATAAAAGTAAAAGTATTTTGCCAAAGCACCTTTATTCCCTCTTTATTTAAAACTCATACTCTGCTGGAAAAAATATCTTTGTTTTTTCAGAAGAAATGTGGAAGTGAAAGAACGTTTAGGTTTGAACGCCGGAAATTTCAAATAAATTCTAAGAGCAATTTAACACTCTGCATACCTCGGGGAAAAACAGAATAATTTATTTTTATACAGTTAAATTTACAACGATCACGTTTATTAAATAATAGACTATAAGAAAATATTTTAAATATAGATGAGATTTATTTCTCACGAAAGATACTTTTCACAATTTATTTTGCTGTTTATTCAATTTTAAAAAGTCAGGATTGTTTTTCTTTACGGATAAAAAACTTTATTTCTTAAAAGGTTTTATTTTATATTTAAGTTAATGTTCAGGTAACATGTTAAGTGCTTCGTTTCTTAGAAAATTAAAGTGCAATATAAGAGCTTTTTATTTAAAATTATGAATATAAAAAAGGGGAATGGAGTTTTAAGTTGATTTGTAGGGGACAATAGTCACATTTTTTATTATTAAAATAAGTCCTATTGTTTGAAGTGTATGCCAAACGTCTTCAAACACCCATGCAAACATTGGGTTTAGTTTGGTTTGGAGAGCTACGGTGTAATGTTTTGCGCACGAGCACTAAAAAGACCGGGACCTACTGCTTGAATTTTTTACCAAACGTCTTCAAGCATCCATATAAACACTGGGTTTAGTTTTGTTTGGAGAGTTACGGTCTACTGTTTTTGCTCATGCGCACTAATGAGACCGGGACCTACTGCTTGAAGTTTATACGAACGTCTTCAAGCATCCATGTATATATTGGGTTTAGTTTAGTTTGGAGAGCTACTGTCTACTGTTTTGCTCACTAGCACTAATGAGACCGGGACCTACTGTTTGAAGTCTATACCAAACGTCTCCAAGCATCCATGCAAACATTGGGTTTAGTTTGGTTTGGAGAGCTACTGTCTACTCTTTTGCTCACTAATGGTAATGAGACCGGGACCTACAATTTAAAGTCGATTCCGAACGGAAGGAACTGCCATACCAGCAACGGAATTCAAACTCGTGAACTCCGGTCCCGAAGAGCAGCGCTCTAACCCTGCGGTCATCGTTCGGTACAAAAATTGAAACTCAAAGCCACTTACATTTCGATTTGGTTTGAAAGGCTACGGCTTCTGTTTCTCTACAGATGCGCTAATGAGACTGGGGACACTACCGATTGGACCATTGTCCGGTGAGCCTGCTACGTATGTGTATGTGTGTGTATGTGTTTTAAAATATATCTATTAATAGAAACTACGTTTTAGTATCAAATTGAACGTTAATATATTTTTCATACTGTAAACCTAAATACTTAAATGTATCTGAAATTTTATAATTAGCATTAAAAAGTTAAAAATTGAAATAAATTTTTTTTATTGTGATACAAAATGCAGTAGAGACTCAGAGAAATAGGAGGATAAATAGCTTCGATTTGAAATAAAATATATCGCGAATATTAATATAATTGAGGTTCACAGAATATGAAATTAATTTGTTCCAATTTCTTATAAAAAGTAGTTTCTCATTTTCAAATTTCAATTGTTGTTTTGAAAGTAAATAGATAATTAGATGCACAATACTTTTCATTTGATGCATTATTTTGTATTTTTCAAGAATTGCTTAATACAATAAAATTAAGAATTCAGTCACTATAAAGTCAGTTCCCTATTAATGATCTAGGAAAAGTTTCATTCCGAATAAAGAACGTTTTAATTTATACTGAATCAAAAATAGGCTGTTAGTGTGAGCAGTTTTCAGCTCAAAATATAGTATGTACCCTTAAGCATTTGCTGCATATTTAATACAGGACATAAATGTTTACATCTATCCTGCGGAAATAAAATAAGCCCAATATGTGCATAAATATCTTAAAACCCGTCGCATCTTTCCAAAATATTTCAAAAATTTGTAAGCTTTCTTGTACAGATCTGGCAGTTGCGCTTAAAGTTTAAATGCATATTTGCTTTCCGTATTTACTTTCTTTCTCATATAATTGCAAATAAGGGGAAAAAGCATTTCTAAATTCCAAAATTTAATCCTTCTATATTCAGGAATCCTAAAATTTCTCCGGAATCTTTACGTATTACCAACGGGGAATATCATTTTGAAAGAAACATTCGAATGCGTGCTGTTTGTTAAATTGGGCATTCGATTTTCAGAGCAAGCAAATGCGGAGCAAACAAACAAACAAAAAACGGACAAATAGCGGTTCAGTTTAACATACGAGCGTGTTTGTGTAATATTGAGATACTCTTTTGAAGTGATATAATTATCCTTTATATGTAAAAATTAACTTTATACTTGGGACGTGTGCCTCACTGATGGGTCACATGGTTTTTAAGGGGGGATTTTTTTTTCAGAAGACTATTAAGTTTTTAATTATTTAAAACTAGGTGGTATGATATATGTACAACTTGTTCTATTTATTTACGAAACATTTTGGTAGCATGTATTTGATACCTAGCTTTAGTTTATTGTACTTGAATAAAATAAAATAAATTTTCCTACTTTTGATTACTTCAGAATTTTACTTTATCTGATTATCTTATTTAAAACCTACTTAGTTATTTTTAACAATTTATATTAGCAGAGCTTGTAGCATAGCGAGCCAAGTGTGGCTTCGCTGGGTTTAATTCCTGGAAATTCTTCAATTATTAAAATTGTTCATCATTTATGGGCATCATATATTTAAAAAGCGACTAGGTAGGGCATGGTCCAAAAACATTGAGAAGAACTGGTTTAGAGTATATTTCAAGGTATTCGTGAAATTTAAAGGGAAAAAGGCAACATTAAGGGATATCACCAAGCGAAATGTTATTAAGATTGGTCCCATCACTTAAAAAAACAGCTAAAAGACAGACGTACATAGCTGAGGATTTTGCCGAGATAGATAAGAATGGTAACTTCCATGCAAAATAAACCTCTTAAGTGCTGATGTAAATATGTGCAATTTGCTCACCAGTGCCATCGTGCCTTGCAAAGTAGCGGAGACATGCTGCGTATTTAGAAAGATTGATTTGGTTTGGAGTGCTACGTTCTACTTTTTGTTACACGAGGGCTAATGAGACCGGGACCTACAGCTGAAAGCCGATTCCCAACTGCTACGAACATCCATGCCCCAGTGGGATTCGAACCCATGAACTCTGGCACCAAAGGACAGCACCCTAACCAATCGACCATCGTTCGGCGTATTAAGAAGAATCAGAGGCAGAGTTTGCCGTCTAAATATTTTTTACTGCTACAATGAAAAATTTACGGAAATAAATTGATAAACTGCAGGCTATTTAGTTCCAGAGCATTAAATGGGCTTTTACGACAAGCAGCAAATTATTGAGGAACATATTTGAGGAGGCGTATAAATAATCCCGTATAAGTTAGAGCATCGACTGGGCAAAGAGTATATTTACGTCCAAGGCAGTTAAATAATGAACCACAGGTATAACTGATAAAACGGATGTTTAATAAGTTGACATTTCCAATTTTATTAACACAATAATCTGCTAAATTGCAGATCAATATACAAATATACAGTTGTTAAATAATTTACATTCAAATGTAATTATTAAGAGCAACATAATACTATTGCTAGGAATGGAAGTAATTTAGTTTGACCTATTTAATTTCTAAAATGGAACTAAAAGGTACCTTTTGTAGTAAATAATGTTAGTAAACGGATTGCATTTGAAAACAAAGCAACAAATAATCAACATTTTACTGTATCACAGTATTTTTAATCAGTGGAAGTTATCCCCGATATACTAGAGGTAAAACCACCAAGGAATATATTTTAAAGAGTATTTTTGCTACCAATACGTATTTTTGTTTGTAATTCGAATATGAGTATTGAAGATATAAGTTAGACTGAAGTAAAATGAAATATATTCACCAAGACGGAATATAAGTTCTTTCAGTTGAATACTGCATATTTTGTTTTTAAAAATAACCATAAAATCTTATAATAAAATAGCAAAAGGTAAACAGTTCTGGCAATAAGACTTCGTCTACAGAGTATTTCAAATTTCCACGAATATATCGTAAACATTTTATTTCCTGTGATAAAAGGATAGTTTTATGACAGATTTATATCTTAAATTCTCTCTACAACAAATATTTAGGACTAAGTTGGAGAAATACTCAATTTCACAGTAACACAAGATTAGCACAGAAAATATACTTTAAAATCCACAAACCCACATAAACAAGTCGTAGGAGAAATAATTTTTCTTCTTTTAGTCTTTAAAAAGTAAGTCGCAAAGTTAGAAAAGAAACAACTTTAAAAAAGAAGACAATGTGGAAAAAAAATAAAATCTACTTTTTTATAGCTTAAAGATTATCCCGTTCTGTTAGTGACGACAGTTTATATAGAAGACGAAAAAATAATCTCGGCTCTAAACTTTAAACTTTTAAAGTTTTTCTCAATAAAATAGTAGAAAGTTTGAAAACTTAAGAAATAAAAAATGAAAAGGAATATTAGGTAATATAGAATAATAGATTAAAATTATGTTAGAAATTATTGGAAATTATTAAAATGTGTTTCTAAATTAACTCTTAGTCTTTGTTTTAATTCATTATGTAGCATTTTGAGAAAACATCTTAAATATAAAATGTTTAAGTTACAAGCTTAAAATTATAAATAAACTCTTTAAATTTAAAGGGGTTCTTTAAAAATTTTAAGTGGGCAATAACTGAAAAAAAGTGTTTCTAACGAATTATTTTTTGTTATCAATTTTTATCTTTTAAAAGAAAAAGGAATTGATAAGTTCCTTACGGAACGAGTTACTGTTCTGTGGTGGGCAAACGAACCACTGACGCGGAATTTATGAAATATATAATTTAAAAAAATATTACATTTAGTATAAGTATATATAATGCTATTCGATTATTTTCCAGAATCTTAATGTTATAATTATTTATTTAGTTATAAATGTTTAATTGTTCTAATCTGCAATCTCTATCATTTTCCCATCAATAAAATCTTAATTTTCATTTTTTAACTCTTTTTTCCATTTCCATCATCACGGAATTCACATTAAGTTATGGGACCCGGAATGCTGATTTTCCTTTATTTGATGACCAACTGGCTCGATAACAAGCCATAATAATGCTGCATTCCGTTAGAAAATGCATCTGTCCCACTCTGAAGTTGTTTCTATCAGTTAACCCAGTCTGACAGTAGCTGACGGGCTTATCAGTGGGCCAGTTGCGCCAACTGGCTTAGCAAGGTGAGCCTGAAGCAATAGCTGCTTCAAAATTTAAGCCTGAAATAAAATGAGGTAAATGATTGCATCATCTTTGATAAGTCAATATTCAACCACATTAGAGTTAAAATTCGCGTGACACATATAATCTTTACTCCAAATCCCCAAAAAAATTCAATAATTTTTTTATAGGCTGAGAATTAAATGCAGAAAATCTTGTAAATTTCTTCGATTCTTTAAATATTTACAATATCCTATTACCGGATATAATGTCATTATACGCTTACCGTGTTATCTTACTATTTAATTTATCTGACTATGTACCTTTTTATTAATCAACAAATGAGCCACTGTAGCTCTGTCGGCAAAGGCATCAATCTTAACACATTGCATACGGAAAACGTATTAGTACTTTTTCTGAGGATTGATACTTCAGCGCGGGACACGTACTAGTACATTTTCTGACGATTGACACTTGATTGACACTTGAGCCTAAATGGTGCTCTCATAGTAAAAAATTGACAACAAATATCTGCGGCTCAGTAATCTTGAATACTCCAAGAAACAAGTGTCCCCGAATTTGAAATAATGATAATAATAATAATAATAGTTATTATTATTATTATTAAATATCTTCTTTAATAAACTGTTAAACTTTTATCTGCAGTATCAACCAAATATTGTGGATTTAAAATCTAACCAGAAAAGTGATTGTTATATTATGACATGCGTATCTTCTGCTTCGTATTTCGTTTATATAACAATTGATTTTAAAAACTATGTTGTTCAGTATTATTATACCTACTGAGATTTTAGTCACCTAAACTTAGCAAAACTCAGAATCCAAAATAATTTAATTTCATTAATTTATTCATTGGATTTCAATTGCTCTGCTAGATAAGCCATTATGATGATTCGATCAAACCCTTTTATCGATTAATTTGGACTATGCATTAAATCGAATAGCAAATTGAGTACCGATTCCCGACATCTCTTTAAATACCTATATATTTTACTAAGGTGAAATAAACAAAAATATAGCTAGCTATATTTGCATTTAAATATTTCTTAGAAGCGTAATAATCGGTAAAAATATTCTTAATTCAATTAAAATAAAGGTTCAAAGACGAAAATTCCAATTTCAGAACAACCGATAGATTTAACTTTTATTGAATGCTTTATAAGAATTTTTACATTTCATTATCAATTGAATTTATCGATTATCGATTATTATGTACTTTAAAATATCGTTATAACAAACCAATAATGTTTCGCGTGAAAGTTTCTAAATTGAATTTC
This sequence comes from Pardosa pseudoannulata, assembly GCA_032207245.1. Classification (NCBI taxonomy): domain Eukaryota; kingdom Metazoa; phylum Arthropoda; class Arachnida; order Araneae; family Lycosidae; genus Pardosa; species Pardosa pseudoannulata. The sequence goes on along the minus strand of CM063504.1, from coordinate 26,677,674 downwards.
TTTTTCGCAAAATATATTTTTAAGGAGGAAAAAAATTACTTTAGAATATAAAAAAAACTTGAAATATTTACATAAAAATGATGCTAATATAGTTCTTCAAGAGTAGATATTTTAAAAGAAGCAAATCGGTAGTAAGTTCAATATAATATTAAAAACAACAGTTTATTCTGATCCGGCAGTTTATATTTAATTTAATACAGCGGTGTATCTAACTATGTTTTCGAATTTTTCGTTTTTCCGAAATAATAGTTCGATTCATTTGCCTCTGAATATTTACCAATAGAATAAATATAATTATTTTTAAATTAGTCTTGTTTTGATTCTTCGATTTCCCGTCTCTACCGTTGAAAAAATTCGTTGTTGCCATTTTCTCTACAGAAACTATCATCTTTGGGATATTTGATAGAATTGGGGAATAGAGTTCTTTTGAGTTGGCAAGGATGTTTCGTGGTCGTGTAGTTAGCATGAAGATTTCTGACTTTTCAGAGGCTTTTTTCGACCACCAAGAAGTTAATAATTTAACAAGTGTGGTTACAGTAGTGGAAGAACAATGACAAACCATAAGAATGATCATGAAAAGAAAGAAGTGAATAAGAACCTGTATCTGTAATTTGTTTTTGTGAAGCACACGAAGGTTTGTCAAAATTAAAATGGTTTATGCATGAGGACAGTGACAGTGATAAACTACTTGCAGAAAGGTCTTTCTTTACAGACAGGCGATCCACATGTATGAATCGTGTATTAATTATAAATTCATCTCAAAATGTTAAGTATCTTTCTAAATACAGTAGAACCTCGGTTATCCAAGCATATGATGTTAAGCTTATAACCTAGGTTAACCAAGGTTTATATTAACCAAGTTGACTTTTTTCTGAATATCTAATATTATATACAGACTAGACGACCGGACAGACGTTGTCCTGTTTTAATGCTGTAAATCCAGAAATTATAAAATGTTTTTAAATAAATTATAAATTGGACTGTTTTGATGGAAAAGTAAGAAAAAATATTTTGAAAATGCTTGACGCCACCAAGCGCACAGTCATCAGAAACATAATTAGATTAAATTTAAAATTCCCACATCACCCGTACTGAAATATGATCCTGGGACATCTCGTACTGAAGCCAATTGGGCTGAGCACTACACCACAGATACTTTGACAGTGAAGAGTTTCAAGAGGCATTATAATAATCTCAATAAGCTCGCAATTCTGGATTTTGTCTACAAAAACATTTTTATCCGAAGAAATTGTGAATCTAAACCATTCTCGAATCAACTTAATTAAATACATAAAATTTCATCAAAATCAGTCCACCCGTTTAAGAGGAGTTCTTTTACAAACACACGGACAGAAGAATTTATATATATATATATATATATATATATATATATATATATATTATATATATATATATATATATATATATATATGTGTGTGTGTGTGTGTGTGTGTGTAAGTAATATACATAGTAATATTAAATATGGAGATCAATAGTTTCGTAAAAGTTTTATATCTATTAAATTATAGCTGTAAAAAATATTATGTAAATATAGATGTAAATTAAAATGATTTGATCTCTCTCTCTTTCAAAAAAAAAAAAAAAAAAAAAAAAAAAAAAAAAAAAAAGAGAGAGAGAGAGAGAGAGAGAGGAATTAGCGTTATAAATTAATTTAAGGTAGTATGCTACGTACGCGTACATTTTTTTTTTTACTTTAGAAGACCGAATAAACGAAGTGTTTTTCTTTTGAATGACCCATGTTAAAACTCCACATTTTAGTTCATTGTCCGTACTGCAGTCTCTTTTGTCTCTCAAATCATTTAACCCCTTAATAAACAGTTTTTTTTTTAAAGCCTGCCAAAAATTAAATTTTTAATATAAATAACACAATTGAGAATGTTGAATTTAGAAAAATATATATATTATACTTGAATAAGTAAGTGCTATAGCTTACAATCCCATGTAAATGATAGATATCAATATTTTTTTTTTCTTTGACATTGTTATTTTCAATTCTCGATTGCATTAGAGTGTGAAAAATTTAGCAACATAAAGTACAAAGCCGCTCGAATTATCTCGAGTGTGCACAGTTTGGCCAGTTTAGCGCTCTCGAGTTAACTCGACCCTGCATGTTAAAGGGTTAACTTGAATTGATGCGTATTAAATTTAAATAATAAAATATGTTCTTCAAATATTGCGTTATTTTGAGAATGAATTTTTATTTATTTGGCACGTATAGTGTAAAAAATTTCGTTAATATAATGCAATACACAATTTCTATTAACAGAGATTTGCGATTAATCGGCAACAGATCAAATGATTATTGATACTGATAAGTTTTAAAATCTCATAAATGGCAATGCATAGCAGAAAACTGAAATATTGGAAAATCATATTGTATAACAATGGAAATAGAGGAATCAATTGTGTAGAAAGCCTTTTCTCGTTCGGAAAACATCAGCAAAACCTGCATTCAGCGGAAAAGTTCAGAAATATGCTGAACGAGTCTTGTGAGTAGAAGGACAGTCTTTGAGTTACCAATCATGAGGAAGTAAATCTAACTCAATTGAATGCTACATTTCAGCAGTTTTCGTCAAGGTTCGTTAGATGCAAGCGACTGTAAGTGGTCGCTTGTTCTGCATTCTTTATTCACTAAATATTCATAAAATTGACAGTAAAAATGTATACTTTGGGTTATCTAAACATTGTATTGGCTGGTATTGAATATCTGTATGCATGAAATAAT
>CM063504.1:26667428-26669928 GCA_032207245.1 Pardosa pseudoannulata | reverse complement strand
TTAGACCTCAAAATCAGTAGCAAATGACGTGGCATTGAGTTTACAAGTTGCTGTATGTGGTAACTGCTACCAAACGTTCACCAACTGATCTTGCAATTCCTGCACATTTTGAAGGGGTATCGTGGCAGAACAAATTGTGTTTTCTAGGTGGGACCCCAAAGACTGTATTTGATTAATGCCATGTGAATTTGGAAGCCAAGATATGACTTGAAAATCACTGGAATGTTCCCACTCCCTATTCGACCCTTCTGTCCTGTGCATTGTCCTGTTGGTAAACACCATCCCCGCAGGAAATACTGTTGTCATGAATGGGTAAAGCTGGTCTGCAACGATGTTCACTTAGTACAAGGAGGCCATCGATTGTTCTATACGGATTATGGGTCCTAATGGGCTCCATGAAAACATTCTCCCCACCATAATACCCCTCTTGTCTGTCTGTGTCCCTCTGTGCGTCCGGGATCCAAGATTTCTTTTAGAAATCGTCTTATTCACACACGTCCGTCGATGTGACTGACCAGAAAACGTGATTCGTCAGACCATGTAACTTCCTTCCATTTTCTAATGTCCAATTCCAATGTTTCTTGGCCCATTGCTAACATTTACAAATTATGAAAACAAGTACATTAATTGTAACCCCTTTCTATAGACATAATTATTTATGTGTATAGAAATGGGTAAATTTTCGCTATTACATTTTTTTTTCTCTTAATGAGTTAAAATACATTTTTTATGTAAGAATTATTAATGTATTGTGAAGTATTTTACATCCCATTATTACATTAGTTTATATGCCATTCAAAAAAGGTCTGTAAAAGAATCCCAAGGAAATTTTTAAAAGGTCTTTTAAAATATATTATGGATTTTTCCACATTATTCCTCTACAAATATGGGAAAAATTTAAGAAAGATATTCATACATGACAACATAGTAAATATATCAAGCAAAACGTCCTATATAATAGTTAACAAAAACAAATTCAAGATATTTATGAGTCTCAGCGATGCAATATATTAAACAAAAACTTAAGTTTCGTTTTGGCATTTCCATAAAATAAGAAAAAGTGAACTTCCACTGCTTTCTTAAAATAGTAAGAAATTTTCAGGTGGAATACGTTTTGAAATAAACCTGCGTGTAGGAAATGCTTCATCTCGGCCTGATTCGTATGCATAGAGTTACGTGAATATTTTTTTTTATTTTTATTTTATGGCGATGAAAAATATACACTTTTTACTGAATAAATAAAATTTCGATCTTGAATTCTAAGTTTGCCAGCCGCATTACATACCTTTTACTCTACTATCTGGAATCTACGGTTTCAAATTGTAAGTATTTTGAACCATTTTTTTCAGTGTTTGATTTATGTATTAGTTAATTTAAAACACGTAAATAATATGTATTTTAAAATAATTTTTTAAAACTTTTTGGTGATATATCGAATTTAAATTTTGTGATTAAAGCAATCACTCAGTAATATAAACATAAATCTTAAAGTATTAATTTGGTTTGGTTTGGAACATTCTAATTTTTCGCTACACGAGAACTAATGAGACCATGACCTACAGGTAGCTTATTTCTACTTGACCTACTGCTACGTTTATAGTTGATTCAGAATGGCTAGGAATATTTACAGTTCCAGTCAGATTTGAACCACACGGACTTTGGTAATAAAGAGAAACGGTTTTAGTACCCCATTTGACCATCGAAAGGCTAGTTGACAGGCTAAAGTTACTTTTTGAAATGACAGTGTAAGAAATTTGCACCCACGACCTGTGTTTCGCATATGTGTGCCCTTCGCTATATCTGCAAAATCGATCCCATTGACCCCTTTTACTTGGCTTTCCTTAGGGCAAATGAGAAGAAGACCGGCTAAGGGGGGCTGATAAGGTTTTTCGGGTGTGTCGCTTTTTTTTTTTCTAGGGCGGCAATGCATTTTGAAAGAAGGATTTTCAATTTTCGGAAGGACTGAAGTTTCCAGAGGCTGACCCTCGGAGGAAGGGAGAGAATATCTGTGCAGTTGAGTGCAGTTGAGTTCGGGAAGTCCAGACAGTGCTTGCTACCTGGGGACATCTCTCTGTTTTGCAGCGTGAGAATTTTATTTTGAATATGGAAAACTCGGCCATCTGATCTGGTTAAGACAGGCTCCGAGACTCAGAACTATGTTATTTTGTTTTACTCTAATTTTCATCAATCTTGTAAATAAATGTCATTTGTGGTCCTTTAAGTTTCGGAGGTAATTTAATGCATCCTCAGCGATGGCCTATGAACAGAAAGCATACCTGTCTCTGTAAAGTAGGCGGGCAGGTCACACGCTAGCATAGTGCCCCGGAGACAGTGGGTGCTGTTAAAGACGGATGTTATCATACTGGAACACAAAAACGACAAAAGTTATCCTTTTGATATTAGGACATTTAAATTATTTCGCAATTATTTAGCCCGGATATATATGTCAGGTCTGAAAACATAAAATTAATAATTTAGGGATTTAAATACAGAAAATGCA
>CM063504.1:26654928-26662428 GCA_032207245.1 Pardosa pseudoannulata | reverse complement strand
GTCAAGTGACCCGAGAAAAGTATAATACATGTAAGACAAGAAATATTCCTATACGTTAATTTATATTTCTCTACTTCTTTCCTTCATATAAAAAGAAAAAATGAAGAGAGAATATTATTGTTATTTTAATACAATTAAATACATTAAATATGTTAGTAGTTTATATGAATTATACGATGCCTTGTAACATATAAGAACGAAAACAAAGTTTAACATCTGATTTAACATAAATCAGAGGTTTCAAACTATTTTTGGATCGCCACCCCCTTTTCAAAATAAATAAATATTCAAATGTTTCCTCTAGCACAAAAATAATTTAAGCCAAATATTAAAATACAGCCGCATATTATCTGTCTGTTTCATCTGCTTATTCAACTCTCTAAGCGTTACACACGTAATTTTCTCCCCAGCCGACGATGTCTTCAAACGGGTGTATACATGTTATGAGGTGATTTAGATCCATATAATTTTTTTAATTGAATTGTTATAACAGTTAAATTCTAATAAAAGTTTCGGATCTAAATCTAATCTCATAACATGTGTACATCCGTACATCATAGGGCTAAAAAGCACAAAGTAGAAATTAATTAAACGAAACAAAGATAGGATAGGTTAGGAAAATAAAGATCAGCATCTGTTTCAATATAAATCAGGGGTTTCCAGACATTTCCACACCACCATCCTCTTTACAAGATAAAAAAAAGGAATCTTATTTAACAGTCAATTATAACACATATTAAAATATTATCGCTGGCATGGATGTTCGTAGCCGTTTGGAATCGGTTTTAAGCAGTAGGTCCCGGTCTCATTAGCCCTCGTGTGCAAAACAGTAGACCGTAGCTCTCCGAACCAAACCAAACCAAACCAAACCAAAATATTATCGCTTATTATCTATATCTATATATATACGTATAGATAAAGAATTACAACGTAGAAATTAATTAAAACTTTCATCAAATTTAATAAAAAGTTGTTTATTTAAAAATTAAAATAAGCACAATAAGATATATTTTTCCTCTAACGCAGTTGGAAATACAGGCGCTCTATGCCTTTATGCAAATACAATATAAGGCTGGGAAGCTATTATCGATTTAGCCCCACATGAGGAGCACGTGTAGCTTAAGATATGCTAGGACGCGAGTAACATTACCGTCGTTGGATCCTCGCAATTTAGAAGCAGGGACCAAGCAGAAGACCCTCTGGCTTGGACTGCCACCCTCAGAGTTATTGTTTGAGAACTTGGTGGACATTGCGACCACGAACCTATTTTACGTGCCCCAGTCACCTTTAATGAACACGGGAAACTTAGGCCGTCTCGAGCCCCGAACCCACAGCTTTCCGGTCACGAGATCACTACCTTTGCCGACTGTGCTACCGTGGCTCCAGAAATAAAAAAATGAGATGGTTGAAGTTGGTGTAGTTTTAACCATTTGTTACTGTCGAGTTGTAATTTCGTTTCAACATCATTCGTAAACTGATATGTTCATCAAGGTTTCTTTTGTTGGACAGTCAAATATGTAATTCCCTGATCTCACTTCCATCCGTATATGACGAAAGAAATGCAATTACTTTTTTTGCATTTTAACCCAGGAGTAGACAATAGTGAAATTAACGAAATTTACAATTGAAAATTATATCGCATTCTTTATGTTGAATACAATGTTATTTGATAGATTTATTGCTCTTTCTAATAGATATCAATCATATTTTACTGGATGGCCCCTTCATTGCTCAGATGGTCCCATTTCTTTCATCACAGCCCCGACGGTAGGCTTCAGCTCCTACTGGGGGGGCGGTACTGTTATTATTGCAAAATTATGATACAAATAAATTTTCAGTACAGACAAAGAAAATAGGAAGTTATTAAATGAAACAAGTAACCGATTACTCCTCCTGTTTACATAAGCTTTTTTAATGCTGGTATTGAGGTGCAAAATATATACAGACCTTAAATAAAGTATACATCGTCTGTATGAAAAGAAAACACGTCCATTTGGGTGTATTATTTACACTGCATAAAATTGTATTAATATAAAACTCTACTACATCATTTCTTAGGAACTACACAGTGACTAAAGAGTGTCCAAATAAAGTTAGATAATCTTAGAGAAATATAACGTCAACGCCGATAAACTAAGCTTTTCCATATAGAAAATTTATTAAAACAAACGCACAACTTTGGATAAGATTTTTCCATCCGACTCGTTATACTTTCGTTTCTAAAGGTTGTTAACAAAAGAGAATCCAAATTACAAGGAACACAATTTTCTCCATTCATAAGCAAGTCTCAGCACTTCTAGCTCCGCAATTACGATAATTACGTTTTATTGAGTTAAACGTTACTAAATCAAGTCGATTATTGGCGAGGTTTATGAGGTTTTCATTTATTTCAATATCAACAAAAGTGGACTACTTGAGCTCAATAAGAGACTGGGATGCGTGCTCAAGGTTAATTAAGAGATATTTTTTCCGCTAGGGTATCCAAATTAGGAGTTTCAACAGAATTAGGAAACTAATAAGTTTTTACGATGACTTGCTAATATTGTAAACATTATCTCTTATTTAAGAAATGAGAGGAGTATATATGTAGAAGCCTCGTAAATTATCTACATATCTGACTGGCTAATGAAGCAGCAAATTGATTCCGTCTCATGCTGAAAATTTAGAAAGACTGTTTTCTTCTAACACATTGATTTACAGATTATTATTATAAAATTTTTTACTTAAAAATTAATTTTTTTCACTGTTTTAATTTAAATTTATGAATAATAATAATAGCACATTGTTAAATATACCATACATGTATGTGTATATATATGTAATGTAAATTTTAATACTTTAATCCTAAACTAAAATTACACTAACTCCTCTATTAAAAATCCCCCAATTAGCCCTCGTGTTGCAAAAATTAGACCGTAACTTTCCAAAACCAAAACCAAACCAAAAAATCCCCAAATCCGCAATTTCATCATCTTTTTAGTGGCCTTTCGGCGTTAAACTCTTTTGTTTCCTTCCTGTTGGCGAACTTAATTCGCCAACTTATTTTGATGGTTAAGAGCACTTCTAATCTGCTGAGCTAACAAATTTCTTTTTCACACGGGTAGTGTCTCCAAGGTTATATAAGGCTGTGCGACCATCCTTTGTGGGATTTTTGCTCTGTACGTTGCTTAATAAAGATGCTACAAAACTTCTCCTGAAAAATCGTATTATTTTTCTGTGACGACTACATCCCTTCGACTGTGTTGCACACTCGAAGCATAGCAGGCCACGCTATGTTACACACACACACATTATATATATATATATATATATATATATATATATATATATATATATATATATATATATATATGCAGCGTCAAATCTCTTAAGACTGATAATTATATATATCCCTTTTTCGATTCAGAAGATTTTAAATAACTTCACAAACATATTCAATCCTGGGCAGTCTTTCTATATTTATTTATTCAGATGACACGCAGAGAACAGAATATTTACAACATATATGCATATATGTGCACACACACACACACACACACACACACACACACACACACACACACACACACATATATATATATATATATATATATATATATATATATATATATATATATATATATATATAAGAAAATTGATACTGAACTTATAAAATTAAATTAAAGTTATTCAGCTTAGGCATCTTACTCAATCTGAAAAAACTGTTACACGCACCTTTTTATCTTCTACTCATACTCTCTCTCTCTCAAAAAAGAAAAAAAAACAATAACAACGACATTTGGTACACTCATAGAGAGCACCAAGCACTAATATATATACATATATATCGAACATCCAGTTTCGAAGCATAAAATATACTTAATATAAATGTCTACTTCATCACTTTTTAGGAATTACACAGAGACCAAAGAGTGTCCATTGTGTGTATGTGTATGTGTGTGAGAGAGCGCGCGCACACACACACAGAGAGACACATACACACAACACACACACACACACACACACACACATATATATATATATATATATATATATATATATATATGTAAGAAAATTGATACTGAACATAAAAGAGAATTAAAATTATTCAGCTTATGCATCTTACCCACTCTGAAAAAACTGTTACACGGCCAACACGCACCGTTTTGTCTTCTACTCATACTCTCTCTCTCTCTCAAAAAAAAAATAAATAAATAAATAAAAAATAACAAATTAAAAAGACCCAACAACATTTGCTGTACTCCTAGAGGGCGCCAGGAACTAATATATATATATATATATATATATATATATATATATATATATATATATATATATATATATATATATATCGAACTTTTGTTTCGTACCCAAATATTACCCAGAGGTTTAACTCAATAGTGTATTTACCAGGAATAATCTCAAATCAACATTTTTGATCATAGTAATAGTAGGAGCATGAAGAGTTAGAAACAGTTAAATAATAAATAGAAATTTTAAATAGTAAATTTAAAAATATATAAATAACGTGAGAAATGTACTAACATGGCATTAGGTATGTTTGTTTATTCTACAAGCAATCAGATCTATCCTGAAGTATATATAAATATAATATGCGGTTAGTAATAATGAAATGTACTTCAACAGCGGCCATAGAGTGTCTTAGGTCGGCCAAGCCTGTTCTAATGCAGTTAAAATAAACATTTTAACCAACAAAGCATATAGTATTAAAAAATGTATTATTTTAGACTATTTTTATAATAACATATTACTCTATATTTATCATTCTTTAAATTATTGTAAAGTAATACTAAAATAGACTGTAAATAATATTTAGTAACTAAGAATAGTGGGCAAATAAAATAATACTTTTTATCTATGATTAGGGAATAATTATGAAAGTCATGCACACATGTATAAAATTAAGTAATAAAATCAAATTTTTTGTTAAAAAACATACCATAAAAATTTTATAGATGAAATGCCATAAAAACAACAAATATAGTTTTTAAACAACTGTAGTTTAAAGAGTTTTATAAGAATATTTAATTTATTTTTCATTCTTTACCCGTTAGAGTAGAAAATTGTAATAGAGCGATGGTAATTCCCTAGATAAACAAGGAAATGATTTTATTTTTTCCGTATCAGATTTTACATCTTTTAAATGAATTCTTCCACTCCCTAAAAAAGTGTATAATAAATGTCATATTAATGTCTTTTGCTGTTATAAAAAAGAAACTTTCAACAAAAATTCACCAGGGCACACTAAATAAATCAATTCATATCTATGTATTTTTAAGAGTTCTGAGGGAGAGATAAAAATATGAACGAGTAATAAAAATTAAGTCCAGTATTCAATTTTTCCTTAAAGACAAACGACTAAAAAAAGTATTTATATTTTTGTATCTGGATTGCGGTTAAAATGTAAAACAAATCAAAGCGATTTCGATAATAGACATTGCATAGAGATTTTAAAAATAGAATTACCAAAGATACGAAGATGAAATCGAATTATTATTACATTTAGTTAGTACATTAGTACATTTATATTTTTAAAAATGTTTTTTGATGATTTTGTCTACATTACAGATAGAATATTTAATTTTTTCCCATTACAAATAATTACATTTTTGCAATAATACCTAGAATCTGATCTCTAAACATAGAAAATCTGCAGAAACATAGAAAATAGCAGAAAATTGTCATAAAAACTCGAATTTTTGTTTCTGATTGAAAATAAAAAAACTAATAACTTAATATTTCCCCCTTATAAATTTGTAAACTATAAATAATTTTTAAAGAAGTGTGCGTAATGACTTACGGTATGGAACATTTTGAAAATTATTAAAAGGTTAAATAGTTAATTAGTGGTCTTCATACCTGAATTTAATTTTCTCGTTAACCTAAAACTCATATTAGGCTATCAGTTTAAGTAACAAGAATTGGTTTAAAATATTTTTTTAACAAAAGATTATCCTTAGTGAAACCTATTACACATCTAAGCCTCACACGTGATTTTAAAACTGATTTAGTTCTCGATAAAATTGATAACACAAGAGTGATAAGCTGACATCCCTGATAAGTTGGAGAAGAGAATACAGAAATAAAGCATTATGAGGTTTTTGTAATTTATTAATATGAATTTTTTATAACAATGCACAATGCTAATACAAGTATAAAGTTAATCATACTTCCACTCTGTTAATACAAATATAAAGGTTATTATACGCCTACTCTATTAAAACAAGTATATTATTAATTGCACAGCTTTGTTTAGTTTTTCCAAATTTACATATATATTTCGCTTCACCCCCATAAGCAACCATTCAAATGCCTTATATAGCTTCTTGATTTTTTTAATAGGATCTTGCTTAATAAAAACTTTTCTGCATAGTTCGGAATATACTCTTAAAGAAAAAGTATTATAAAACGATTTTTATCTTCGATTTTCATATTAGAGATGGCTGCTCTAGCCCTGTACCTCTCAAGAAAAATCTCTAACTATTTAGATTTTTATGTAGAAACTGATTTTTATCATCAGAACATTATTAAAATGTACTTGATTATTGTAAAATAACTACAGAAATAAAAATGTCTACATTTTAGATTAAAATAGAAACAACTAAAGAAATAAAATTAAAAAAATTATTTCATTAAATAAATATGCTATAAATATGTGAACTTGCATAATAAGTACTAACACATATGGTTTAAATCCCTATTTAGATCCACAATTTGATTCCATAATATTAAATTACTTCATAAATGCATTGTTTTAATCAAATAGCTACCTAAATACTACAGAACGGTAGAATCCCAGTTCCGGGGGACGGCAGCCATGTGTTTGGCTCTATTGTTTTAAGTAAAAGTGATCGCCAAATTGTCGCCAAGTGATGTTTAAAATTTCTGCTTCGTTTTGTATTAAGTTTATACCCAATTTCAAAGCATATTTTGAACAAAAAAGGTTTGATATTTTGTTAAGATGAATACAAATTAAAAAAAAATAGAAAATAAAAAATAGAGCAAGGTTTGCTCAAAAACTGGGCTCTAGAGTTTGGCGACATCACCCACGCTTGGCGTGCCAACTGAACTTGGTTTGGCGGGCCTCCTGAGCTGGGATTTAGCTGGGACAGAACAAATAACCAAAATGAAATTATACAGCAAAAATCAATCATCTACTTATAATAATAGCTATTGATATACCTAGAAAATTATAGAAAAAGCAAATAAAATGACCAATTGAAAAAAGAATCATAAATGACTAAATAAAACATCTCATTGTTACCAGAGATTTGTTTTATTTAAAATATTTACAGCGGTACAATTTAGGTAGTGTTATGATTTAAGCAATCTTTCCCTGGTAAATAAGAGAGATTGTTAAATTTAAAATACAATGTATGCATTTACTCGTTGTTAATAGTTTGCTTAAATACATTATAAAATAAAAAACATGTTCTTAAACATCACTATTTTGTGTGTGTCCTTAAGGCTTACTTTGTTAAGGTATAAGTTGAACATTAA
>CM063504.1:26622428-26649928 GCA_032207245.1 Pardosa pseudoannulata | reverse complement strand
ATTAATATAATCAGCAAATAATATTTTGAATAAAAATCAACAGAAGATACAAAAATATCTCAACGGGTATACAAAAATGCAGTCTTATAACAAATTTAAAAATACAGCATGCGTAGCATATTTAAACACTATATCCACCTGTAAAAAATTTAATGAACTCCCACAGGAATATACTTTCTAACGAAATTTTGAAAATAGTACAGAAAAATCAGTTTACTGCAGTATTAAAACATGAAATAATAAATAGTAGACCTCGAGTCAACCAGACGCTAGTAATCCGGATTACTCTCAGGGGAAAAAAAAAGAAACTTAGCTGAAATAAAGATAGCGAAAAATCTGATTTCGACTGATATGTATTAGAAGTATTGTTTTAATGCATTATGTATAGTGTTTAATAAATTTTTTGTCCATTATAAAATCACTTGGTTATTCCATTATTCAGATCTAATTAATACATATAATTGGACTTCTACATTACTTTTTAACTTTACGGAAGTGAAATTTTTAATATCAAATAGAATGGTTTAGAGGAAACTTTAAAAAGTTTTAAAAAAGTTTTAAAAAAAATTGGTTTGTTTCATTAATTTACATTTTTATAATAACTTGCGATCCTTCTTTGGATATTCAATAGATACTTTAAACCAAATTTCTAATGCAATGGTATTGTCTCTTTTGAATGGTAACACACATTATCATATATAGAATTGAAACCCACATTATTAAAATCTAGATTCCTAGCTTTATCTAGATCAGTGGTTTTCAACGGGGTTAATACCGCCTCCCAGTGTGTGTGGGGGGGAAAGGGGGTTGTGCGATGCTGCAAAGCAGAGAACTTGTTTTTGGCAACAGGGAGTGATGTGAGCAGGTTTTGGCTTTCAAACTTAATTTTTAAAAATACCAAATAAATTTGTTACATTAATTATCTAATTTACACTATTTTTATCAGTAATAAAACAAACTTACGCGGTGGTACCAGAACCAGCTATTTCCATTCCCTATTGTTCTATTCTTCGTGAAATTGGACCGACATTCAGAAAAATATATTTAATCAAAAGCATTAGTTTGGTATGGTTTGGAGAGCTACAGTCTATTCTTTTGCAACACGAGACCAAGACCTACTACTTTAAGCCGATAACAAAAAGCTGCGAACATCTATGTCCCAGTGGAATTCGAACCCACAGACTCCAGAAATGAAGGCTAGTGCCCTAACAATTCGTTTGAGCGTTGCTTCAGCTTATCTCAATAATAAAAATTTGATTTGTAACTACGTTGAAGAAAGTTATTTAAAACAGTTTGCCTCTTATAACTAAGTACTTATTATACCCTACTCTTTAAATTACGGGATTTTTAGAAAGGGAGGCGTTGAACACATTTCGGCTCCATAGGGGACGTTAAGCCTATTTTAGCTCCGTAAGGGAGCAGTAGCTTAAAAAAGGTTTAGAACCCTTGACCTAGACTCTAAACTTTGTCATTTCTCAAATTTACCTGCCTTGCTGTATGACTCTTTCACATTTTTAATATTACTTAAAATTAATAAGCAGAAAGCAATATTGTCTTTGCCACTCAGTTTCTTGCACAAATTTTGTTATCTGCCATCAAGAAACCGACTAATTTCATACATTCTTGAGTAATTTAAAAGCGAGCATTATGGCTTTCATCTCTCCAGAAAGTAACTCCATTGATAGCTTTGAGCTTATAAAAAAAAAGAAAAAAGATATTTTCATTAGGCAAGAGATTAGTGAAAGATGTAATGGAGGTTATTCCAAGAACTATGTTGAAAACATACGAGGTAAATTAAATACGTAGATTTACCCACACCGTAAACTACTTTTCCTTTGTAATCTGGGAAATGTCCAAAAGGAGAAAATTAAAAAAAAAAAAATAACAAAGAGAAAATAAAGTGTACAGAAATTATTTCTGAGCAAAGTAAAAATAATAATAATTTGTTGTTCCAAGTTTATCTTACATGATTTTTATGATAAGAAGAAAAAACTGGAATGCTTAAAACTTTTCTTCATATTATTTTAATAAACAGTATATACACACATCTAGCATGCATTAAATCTAGAACTGTGTATTCATTATAAAAAAAGATAAAATAAAGGTTACTTTTAAAAGGTACAAAAAAAAAGGCGGAAAATATTCTAAAAAGAATAATAAAATTATATGTTTATGAGAAATTAAAAAAATGATAAATGGAAAATGAACAAGTAAACAGTTAAATTTATTCTTTAAGATTTTCAACGTACCATATTACACCACAGATTCGATATATATTACATGCACAAGTTTAATGTATAAAATTCTCAAACTACATGAAAAGCAAAATATATTTAAAAATGCCCAACCTACTTTGGTGAATTGGGATACAAAATTTTATGTTGGTAACTATGAGCTTCTGATGCGTATAACATATTTTAATAATTGCATTCCCAAACTGCCACAAATATATTCTCTTAAACAAGTATGATTAATTTTATTTATATTTGATTTCCACCTTGATAAATCCACCAATAAATGCTTTATTAGTGTATTTGAACCAAAGGGAATTGAAGTATATGTTAGTACTTTAAACGTTATTTATTTGAACATCTATAATTTTCATGGAGATTTTACCAAAGAAAAAAAACCTCTTGTCATAAGAGTATTTTAATTCAAAATACAGTAAAGAGTAAACGTTTATGATTTGCAATATATTTTTTTTAAATTTCGTTCACTATAGAGCAATTATTTATTAATCCCAATCAGAGGGACATCTGATCTCATTTTACACAGGTAGATTTCACAAACTTCTTTTCTCTATATAACTCCATCATGAGAAATTTAACCTTTTGCCTTAAAACAACGTATGGGAGACGTGATCGTACTGCTGTGCCTAAAATGAGAACCTCGTATCACACACGTGATGATTCTGTCTGGCCAAAAGTGAAAAGTTCGTGTCAGACACGTGATGATTCTTTCTGGCCAAAAGTGAAAAGCTCGTATCAGACATGTTATTGTTTTTAGGCGATAAAGTTTTTGTTTTTGCGTTATTGTTTGTGACAGCTGAAATATAAGAGTTGGTCGTTTATTCTTAGGCGTAATTGCAATAGAGTATTATATTATATGCAATAAATAATTAACTGTTGGTTCTTAAAAAATTGTTAAAAAAATCTAAAAATTTAACCTAATGGCAAAATGTAAAATTGATACTAATAACTGCTGGAAAGTGTCCTGATTACACCTTAGAAACTGAAACAGATACCAATTTGGATACATCTGAAGATAGCATTGTAGTTTGCCCTGTAAAAAAACGTGTGCAAAATTTAGTTAGTGATGAAACTGCTTCTGGTCACGACGCATGAGAAAAGCTTTCATCGAAAGTGGCACACACAATCGTCGCTCGATTCATAAGGCAAGAGGTTAATATGAAAAATATTTCCATTCTAATGAAATTAGTGATGGGCAATATTTTTTAAATGGGAGCTAAAATATAAAAAGAAAAAAATTTGGCAGGAAAAAATTGTATATTATAGATAAATGTGAAAGTAAATTATGAAACTTTTTTTATTTATATAATTAATGGAGTTGAGATTTTATTTCTAAAAATTATTCATCTGTCAAACGAACACTAACGTTAATTTTTACCACAAATTCCAGAGCATATGTTTGTTTTACGAAATGAGAAATTATGAGCATATTGATTGCACTTAATATAAAATAGGAAGCAGTAAATCTAAATTCTTCTTTGAAAATATAATTTAAAGCACTTTAAATATGAAAGATGATGGTTTGATAATTTTATGTATACTTATTAACTACTTAACGTGCACGCGCGAGTTAACTCGAGCGCGATAAACTGGCCAAACTGTGCACACTCGAGATAATTCGAGAGGCATTGTACTTTATATTGCTATAGGTTTTCACACTCGAATACAATAGCGAATTGAAAATAACAATGGGAATAAAAAGCAATCGTTTTATTGATATTTATCATTTACATGGGATTGTAAGCTATAACACTTACTAGTATAAAATATATCAAGTATTTCAAGTATATCAAATATTTTAAGTATAAAATATATAGATTTTTTTCTAAATTAAACGTTCTAAATTGTGTTTTTTACAATAAATAATTTTTTTTTGTCGGCCTTAAAAAAACCAAAAAAAAAAAAAAAACTGTGCATTAAGGGGTTAAAGCGTGGTTTTTGTCCTGTCCAGTGCAAAAGTTTTAATTCAATTTTAATGTAAGTTCATACGATTTTTGGGTATGCTAAAGTAAATAAATAAAATATTGTAATTTCTACAAGAATTTATGAATAAGAAAAAATTATAAAACCTTTTAAGTGAACTTTAAAAACTATCACAGAAAACTTCTCTGTTATTGTTTTAAAATTTATGGTGACCTGGGAGAACCTATAGAAGAGCTATAGTTTGCCCATCACTAATTTGAACATATAAACACTTAAAAATTTCCTAATTACTATTTATTAATTAATTTCCTAAACAAGCAAGTCAATCAAGAACTGTCAAAATGATTGAGTCGTGTTAATTTATTTTCATACTTTGTATCATATCTAAAGAGCTCGTTCAAAGATGCTGCATTAATTACAGAATCATTTCTCCAAGGCTTATCTGAAGAAGCAACTATCCGCACACGGAAATACTCTCGATTCGAACTCAACAATCCATTCTTTATAGAGGGTTGAATTCTATGCACGGTTTGGCAGAATGGCTCGCATCTGCCTTTCTTTTCCATATAATTAGCAACTCAAGGTCACAGAACTTTTCCTGCTTATTTTTTTCCCTCTCAAATTGGCGTTCGACCTTGCGACACATCACCAAAAACAAACAACAAAAGCATAAGAAATGTAGTGAAATGAGCGCCGGAAGTGATGCCGATTACGTGAGAACGAATGAGAGGCCACAAAACGATTTTTACTCTCTACTTCTCTCTATGATTACTTTCTTTTCATAAGCGGTTACGAATCGTAGGACTAAGAATAGAGAGAAAGGAGTTTAAAAAAAACTACATCTTGTGAAAAAGGATTTCCTTGCTCTGATTAAAACTAGGATTATATAAAAATGCGTTGCGCTTTAGTAGTAATTATGTGACGAAAGGCTGTTCCGTTTCTTTCCATAATAAGATGGGCTTTGTAACCCTAAAAAAAAGGGGGAGACAGAATGTCTGTTTCCAGAAAGATTTTTTTTCTTATCATTAATACACAACTGCCTGAATTGTTTTAAGGCTTACCCAACAGTAAGAAAGAAATGAACTATTCAAACAGATCCTATATTTTATGCAGTTTATTGTAGGATAAAGGCTACATTAATCTGCGTCTAAATCCTTAGATGCGAACAAGCAATTACAAAATAAGAAAACTTGGAATGAATACTTTATACATGCCAACATTTATACATTAGCATCAGTAAAAACTTTCATGAAATATCGAATGGTTGATTTTTAGTCGATCAAATAATTGTAATAAATAAAGTTAATTGTAATTTTTCCTTTCGCCATAAAAATTCGACCTAAAAGATAATTGTGATTAATAAGATCTTTAAGTATTCAATATGTATAATAAAACCCATTCACAAATTTTTACAGTTAAATTTGATTCTAGAAAAACACAAGCTAAATTTCAAACTCAGTATCTTTTTAGCAAAATAAGTAAAATGAGATCCTAAAATTCTCAAACTAGGATTTACTAAGATTATATTCAGCCAAACGACGGCCGAATGTTTACGGTGCTGGCTTTCGGAACCGAAGTACGTGGGTTCGAATCCCACTGCGGCATGGATGTTCATAACCGTTCGGATTCGGCTTTAAGCTGTAGGCTCCGGTCTCATTAGCCCTCTTGTTGCTTAAAAAGTAGACCGTAGCACTCCAAACCAAACCTAAGATTAAATTCTTTTACAGAAATCGATATTGTTTTTAACATTTCAAACTTTTAAAAAGTCATATTTACAAAACTTCGATAAAACTGATATAATATCCAGTCCAGTAATATCACTATTTATTTTTATCAAGTTCATACAGGAATTTAATATTCTTAACAGATATTAAGCATAATTACAGATTTTATTTATTAGTAATACCTGCGGAACTTAATTTTTAAAAAATGAAATATATTTTTGACTTTTCAGACATTACAAAATGAAAAAGTCATTGTTCCTTTTCCGATATTTTTGATTTCATTTCCACAGTGCCAAAAACCGTAAAATTCTCGGTCCATCCGTAAGTCCTTAAAATTAAAACAAAAACCTTAAATTTTACAGATAATCCATAAAGGTTGCAGGTATGATACTGTAAAAAACCATACATTTTTTTTAAATACAGAAAGTTTTTGAGAAATAAAACATTTTACTGGATCCTCTTTCCTAAACAAAATATTATTACATTCTATTCTATAACAGTAAAGCCCCTAACTTACTAAAAGAAAGGTTTTTCACGAATTTAGGAAAAAAATGTATAATAATATATAAATAAATATCTCCAGGCCTTCTCGTCTTAGTAACTATTATATAGTACATAATTAGAATAAAAGCTTAACTGCTGAAGTCTAAAATACATTTAATTATGTCATTTGGGGTATACTTTGTGCTTGGATTTCTTTTCCGCCCCCTTCTCCCTTCAGAGGACTGGCTTTTATTAGTGGCGTTAACATTTTTTACTTCAGTTTCAGATTTTGACACAAATTTATGTTGATATACGTTAATTAATACAGTTAAAAAATATCAGAGCAAACCTGGCAATATATACACGACGAATTCTATAGCACAATCCTTAGAAATACTTTTAGACATCTAGTCTCTGAATTTAACGTCTTTTCAGTCAAAATTTAGATATTAAATTATGTTGAAACTATGTTAGCCATAAAATTTGGTAAAATCTACCTTCACAGTGGTGGAAATTCGAGTTTGAATTATCGTTTCTGCTGCTACAATCCTTTCTGGAAGTTAAATTATTTAAACAAATGCTTGTGTCGTAAGTAAATAATCAGGTTACACCATAAAATACTTTGTACAATTTGGTTTTACGCTAGAACTTTAACATATTTCTCAATTATTCTAGTGATGGAATTCAAAAGGTAATCTTCGCATAGTACTTTCCAATAAGACACTGTAAATCCTAAAATAATAATTAGCTAATTTTCAGTAAAATGCATAGTAAATTAACAAAACAGTATTAAAATCAAACAGCAAATCGTATATTAAATTTTTATGTTAATATTTTTAGGACAATGTAATCGATACCTTAGGGGGGGAAGCAATCCAAGCCTAGAGGCCTACTGTTTGGTCCCTGCTTCTAATTTATGAGGACCCAGCCGAGTTAATGTTACTAGCGTCCATTGCATACATTTAGCTACACGTGCTCCGCTTGTGGTGCTAAATAAGTAACAGCTTCGCAGCCTTGTATTCACATAAAGATATATGCCAGCCATGTTAGGGAAAAAAAGGGACCATATGCTACGGAATGCTTGCAGTTTTTATTATGTGCCCAAAAATGTTTTACCTCGATAGTATAACATTTATGGTCTATAAATCAAATTTTTAAAAATCTTGAAAACTGTTTTTCGCAATATTTACACTTATGGGTAAATATGTATTATGGTATATATTTACCCATATATATTATGGGTATTACCAATATATACTTATTATAATATATTATGGTATTTTAAAATTTTGCAATTAAACAAAGCATAAAAATTATGAATGTTATGTATCCTTTATTTATACACAAATTAATATATATATATATATATATATATATATATATATATATATATATATATATATATATATATATATATATATATATATATACATACATATATATATATGTATATATATATGTATATATATATATGTATATGTATATATATGTATATATATGTGTATATATGTGTATATATGTGTATATATGTATATATATATATATGTATATGTATATATATGTATATATATATGTATATGTATATGTGTATATATATATATATATATATATATATATATATATATATATATATATATATATATATATATATATATATATATATATATATATATATATATATATTGGTAAAATTGATTGATCATTTGTGATACAGAAAACTTTTTAGATTCAAACCTATTAAAACCTTGTAAACTCAGGAAATCTATTATTAAAAATTACGCATTATGACATGGGAAAAGTATTACAATTAAAAAAAAACATGAGACAATGAAAATCAACCTTTAAAGAGAAAGTTTATTGTTATTTACACCATAAATTCATATTTTTGACAGTCTTTGGCATTTTTTAATCATACCAACTGATATGAAAAAAATTGATAGAATTTAACCTGTGAATAACAGTATCACTTATGGCAATAAAACAGTCTATAACGATTTTTTCCTTTAGTCCAGCAGAATTTCTTTATTTACTCAATTCCAAATAACAAAGAGGTTTGTAATTATGTTATAAATATTTACATTTTAAATTATTTAAATGAAGCTAAATTAGACTTCTGAATCCAAGATTTTATATACATTGCATGTACAAATCATCAAACTCTATCATGATAATGTCTCTAAAAATAATTTTTTATGTTCTTATTTTATTGTTATAGGAGTTTTTACTGCATTCTACTATGAATTATTTAATAGTTTCTTTCATTAATAATTCTCCAAGTTTCTAAATCAGCTGGATAATATGTTCTTCTCATAGGTAATATATTTTTGATGAAATTATAGATCTTAAAATTCCCTAGTTATTGATTTAATAACACTACAATCATTATTGTCACTTTCTGAACATTCTGTTCCCAATACACCGCTGACACTATCTTTGACCATCAAACCACCACAAATCGGATTATATTACTCAGATTATATGGTGATCACATGCTATTGTCCCAATGATCAGGATAAATAGTCCATCCTTGTGACAAATTTATTATTTTTCTACAATATACTGTACTTATAATTCGTATTTTAAATTAAGGTAACCATTTCTAAAAGCAAATTTCAGAATTCATTTAACCCTCTGATTGGTCAATTTGTTAACCAAAAAGGCTTAAAAAATTGCATTTTTTTATATTTTAAATCTATATATATTGCAGAATTGAAATATTCATTTTGTCTTTCTAAAAAAAGGATTTTTATATTGATTTTTATCATGAGAAACTAAGCTGTCAGAAAAACTAGTTTCAGATGTTATCACATATAAAATTTATTTTTAATACATTTCAATTGAATTACAGTTACTTTCTATTTATTGCATAATGTCTATAATTCTATTATCTAATATAACTATAGTTCTAGTCATATAAATCTATTTATTACATAATTAAACAGCTAATAGTATATAAAATATATTTCACTGGTTAAACAGTGAAAAGGTGGGATACGCTTCATAATAAGGGAAGAAAAACACATGCCCGCGAAAATCTCGGGATGAGCACATTTTTCTACATTTGAATTGCCCATGAAAATAGCGGAATGATCAGTCAGAGGCTTAATATTATATGTGGTTTTAGAAGTTTGGGAATTTCAAATAGTGTAAAATGAATAAAAAGTTAATCTTTAAAGATATTTATTCGGAATATTTTTGATAAATTTATTCATTTTATGTTAACAATAAGTATTTAAAAATAATTCTATTAATAGACTGCCGACAGGTTCTTTAACTGTCAAGACAACATAGAGTAGATCATCTTACTCTGATTAAATGATGATCGCATGATAGCTTCTGAGTGATCAAAATTAATAGTTCTTGTTTGTGACATAATTATCATCTTACTACAATGTAATGCATTTAATATTCTTATTAATTTTAATTTAAATTAAGGTGTTCATTTGCAAAAGCATATTTCAGAATTTTGAAATAGTGCAAGATGAATTAAAAAGTTAATCTTCAACGATATTTATTCGGAATATTTTTGATAAATTTATTCATTTTATGTTAATAATAAGTATTTAAAAATAATTCAATTAATAGAATGCTTACAGGTTCTTTAACTGTCAAGATATCATAGAATAGATCATCTTACTCTTATTAAATGATGATTGTATGATAGTTTCTAAGTGATCAAAATTAATAGTCCTTGTTTCTGATATAATTATCATCTTCCTACAATGTAATGCATTAATAATTCTTATTAATTTTAATTTAAATTAAGGTGTTCATTTGCAAAAGCATAATTCAGAATTTTGAATTATTGCAAGATGAAGAAAAAAGTTAATCTTCAACGAGCTTTCACTGGTATATTCTTTTGATAAATTTATTCATTTTACTTCAATAAACATAAATGTTTAAAAATAATTCAACTATTCTTCCAATTACCAACTATTCTTCCTTTAAAATAATTAAATTTGTAATATTTTAATCAACATTTGTTTTGAAATAGCTGAGAACCGTTTAATATATTCCAAATTAATGAAGTTTAAAAGTATTTATATATTTCCGAGACAAATTGTTACAAAGTTAATTACTTTAGAATGCCACAGTGAAGCTGTTTTAAAATAAATCTAGTTAATCAGTTGACTCACACTACACGATCATTAATGCCAAAGTTAAATTAAGAAGAATTTTCGCCTACTGTTTTCTCAGTGACTGATTAAAAACAGTCCCTAGTTTTGAACACAAATTTCCATGTACAGGTAAAACCAAAGAGAAATGTTTCAGAAAGCTTTGAATTATTTGGATGCTATTCGTTTTTACCGCGTTTGAATAATGTAAGAGTGCAAAATTAAAATTTGTTTTGAGAGGTATTACTAAAAAGAGCTTTTTGAAAACCAATACTTCTTGTAACGAAGGATCCGAACTCGGATTTTAAAAATATTCACTAGGCAATCAGCGATTAGAAAAATGTCAAGAGAAAAGAACTCATAATTTAGCTATGAGACAGGAGATCTGCTACGAAAATTATTAGCCTTCAGGCTGTTGAAACTGGTTTTTTATTTTCGCTAAACAAATAATGGTGAATGAACGAGGTTCTTTTACATTGCTTCGAAAAAATATTTGCAAAATATTTCTTAGTTAAATACAATTTCTGTAAAAATTGACCTTAATAATTCCATGTTATGTGAACAGTAAAGGAGAAAAAATTAAATTTTAAAACTGAATACTGTACATGAAAAAAAATCCTTTTCTAGTGTATCATTAGGAAAATATCAAGGGAAAAATACTTTAGAGTTTGCATTTTCTAAAAAAAAAATTATTTTTAACTTCAGAATTAAAAAATATGTATATACTGCAAAATCTTTTTCTCGTGAGAAAACAAAATAATTTCGATTAATAATGTGGAATTCTACATTTTTTTTAAAAAAGTAACTAGCGATATCTGAATAAATGAAAAATAAAGAAAAACAGTAAATCATTATAACTATAAAACGTTTTGGCGAAATGTATTACATTCCATTCTCCCTCTAACTCCCCCTCTAAAAAAAGTTTAATTTTTTTTTATATTTTGTATAAGAAGATTTTAATACAAACTTAAAAATTGCAGGAATGAAAAAAATAAAAGGATAAAACGATATTCTGCAGAGGCATGCAGAACTTTTAAAGTTATTTAAACGTAAAAAGTTAAAAAGAACTTATTTATTTGAATTAATGAATGCTATATGAAACGTAAGTAAAACTTATATCTGGAACATTTAGTATTCTTAGATGTACACTAATCGTATAGTTAAATAAAATTTATCTTTATAGAATAGAAAATGTTTTAAATCATTAAACACAAATTTTTTTTGATTCATGCTGTATATGTATCATGTTTTGCATAAAATAATGAACACTGAAAACTTTATCAAGGCAAAATCCGATACGTTTCAAATATTAGTGAGGTAAAATTATAATTAAGCAAAAAAAATTCTATTAATGTTTATATTCTTGAGATAAATATAATGTGAAAATTTAATAACAAATGGATACAGTTTTAATATTGAAATTTATTTTTAACAATAACTATTATTAAAGTAAGGATATATGAAACGTTTTCAAATACAGAAGAAGAAAAGAAACAAACGATTTCAAACATGAGATCATAATTACGGTTGTACGTAAAAGCCATCAAATACAAATACCTTAACATTTTTTTATTTTTAAACTTCCTTTTCAGATTGTTAACTGCTATTGATTGACATGCAAACTTACGAATTTTAATACATTATGTAATTATTTTGTAATTACGATTTTACGTAATAGTCATCAAATCAAAATATCTTAACATTTTTTTATTTTTAAATTTCCTTTACAGATTGTTAACTGCTATTGATTGACATGCAAACTTACGAATTTTAATACATTATGTAATTATACATATAGTGTGTCCTTTTACGAATGTGTATTACAAAAGTGCAAAATTAAAAGTGCTCGTTCATTCTGAAAAAAATTAAGAGCCACTGACCAATTATTAAAATCAATCATAACATAAATGTTATTATCAAAAATGCCAAACTTCTAAGAGGGGGGAGGGATAAAAAATTCAATGCTTTTTATTTTCTTTTTCTTTTAATTTTCCTACAGTTTTTATCTTTCAGTAAGAAATAAATAAAGTAACTTTATGAGATGAGTTTAGCGATAAATGACTTCTCCGTTATACATAATAAAAACGGCGATGAACACCTGCGGCGTGTCTGCGCTCACGGGAAGGAGGGAGGGAGAAGTGCTCCACTTTCCACTCATGTCGATCTACCAAACACACCCGCATATCTTCTACTTATAATTCAGTAAAGGTTTAATTTGAAGGTCGAAAGTATACGCCTCTCTAATTTTATATTTTAGTTAGTCCTTTTTTTACACATGGCTGTCTAACATAAAAAAAATAATAATTTTCCACTTTGTAACTGTTTACGGCGTAAATATTAAGTATAGTAAAACCTCGACTATCCGAGCTTTTGTTAATTGAGCCAATTTGTTTCTGATTATATAATATGTAAGCATATATACATCTATCAGGTTTGTAATTTTCCACATTATAACTGTTTAGGTTGTAAATATTAATTATAGTAAAACCTCGACTATCCGAGCTTTTGTTAATTGAGCCAATTTGTTTCTGATTATATAATATGTAAGCATATATACATCTATCAGGTTTGTAATTTTCCACATTATAACTGTTTAGGTTGTAAATATTAAATATAGTAAAACCTCGACTATCCGAGCTTCGATTAACTGAAGCTTCTGTTAACTGAGCCAATTAGTTTCTGAATATATAATATGTATGCATATATTTGTATGTCAGGTTTGTAATATTAAAGTTAGAAATTAATATATTAATTAATAAAAAGTCAGCTAACTGTTTGTAAAGAGGAAAAATTTGGGAGTTAAACAACACTATATAAAAGCAGAGTATTCCATATTCCACGAAAAAGAAAAGACAAATTTCAGCTGGTGATCTATTGTTTTATATAATTGAGTTTTAAGAAATAAATTTCTAAAATTCTTATTTTTTTTTTAAAAAAAGGGGAGCATGTGGAATGCTTCTTTTACTTTTTATTTTTATATATATTTTTTTAGCATTTTTCCTTATCTTTTATTCTCACTAATATATTTGTATTTTGTAATATAGATCAAGGGCATTTTGCTATAATTAATATTAACGATGACATAAAGCAAAAGTGGGTTATTTATTTAAAGTAGAATAATCGATTTGAAGTAACAACAGCAATGTACTACACCGCTACAAAATACATTTCTACTAGTTGTAAAAATTAATTTCTCATTTGCCAATATTTTTGGTCTCCCAGATTGTGTAGTGGTTAGTATATTGTGCTCCCACCCGAGCAAAGTTTGGATGTATTTATGTGTTGTCCCCTCTTAGGGAGTAATGTTGGCCTACCTTTATGGGGTTGCCATTATAATAGGAGCAACAAATCATCAAATTGTATGGTAAAATGCTAACAAAAACAATTTTTAAAACATTGCAAATTTCAAAAGTTATTTTGTTGGAAAGATAATTTTTATTTATTTTTTTTTTATTTTGTGTACATATTATATGTTTATTTTTAAAAATGTATTACTTCAAAACAAAACTAAAATAATTTTTATAAAGTTATATCCTTAGTAATGATCTAAGAAAAAAATATTCTACACAGAACGGAACGTTTTATATGCTGAATTAAAAACAGGAAGTTTTGACTCATTTATGCATAGTGTTCCATTTTTGGACTAGTAGTCATGTGGGAGTATTATAGGACCTGATGTTTAAGTAAACCAATGTGACAAAATTTCACAGTAATGTGACATATGTGATGTTATATTACATGTGAAACGTTTGTTCATCTATCCCATATTATGGTATTGACTACCACTCTCTGAGGCAACACCTGAGTTACATAAATTATGAACAATACAACTATGGATTTGTTTACCTTTCCAGTTTGGATGTGGCAAATAATTTGAATAAAAGATAAAATATTTTTTGTAATATTAAATTATTTTTGAAACATTTTTTTAGAGAGTAAGTGTAAATTTCACACATTACTGGTAGTATTTCAAACTCCGGCATAAATGGGTTAATACAATTTTTAATGATCGACAGATAAATCCTGTAAATATTTCTAAAGCATTGTGACACACTGTATGTGGAACACGTACTAGTACGTCTTCTGACGATTGATACTTGAGCGTGGGTCACGCACTAGTGCAGGTTAGTGTACCAACATTGTTTGTTTGTGGGTACAAAAATAACGGTACATACAGGAAAACGAAGCCAAATGTTCTTGTCTACTACATAGGAAAAATTTAGACAAATAAAAACTAGTTTTTACATCAGTCGATGAAGAACCAAAGAACGGGAAAAAATTAAAACTATATACTACTATTTCTATTTGATTTTTTATATTTACGATACTATTACAAATTTATCCACTAAAAAATATATTTTTTGTTTACAAAAATTTTATGGTTGTTTTTTATATATTTCTAATTATATATTTGTTTATACATTTCAATATAAAATACGAAAAACTGGTTAAAAAATTAAATAATTTTCGATCTATTGAGATTTAACTGAATTACAAAATTTACGTGCAAAATGGCCGCTTCCGGTACAATTCCGCTGCAAAATGTACACGCACACAATGTGTTAACAGAAAACTTAAAAAACAAATTTCAATAATTCACAAAGATCATTACTTCTTTGATGTTCGTATATTATTGACGAATGTTATACACTTTCAAATTTTAATTTAGCTTTTAAGTTCGGAAATGAAGTGTATCACACCCAGTAACTCAATTTGTATTGGTTATAACATAAACTGAATTATTGCTCCAACATAAAACTTAATTAAGAAAGCGAAGAAGTTACAGCATACACTATATTAAACGGCGCACATACATTAATTAATAAAAAGAGTAAATAAATACTGATATCTTTGAAATACATTTGCATGTAAAATAACCTTTTATGAAAGAATCCAGAAGCAACTTATAAAATATTTAAAAGATTAATTTAAAATCATGATCTTTTGATGCGGGGAATGAGAATCTTGTTTTACGAAAAGCCTTAGGGTTTATTACATATTCAAAACTACTTCACTACTGGGACTAAGAAATCATTAGTTTTTTAAGGGTAATTTTTTTCCATCTCTTTAGATTAAAAAGTGTTTTTTATAATATCTTTGTTAACAAAGCAAAAGATGAAAGAAAATTTCTTCTAAGGTTCTGAGATAAATGCAAAATAGTATCAGTAAATATAAGACTACAGTTTATTTAAATGTTAACATCAAATCTACATAAGTTAAACCTGCTCTTAATAGAATTTTTGATTATATACGCGGAAAAAGGAGTAAACATCTTTATATATTCATCTTGTTATAGGAGAATATTTTATATTAAATCGTATTTTTACTATTACTATCATGAATGTGTAGGCCTCAGATGTTAACATCTATTTTACTAATCTATTTTACTAACCAAGGAGAAATTATTAGGATTTATGAATGAAGGTAATATATAACGGAACAAATCATTTATAATATTCTTCAATGTAACAGTAAATATATACGTTTGTAATATGGATGTAAAGATAATATTATAGTAATTTTGAGATTAAATCTTTACATCTTATTTTTAAAATTGTTTAATGTTGAAGTAAATATGACTTATATCGATTTAGTAAATAGTATTGGGGTATGTATCTAAACTGTTATTTTTGGAAGTGTCAGAATAAAAATTGGTCTACAAACTGTTTGCTGAGGTACCTCGGAGAGTCACAAGATGTTCCTAAATATACCCCGAGTTATTAAAAAAACGAATACATCATAGATTGTAGTTATATATTATATCCAGGTATAATTATCATGATGTATATGAAAAAATATTTTGTGTCAGTGGCTAAGATTGGGGTTGATAAGTTTGGAGCACTATAGAACAATTTGTCGCAACGTCACGAACTACTATAATTCCCTTCCCATTCATTTTCAGGTTTACAACAGCCAATAGACAAACAATAAACTGCCTTTCCGTTTGAAACTAAAGCCAGAATTGTCATAAATTGAGATTTGCCCTACTGCGTGATATCGCCTTATAGTCTACTGTTTTGCAACACGAGGGCTAAGGAGACCTCTAACTTTATGTGATTTCTACTCTCTAAATGAACGATTGCTAAATTGGTAAGGCGTTTCTTTTCTGTATGAGAGTTGGTGAGTTTGATTCCCACTGTTGCCATGGATGACCGTAGCCATCTGGAATCGAAATGAAGCACAATGGCCCGGTCTCTGCGACAATCGTGTAGCAAAACAAAGGACCGTAGTACTCCAATAAACCACTCTTTCCTTCCTCTAATATTTTGTTTAAACCATGGTGTTGAAAACAGAAGTAACCAGCATAATTATTAAAATTTTAATGCCATTTAAAACGACGTATTTATGATAAAAATCATTTTAAGCATATGTAAAAACAACATCGAAATACCAAATGCTTTGTAAGATAATGTTTGGGAGGTAGGATTTTGACAGATTGTATAGGAAAAATGCATATAGACATCCCTGTCAGTAGATGAGATTATCGAAGATTTGGTGTCACCAATAGTACGAGTTATTCTATTATCAAGATACATCAAATAACATTATACAAATTTATATTCAGCAGCACCACCATTCGGTATTTTCATTACTACTAACAGTACGTATATGATGTAACACACAACTTAATATTCTTTTGGACAAAGGCTTAGGATACCACCAGGAGATTTCAAGGGGCCATGAATCTTAAAAGCTTAGAGACCACTGGAGCAAATACTATAATCTGGAAAGCTGATTGTAGAAACTACACTTATTTAAATTATTATTAGTCTTTTGCATCAAACGTTAACAACTTTGATCCCTCAATTATAGTAAAATATTTAATAAAAAAAAAGATTATTTACTTTCTTATAGCTATACATATACAAAAGATATATAGATGTGTGTGAATATAAAATCAATGCAATATTTTCAATCGCATATTCTAAAAACTGTAAGCAAATCTAAATACATTTTACTGTTTCTATCCTGCATAATAATAAATATGCCAGTTTAGATGAATTTTAATTGCTTTCGCCGATTTTTTGAAATGCACAGAAGAAAATTGATGCCTTGTTTCGTTTTAGGACAAATCATAGGTTATAACAGCAAAAATGGGTTCCTTAAATAACGAAATAACAATATACTAACCGGGCTGACACATCCTAAGCACCAGTAGAAGACCATTTTCACTTCATTAGCTTGCGTCGAATCTCAAAAATAGTCTCTGTATTTCAAGAACGAAACAAAAACTGGCAGAGAAAATAAGAAGGCACTCAAGCATGGCATTAAGAACGTCCCCCCACGTGCCTCGCTCGCGATCAGAATCGTTTACTTGGAATGATTGGCTGGAATAATGCCTCGCACCTGGATCTGAAACACCTGCCGTTGCTACGGCTAAAGACAAATAAAAAAAAAATATTTAAGAGCAGATGGTCTGCGCGTGGACAGGTAGTAAGGTTCGGTCTTGCATGTTATATCGCTGTCTCTTAATACATATACGAGTATTTCTTTTTTCATTCCACTCTTGTTATTCTCAACTGTGGCTGAATTTCTCTGCATGTGCAGCTTTCCTTCTGATGACCTAGGAACCTTTTTATTTCAACAGTTGTAAGTGGTAGGAATCACGTGGATACTTGTTGTTATTTCCGTAGTCAAGTATCTTAATGGTACAGGTAATGCTTAATCTCAAATTTTAAGTTTTTTCATTTTCAACGATACATTAATACAATATAATGTTGTTAGATGAAACATATAAAACAGTAAAATCTATTAGATAAAAACTTTTGATTTAAATGCGAGACTGCAATATTTCTTCACTAATATTCCTTAAAAAATACTTTTATTGAAACACTATATCAATTGTCTCTTTTTTTATTTTATAATTCTTTAGATTTATATAGAAACGAAACTGGGTATTGATTTACGTTAATTACTATACATATATATATATATATATATATATATATATATATATATATACACACATATATATATACACATATATATATATACATATACACACACACACATATATATATATATATATACACATACACACACACATATACACACACATATATATATATATGTACATATATATACATATATATATATATATACACATATATACACACAAATATATATATATACATATGTATACACATATATACACACATATGTATACACATATATACACACATACATATACACATATATACACACATACATATACACATATATACACACATACATACATATACACATATATACACACATACATACATATACACATATATACACACATACATACATATACACATATATACACACATACATACATATACACATATATACACACATACATATACACATATATACACACACACATACACATATATACACACACATATATACACATATATACACACACACACACACACACACACATACACACACACATATACATATATATATACATATATATATATATATATATATATATATATATATATATATATATATATATATATATATATATATATATATATATATATATATATATATATATATATATATATATATATATATATATATAACAAAATTATTTCAAATTATTTATGATTCCGCGAGTACTTTTGCCGTTTCACGGTATTGAACCTGTAAAACTCAGGTTGAGGAACCAAAGGTTTCCTGCATCCTGTCGATGGAGGGAGTGAAACCACCAGAGTGTTTGTATCAGCGTTAAGCAGATGCATTTCAACTATTTCTTTACTAGCTACTGGACGTTATCTTCACTGATCGCAAGACACTAGCCTTTCATTATATAATTAAGAACTAATCCTACGTGTATTAGCCAGATTGAGAAAATATTACAAATAGGTAAGTAATGATGTCTCACTTTTAAAATATTGTCGATAATGGTAAATCTTCTCTCTTTTATACCTTGTGCCTATGTTACTTCAGTTACACTTTCTCAACAGACTTGGTTCATAGCTTTGCATATGCTGCGCTGTGTGATTGCGTGTTTAATTTTTATTAAAACCGATATTGGACCGCTGTCCTATAAACAGGACAGTAAATAGAATTCCATTTAATAATAAAGTTATAAATATTTTCCGAGTGGATTTTATTTTAGGACCTTTAAAATAGACACATTTTATCATAGTAACAAAAAAAAACAACAAAAAAAAAACAAAACTGAGAAATCAAATTATATTGTATTGTAAAATTTATTTTTAGCAACCCCTTAAAAATTGTTATTTTTTAATCATTATTTTTTATTTATTATTATTTTTTTCAAACATAGTGGAGGTCACTTGTAGTACTCCAGACATTGGCACTATATTAGTGAGTAACGCTAGGTGCAGAAAATGGTATTATGATACCAAACATTTTATCCATTTTAACGATAATTCTTCAATTGATCCACAAAATCGTTATTATAAAATTTGACCTTTTTATGACAAAATCAGCATAACCTTGAAGCAATTTGGTACATTTTCTGAAAATCTCACCATTGATGAAAGAATGGTGAAATATTTTGGAAGGCACAGTTGCAAGATTTTCATGAAAAATAAACCTGTAAAATTTGAATATAAATTTTGGGTATTAGCATCCTGCAACGGATATCCTTTTTCTATTACCCCTTACCAAAAATTCCAGTTCAAGAACTGCAAAATAAAAGCAACAACAGTGTGCTTAAAATGTAATGTTGAACTTTGCTTTGAATGTTTTCCCAAATTTCACCTATGAATCAGCCTAATGCAAAGTAAGTGATATTTGTTAAATTTTAGTAGTATATTGGACGGTTGGCCTAATTATAGGACAGCTAATTACTTAAAAATTAAAATTTATTTTTAAAATTTTGGTTTTATATGCTTAGTTACTCCATATTAATGTTATCGATAAATTTTTAAAAGTTTTCAGAAATATTTAGTTGGTGTGGTACAATATGGGTCAACCTTTCCCACAGCATGAAATAATCCAACATCGAAACACAAAACTTTCTGTGAAATTTCACTGACTGAAATCTGACGTCTTAAGCTAAAAAGGTATAAATATAATCTTTTTTAGAGTTTTTGTACCGGACCCCGTAAATTTGCATGTAAGTGCACAATAACGATTTCATGAAGCTATTTCTAAGTTTATTTGAAACTCTAAACTGGTATAAAAAAGTCCTTTTGGCGGTAATATCGGTGAAGCAGGTTATTTAAAAAAAATTCTATAGAGATATTAAATTGCAGTTTAAAGGATGATATGCTTCCAAAATAAAAATACATTATTTTTTAAAGAAAATTATTTCGTTTCGCTACTCATTCAGAGATCATTTATTAAATTCCCTTTAAGGGAGAGGAAAAAAACAAATTTAATGCAGTAATAAATTTTCAATTAATCGAAATCTAATGAGTTCTGTAGACGAGAATTTATTATTCTCAGTTAAT
Source organism: Pardosa pseudoannulata (assembly GCA_032207245.1). Lineage (NCBI taxonomy): Eukaryota > Metazoa > Arthropoda > Arachnida > Araneae > Lycosidae > Pardosa > Pardosa pseudoannulata. The sequence continues at coordinate 26,629,010 of CM063504.1, read as the reverse complement.
TATTCAAGCACATCAGAATAAATGCTAAAAAATATATTAAAATGAACACGAACGAAACAAATCAAAGTATAATTCGCTAATGGAAATTTAAGCAAGTAATCCTTATACAATTTAATTCAGACAACGAAAGTCTTTTTTAAAAAAATCATAAAACAAATTTCGCTGATGAGAATAAATTTTTTAATGTATTTTTCTATAATTTTCATAGAAACAAAGTAATAAATTACTAAGCTCATTTAACTGGCAGGGGTTTTGATAGAAAAAACTCCACAAAAACATGAACGTTCTTCAAGAAACAACACAATTAAATTACAACTATAAAAAAGGATTTACCGAATTTAATTTGACATAACAATGCAAATAATGAAGTATTCAGTAAAAGAATGGGATGAAAAATTCCAGAGGCTTACAGAAAATTTGTATACTTTCATTTTATGTATTATCTTAATGAACCATTTCAGTTTGTTTACGTATTTTTTTTACAACGCAAATCCACTATTAGTATTTTCATCTAGTGTCATTTCAAATCATATTATTAAGCTCTTAATGTAATAGGTTATAAATATATGTGCACGACTCATAACATTAATATGGTGCCATTAAAATAAATATATTTTAATCAATTTGAAAGATTAAAAGCAGTAAATAACATTTGGGCTCAAGGAACGTAATACAAAATACCAGAAATTTATTTAATGAAAAAAATTGTACTACACAATACAACACAATACTACAATAAAGCAAACAAAGAACAATCCACATGCACTCATGGTTTAGAACAGGGGTAAACAACCTAACATAGAGGGATAATTCGAGTGCCGTATTTATTTCACAGTGATATTTTCAGGATAAATGTTGAAGTTTATATTTTTCCTGCTTACAAACTATATTCACCACATGTAAAGATTAAATAAGACATAATTAAATTAAAAAAATAATTGATCAGAAATATCTAAAACCATACGCATGTTATTTTTTACGTATTTTCACCTTTTGCGACTGAAATTCACAAAATGCGTACCAAAATAGTAGATTGCAACACACTGAGGGGATTTAAGTATTCAATGCTTTATATAAATAAGGTAAAGATTTGTATCTTTTAAGCTTATGAATTGTCGACCTAGGTTTGATTTGAAGTGTTACGGTCTACTTTTTTGCAACACGAGGGCTAATGAGACCGGTACCTACTGCATAAAGCCGATCCCGAACTGCTACGAGCATCCATACCACAGTGGGACTCGAACTCACGAACACAGGCACCGAAGGACAACACCCTTTTTGCCAGCTATCGGCTTGTCGACCTAGAACTTCCAAAGTTTTTTGAAGAGTACATAATGCCCCGTCGGTTGATAATAAGGTTTAAATCTATTCAAATATGATATTAGAATCTCTTCCATATATAGTAAATTTACAAAGCAAATTGAACACTGCTCAAGGGAGTATACAAAGATCTTTGATGAATGGTTTCAAGTTATTACATTCTATCCATAGATTTTTTTTCACCGTGAAACATTTGTAACAAGTTGCTGTTATAAATAGACTGTTATCGACGGCTATCCTTAGTTCCTCCAGATCATTAAGCATTTTGCGCAGGTGCTTATCGTAAGTAGCTTGAAGCATATACAAGGTTTCAGGCATATTGAATTCTTTACATCAAGTTTTTTTACTTTTATTTTCAATTGGTAGGAAAGACTGTTACAGTGTTACAGTTTTATTTTTAAATTTGTACCTATCACAGTCATTAATAATCTCTACTAAGTGTATATATTCTCATGATAAGCTTCATCTCATTTCCTTTCTTTGTGATTAATTTGGAATTAATTGTTATACAGTGTGGTTTTGATAACAATAACCGATTGATAACAATAAACGATAAGCAAAATTAGATAAATTTATCCCCCCCCTTTAATTCACAATTACTAAATTTCAAAATAAAATAAAAAACTTACCTTACATTTATGTACTGTAGTGATGACCCGCAGAATCAGAATCACGCTATCTGATTACATCGGATAAAATAGTGGGCTTTTGCAGATTTTTATGCAGTACCACTGATTTCGAACATCTAGTACGCTTCTACCGCATATTTGTGTGTTTTAGTGTTTGTGAGTTTGTGTTCCCCTCATGGGATATTTTTGCGCCAAGAAGTTCCCGTTCCAGCATGGATTAATGGATTATTACTTCATCTCAACGGCAGAGTAAGATGCAGGCTTTCCTATTTCTCTGAGTACCGTACAACTGCATTTGTGTTCTAGTTCTCTTTCGCTCAGACAGCCTAACGTGCTCTTATTTTTATATTGATTGGTTTCAACTCGCGCAGCTAACTGTAAAATATTGCTACTTATTTTAATTTTTAGTAAAGTGTATATTTTATATTTATATTTTTTGTTTCATTGCATATATATTTCTCTCGCCAATAATTACTGTTTAATATGTTTAACAGTAATGACTGTGAAGTTGACTGTGAAGGGTATACTGTATATTATCATTTAAAAGATAAGAATTGTATACATAATTAAAAACAATGATGAATTGTTGAGTGTCTACAATTTTTTCTAAGCTAATTGATAAATTGTTCGTAATCATAATGTTTTTTAAAGTCATCGGAGCGGTGTTGTACTTCACGTTTGAACACTTTCAACGCATTTCTCATTTCAGCACTTGTAGGAGATGGCTCAATATCAAGAGATTCTTCATCTCACTCATCAGTTCCATCAATCGTCTGTTTTCCTATGACAATCTGACACACTTCAAATTCTGTTAATATGGAAGGTTCTCAGTTCCGATAAAAATGTGTTGCCTTCTGCTTATCTGACAACCACTGACCACCAGCAAGGTGTGGGTATTTCTGAAAAATTCTAGGAACTTGTGATTTCCTACTTCTTTGTTCATTTCCGATTTTCCTAGGTAGTAGAGGGAGAATTTCTTAAATTCAAACATCAGCGAATGAAAAAAAAGAATGGGTTCCTATCTGAATACATTGTGAATATTCCTTTGTCAGTTAAAATGAGGTTCGAAAACTGATCACATTAACCGAAGTAACGATGACATAAAGCGATAATTTTAACACACAAATGAATAGAGAATAACGGGACCAAGTGAATTCGATAACTATAAGAGAAAACTATAGCTTTAACCAAATGGTAATTCTAAACTGAAAAAAAAAATGATATGACATTGACGAAATGCACCTCCCAAAATTAATTTTTGGGTATGCCACTAATGGGGGGGGGGCACTTTAATTGATTCCTATTTCCATGAGTGTACCAATGAAGTAACCATAATTTTTTTAGGAGGGTCCAAATGTCTTCCAAAATACAATGAATTTTCAATCTCATAAAACAATATTTATTACACACAAATATAGAAAGCACGTAATGCACACACGAGTTTTATACACGGATCCATAGTATTGTATAAATACATGCATAAGTCATAAAACTGATGAGCAACGCTGAATGTAATTTCATCGTATTTTTTGAACAATATATTTACAACAACATTGTATCTTTTACTTTACGCCCTAAGGTTTAATTGGTTCATATTACCAAGACTGTACCAGTGACGTAACCAGAATTTTTTTGGGAAGGATCCAAATGTCTTCCAAAATACAATGAATTTTCAATCTCATAAAACAATATCTATTACAAACACATGTACAAAATACTACAGATATACACAAGTTTTATACGCAGTATCCATAATATTGTATAAATGCACAGTCATAAAACGGATGAGCAACGCTGATTTCATTTTATTGTATATATTGAACAATATATTTGTAACCCATTATGTCTTTCACTCTACACTCTAAGGCTTTTACTAAGTTTCAATTTGCCTAACAAATACTGGAGTATACTTAATGTACGATTTATTAATTACCAGATGAATTTAAACTAAAGTAATATTACGAATAACTAAGAAAAAAAATATTGAGAAAGGCATGATATTCTTTTATTATACAGTTACAAAATTAGATGTCTTACATACTTTACAACTCAAAAACAGCATGGCATAGTCAGTGATTCATTAACTACCAATTTATAGGTGTAAAAAATATTTCTAGCTTATAAGGCCTACCTGTTCAGGCATTCCTTTGCATTTATAATCATACCAGTATACACGGAAAATAATGTCAAATTTTTCAACCTCTTGTGATTAATTCTGCAACGAAGAAGCGTTTTTATTCTATCAATGACTGAAAATAGACTTTTTACACTTGAAATGGAAACTAATATGCACAAATTTTAATAAGTTATAAAATAATGTTATGCATGCATTGAAAATATCAAGACTCCCTACTACTTATAAACAGTGCCTGATTAAAGCACGGGCAGACTGGGCCTAGCTCCTGGGCCCCCTAAAATTTGGTACTTAATTATTAAATTCTAAATAATTTAATTAACAAAATTTGAAAATGTTTTTTGTTATTCTTAAAGTAATATTTCATAAACCTTATTCAGAAATTAAATAAAAACAGTTAAAATGTTGACAATTTTATCTAAAACACACTCCAGTTTACTTATTTACATAACTCGTCACTTTTTTTACTCATTACTCATTCCATGGTTCTTAGTAGAAAATCCTTTGCTATTCAGGTTATACTAAATCGAGTAACTGTATCCATAACTGCTCAGCGATTGTTTATTGTTTGCGGTTAGTGATTGTTACACGCTGTGCGCATGTTTCTGTGTAGTTTATACTACAATGGAAATATTTCTCTGGAAATCAAAAATGACAAAAGAAAATTCAAGTTGAATTACAGTAAAAAAAATTAAAAGGAGCTATTGAAAGATTCGTAATTTTTCATGAAATTGCTGGAGAGATTGAAAATCACCCCGATAAGTCATCTACAACCGTTCAAAGAGTAGAAAGCTCGTTGTCCGAAAAAAGTCCGTTGGAAATATCTGATGGTCTTGTTATTGATAATTTCGAAAAGAAGAATTTAATAAAAAGTGCTAATATTTCTTTATAACTGGCAGTTATAAAGAAATATTAGCACATTTTATTATATTTCGGAAACTTATATACAATTGTTATTTGCTTAAGAATTTTATTATTTTTTTTCTCTTATTAGTTTTGTCTTAAAATATACGAATAACTATTAATTATTAATCTTACCTATGTTATTTTATTTTGTTTTTTATATAAAAACTTAATTGCAAGAGCTACAGTTTACATTCTTGAGGCTGTACAGATTTTTGGCATTCGACTGTACTACAAATGTATCTAAACATAAAAAAAAATATTATAAACTTTCATCTAAAAATATTCGTTTGTATTCTCTTTTATAAACTATTTTTTTTGCCTTGAAAGGAGGGTAGAGGGGGCCCGAAAGATTACCAGACCTGGGCCCAACTTTGACTTGATTGGGCCCTGCTTATAAATACGTCCGTGACTTTACAGAGTAGGGTTAATTTTCACCTACTGGAATATACTGTAATATACAGTGAATAAAGATTGTAGGATACAGTGAATAAGGGACACTTGTAATACTAAGCACTGCAGAAAGTTATAATCTCTTCCAAGAATCTTCTAAAAGCGTTATATTTAGAATAATAAGAAAATGGAACAGAAGAAGACGGCAATCGTATAAGGAGAAAAATAGTTCCAGGCGCTCACTGTTCTCGGGGGGAATACGGGACGCTACTTTTCAACCACTTCCGCAAATTGTCTTGAAACATGAAACGTGCCAAGCCAACGAAAATATATAAAGACGGATTTATAGTCCTAATTCGCTTTCCCTGCTTATTTTTTTTTACCATTATAGCTTTCCGAATGAAGTGCGAAAGTGAGGACATAATATAAGCATCTCTGTTTAATTTCTTCTCTTCGTAAAAGGCTTTCTTTATAAAGCTCAATTATTTTAGAGATGGGCAGTTTAAGGAAATAGCATTGTTGTTTTAATAGCTAAGGAAAAACTATTGCTATTACGATCGAAGCTGTTACAGTTATCACTAGGGAAATGAATCATAGACCTTGTTTTCTCTAAGACGGCACATTTAATTTGAATTATTTTTTTCTCTCGTTGGTGATTTTGTTAATCCCCATGTAATATAAATATTACGGAAAATGAATTATAGTTAAGTTATTTCTGAAGTTATTTTTCTCTATTTATTTCTGGCGAAAGTGAAGAAATAGTACAAACATCTCTGTATCTTTCCTAGTAGTGACGCTTTCTAAATCTCAATTGCTTTAGGGATTTCTTTAGGGAATTTAGCAACCATATTTCTTAACATCCGGTGTACAGTGATCCTTTGTTTTTCGTGGTTAGTGGGGACCAGAACCTTCTGCGAAAGCTGAAAAAACGCGAGGTAGGATCTGCCCCTACGAATTTTCGTGTTTGCGGGTAAACGATTGTTTTAAATATGTAAACAGTATTTATACTTTACACATTTAAAACAAAAATTACAACAGTATACGTATTTACTTAAACGTATCAGTGCTAATTAATAAGGTTTATTACAGAACCTTATACAATAATAACCATTAATCAACATTGTTTTCTGAGAGAGGCAAAGAATCTTGTGTTGATGGCGAAGGAGAGGCTCTCATTTGACTCTTAGCTTCAAACTCACTCAG
>CM063504.1:26579928-26617428 GCA_032207245.1 Pardosa pseudoannulata | reverse complement strand
GGTTCATCTATTTTAAATTATCCTATAACCTACGGTATCTTAAAATATAGTACTCAACCACTTCTAGATTGTGCTAAGAGCCGTTAATAAGGACTTAAGTACATAATATTTGCAATAAAGCTAAATGTTTACAAAACGAAATTGTTGACATAACGAACAAAAGTCTTCTTAAAAATAGACTTTAAAATACAAAAGTAAATAATTTCAGAAGAGCAAATGAAAGACAAACAAGAGCTTTTACTTGAGATAATTAGTTAACAGGTTTGTTTTGAATTTTTCGGAACTGAAACTTTTTTCTTGATATGCATTTTAACTTGAGTGATGAAATCAATTCCAGCGTAGAAACAGCTGTACAAAAAAGTAAACCATAATCAACAATTTAAGTAATCTCTTTTATTTGGGAATATCTCTGTGATCAGAAAAAGTGATTTTGGCCAGTGTCTGCTACTACAGATTAATTTTTATAGAGCATGTGTGTCTAGATTTCCCTTTTCTTGTATTTTTGACTAAAATAGCAATTTCTTCAAAAATATCTTTAAATATTTAATGTGTTAAAGATGCACAAAAATATTTTTGAAAGCAAAGAAACTTTTAAATATTTATTTTTATCCATGAAGCTTGTTAAACCACAAAAAGCCTCTTTTGAAGCTTAACTATGTACTAATTAGGTCTCTATCATGGCAATTTGAGGCAAAGATAAGTTTGGGGACCCCGTTAACATACTCTTAATGAAATGAAATAAAATGAGAATCAAACGGGATGGGAACAGAATTTTTTTCCTATTTTACACATTGCTGTTCATGCATATATTATACATAATTTTTAAAAAAATTATTTAGTTTGTCGTGTTTTTATAAAAAATAATAAAATTTTACAGCTTTCTACTTACATTGTTATACAAAAATATACAACCGAATGAGTTTTGTTCTATTAACCCCTTGACATACAAATAAAATGTGCATCGAAGCATCAGAAATGTAGAGGATTTTCGGCTGGCACTGAATTGCCAAGACAATTACAGTCGGGAAAATAAAAGATTAAATTATCTCACAAATGGCGAGGCTCTTCCAGGATGCAATGCAACCCAATCTATCCCCCGTTAGGAATCCGAGACCCTGCCGTTCCTTATATGAGCGGACTTTACGAGTCTCCCAACGCAATCACTAAAAACCTGGCTCCGATCAAAAGACGCGAAAGTCTCCAAGAGGTCATAGCACCTACGTAAAAAAACAGCCGAAAAGCCACGAGTTGCCATATTTTAGGCTTTTTATACCTGGGGGTCAGTTAGGTCCTGCCAAAAATTTTTTGGATTGAATATGCGTAACGCATATTCAATCATCCCAGACTCTGCGATGCCACCCTATGGTAAACTGGTCAACAGGTTGGGTTTCCGATCAGCTGATTTGCCGCGTGCTCTGAACAAAGGGGAGTCTTCACACTATTATATCAATTTTTTCCAATCCGATCAACACAAGTTTTAACTTAATATAAAAAGACAGCAAATAAACCATTGTAAACAAAAAGAAAATTTATCTTCTTATTTTATTTCGTTAACTGATGTTTTAATATTTTGGGGGCCCTGTGATGATGTTAAAAAGAAGGGGGGGGAGTAAAGCTTCAATTTGTCCACGACGTCCTGGGTTCAACAATACAGGAAACCCACAGGCAAAATTTCAGAAGTAAATAAATTAGTTTGAACGTACATGAAAGTTATAATTTTAATCATTCTTCCTTTTCCAAACTATCATATTGATAGTTCTTACATTTTAGCCAATCAATCGCTCTTATGTAGGAATTTTTATTGATTTTGAATTTACCAGGATAGCTGATTTTTCATCTTCATTTTTAACTCACAAAATTAAAGATAAGAAATCAGTAAAGTCAGGTTTCTTTTGTCTTATCAACTCCTCTCTATCTCTTTTTTTCTCTTTTTGGTTTTTTTATGTTCCGACAGATGTTTCCTTCTCTTTCTTTCCTCTTTTTTCGGCTTTCATTTTTTTTCTTTTTCTAGTGATAATTAATTCGGTCCGTCACGTCCATACGTGCGTTATCCGTACATTAGAGTATATACTTCAACATTTTCTTCTAGTGAGATTTCTCTGCACCGAGAAAAAAGCTTGTTAAGGTTATGAAACAGCTATTTTTTTCCATTTTCTTATAATTCTTCATTTAGCATTCTGGATGTTTGTTTTTAAATAATATTTTTAAATAAAACCTTCTTGTTCATTTCTCATCTAATATTCGTTACTCGGTAGTAAGATGTTACATTAAATGTTTTATACCAAAGATCTCGGGGTTCGAGATTTCCTTGTAAATAATTCTTTGGAAATTGAATTAGAATGTTGTTTAATGGTATCAAGTCCGTAGGGAAGGGATGGGATTCAGGGGACCTCCCCGAAATTCCAAAATTCTAAAAGATCGTTTGCTGGAAAGAAAATTGACCACGTGATTGGGTGTGTCATCTGCCTAGCTGTGCATAAACAACAGTGTTCTCAGAAAGAAACCGATTCAGCCATAAATGTGTTTGTGAGAGTGAAGCTATGTTTTACATAAGGTTTGCGAAACTGATTTGCTCGCCGCAGTCACACATTGTGGGTTGCATGCCCAAGTATTTTTTCACGACTCCAGGAGGAGTGTGGTGTGGCCAGTGGAAACGACTGCACTTAAACTTCACCAATTTTTGGAGAATTGGGATTGGTCTCCAGGAGGCGATTCAGGACCATCCTTGGAGTCCCGGTCCTTCTGGACAGAGCCGGGAAATGCGCATTGTACACAGGACAATGGAACAACGAACACATCAGCACAGGATAATGGATAAAGTATAGGGTTGCTGGAGTAGTTCAGAAAGAAGAAAAAGAAAGCATGGTGCTCTTGAACTTTGGCAAATTTTTCTTTCAGGTGTAGCACGTGGAGTGCTTCTTTTACTTTTTAATTTTTTTATATATTTTTTAGCATATTTCCTTGTCTTTTTTTCCATATTTGAATATTGTAATAGCGATCAGTGACATTTTACTATAGTTAATATTAAAGACGATATAAAGCCATTAATAACCCAAGTTTGGGTTATTAATGGCTTTGAAATAACAACAGCAATGTACTACACCACAGCAGTGTTGCGGAACTACATGTTTTTTATCTTCTCTGCCTAGAGTCATTCGTCTAAAGATAATTTTCGGTTATGTATTGTATATCGTTTTCCTTTTTTAGATGCTCCTTGGTGAATATTTTAACACAGATTGTATCACCTAAAATAACTTCAACTTATTACGTTAGACTAGATTCTGGTATATAAAGAGAGACAAATTTATTCTGGAGACAAATTTATATCTAGAGACAAATTGAAACGAATAAATGTAAAAAAGTTTCTTAAAGTTAATTTTACTTTTAAATTCATAGTGCAGATGCTTCATTATTTAATCTAAGCTTTAAATTCATTATATTTTATTTTTCGTTTTTTCATTTTTTAATCATTTTGTTATTTTAAAACTACATTGTATTATGGCACTCATTAGGGGTATACATTCATACAAGAAAACTTGTAGTCTTACTCAAGTATCATTCACAAAATACAAAGTATTTCCTTGTGGTCCCCTTCCGAAAAGAATTTCTAGCTTGAATGGTATCTGGATTGGAAGCTTTGGTATAAACCGGTTGCAAGCATGTAAGCTGTGGAATAGCTTTGGACAAGACCGTCTGTGAAACCAAACAGTTTTATAATAGACGAAACTACTTCATTTCTGAATTTGCAAATTTTGTTACATTTTCTGCATTAACTACAAATGAGCAAAATTAAATTTACTATACCGTTGGAATTAATGGTGTATAAAATTTTAGGTTTCATAATATTTTCTTATGAACCTGCATTTAACTTATGTCTGAAATATTTGCTATACTCAAAAATCTAATAGCTTTAAACATAAAATCCCCCCCACCAGAATTGCTTCAAGAAACATGTCTTTTTAAATTCGGAATAATATCATCTGCCTCCCGCATCTGTGAATCCTTTGAGATAATATCCAGTTTTAAAAACATAACCTTCCCCTTGATTTAATTTCACAGAGTGACGCGCTTATCTGAGAAGAATATAAACAAACATGGATCAAAATGGTGGCATTAACTTTTTTATGGTCCCCCGACTGAAAGAAAACATGGCTGGAGGTCTAAACGTGGCCTATGAAAAAAGACCACAATCGCAAAAGATGTTCCCGACATATGGCTTTTCTAAATAACAACTGCATCTAAGAGGAAGAGTGGTTATTCAGAAAGGGTCTAGAAAAGGCGCTCACATGGAAAGAAAAGGATATATTAGTACAGTGATAGCAAATAAGATTTCATGAAAGTTAATTAAATTAAAGTTAAATGAAATATAAAGTTTTCCCATTACCTTGTATATTATTACTATTATTTATTTATTATGAATATTTATGTATGTAATGCCTATATATTTTTAGAACCTTGTAAAAAGTAAAGAAAGTATTGTAATTAAGATAAATTTCTGTCCTCAGATTTCAACAGAAATATTTATTTTGACCATGCCTGACTGAATTTTGACCACTTTTAATGTATGTACAAGAAAACTTTAATTATGAAACGTTAACCTTTATGACCATTCCTGAACTGATTATGACTAGTTTCGTCTTTATGTATGTACATATCCATTTTCGTTCGTATATCTCATAATGCAGAAACAATTAGCTTATTTTACCAGGTGCTTAACTATGCATATGTTCTCTGCTAAAGTCTCTGATCTTTGATACCAGAGTTCGGGCGTTAGAATTCCACCATGGCATGGATGTTCATAGCTGTTCGTAATCAGATTTAATCAGTAGGTCCCGGTTTCATTAACCATAGTGTTGCAAAACAGTAGACCGTAGAGCTCAAAACCAAACCAAACTCTACTAAAGTCACTTAAAGCTTGTATGAATCAAATTCACGCTTAAACTAGAAACTTTTTAAAAGTAATTGCATGCGATGCTATCTTATTTCTGAATTTTTATCCCACTTGAACACCATCGCTTTGTTTTTATCATTATCACATTTTTTATGTACTTAAAATAAAATTTATATTATTAAACTCTTAGATATAAATTCAAGTTACTATAACTTTTTGGAGAATAACAAACCTTCCTAGTTCACTTCAATAATTGAACTAAGTCAATAGTAACATTACAAAATCGTAAGTAAAATCTGTTTGGACGTAAAAGAAAATTTTAAATTTTAAATATCCATTCTTGAAATAGTTATGGCTAGTTTCGTCTTGATGTATATATATTCGTGCGTATGTATATTGCTAATCACAGAAATAATTATCTGATTTTACCTTAACTCACCTCATGTGACACATAAGGACTCATGAGGTTTAAAATTGCATGTTATAATAAAAGTACAATGTCCTTAAAATCAGTTTTGAAATAAAATTTTTTAACTAAAAAGATGAATGGATTATATGAATATGTGTAATGTATCAAAATTATTACTTTTATATCATAAACATTCTCCTCTCTCCCATTCTTGTATCTTCGAATCTATTTTCCCAGCCACAAATTACTATAATTATATTAGTGCCCGCGACTAACAATTTTTCCAACCCATTTCCCAAAACTTTCTCTGCAATAAATGCAAATTTCCTGCCCACTGTCCATATTTTACAGCTGTCCCTGGTTCACTTTTGAATGATTTAAGTTCCTTTCACTGTTATTAACTTTGACTGAGTTACTTTGTCTCAGAAAGATTTTCTTCTCAGACAAAGTAAGTCTTCTCGTCTGGCTCTGGGGGTCCAATCCTGTTCCAGCACGTGTTTCGATGTTTATTCTCTCTTCTTTAATTGTTAAATACGCTATTTTGGCAGCAGCTCTTCAAAAAAAATTACGTTCAACTAGCATTTGTGTCGTTCTCTTTAAAGTGGTCCGACTGCATATTACTTTAATAGTCTAGCTGCTTAGGCTTCTCCTAGTCCAGAAAGTCCGGGCAAGTAAATACGATAGGGGCTTAATTCGATGTGACTGGCGGATTAATTTTCTCCGTGTCACACACATACACACTTATATATATAGTATGTATGCATAAAATACATATGTATATATAAATAATATATATATATATATATATATATATATATATATATATATATATATATATATATATATATATGTAAAAAAAAAGTAAACTAATGTAGAGAGTTCTTAAAAATATCCGAAGGCGGTCTCTTAAGGAACATACTGTCAGAAAACTTTCCTTAATTATGTAGTTCAATAACGCCGAAGTAGATTTATAGTTTAAAGACATCATTACGGCCCGAGATCATTCTCAGAGTTTTTCTAATCTTAAGTCAAGGGCAAAATCCCAGCATCTCTTTGCTTTCACCTTTTGACTCCTAATCTAAACTCACCACTGGGACCACAGTTCACGCTCTCAGGGAAGGGGGTTAAAATTCATAGTACACTTCATAGTAAAACTTCATAGTACAGTAGTGTTCAATTTAGGAAATTCTGAACAAAAAGAAGATAAATTCTATCGGAGAGAGATTGTTACTCAGATTTTGTTTAAACTTTTTACTTAGATTTTTCATTTTAGCTGATCTCTCAGTTTGTCTCGTCCCTATAATGAAGTGGAAACCTGTTCACCCACTGCTCTGGTAATAAAGTTCTTTCGTGACTAAAATGGTATCTTGTGTCTGGCCATTATTGCAAAACCACCCGTCATATATTCTGTCTTACACACACATACATATATATGTGTCACAGATTTTACAGTCTCATGAAGAACATCCTCATGAGTTCTTGTTAATGTCTTTATTCATGTATATCGCACAGTTTAACATACAACCATCAAATATGGCGGCTCGTGGCTAGCGTTTACACACTAACAAAGGAACCTCTCTCAGACAAGGTTCATGCAGCAAGCCTTTCTCAAGACGCTCTCTCTCTCAATCCTTATACGATAAGTGCGTTTATAATGAGTTATTCAACATTCATGCTCTTGCGTTAAAAGAGTGCTCTACATTTACTGCTATCAAAACCCCTAAATTATTAATTTTACCTTTTCAAACCTGATATATATATATATATATATATATATATATATATATATATATATATATATATATGTGTGTGTGTGTGTGTGTGTGTGTGTGTGTGTGTGTGTGATTTTTGAAAGTTCGGTGAAGCTTAAAAATATTTTTTAATTTGATATAGATTTATCACATTTATTAAATTTAAGAAAAAAATTCATAGAATTGGTAAAAAATTTGCTAATAATTTAGCATGTAACTGAGTTACTATCAAATAACTCCTTGTGTTGTGTCATATTTCGAATTCTTAAGGGGGTATATTAGATCTGAAAAGATTAAAATATAAAGTGTTATTTAGAGATTTTACAGTATTTTAAAGCATGGAAAATATCTATAGACAGGGATTTCTATATTTGCTGCTGCATCCAAGTTGGCCATCATTGACAAATATATACTCCTCGCTCTCAACGAATTTTTTTTTGTTTTATAACTTCACGTTTTTATGTTTCTATCAAATAAATTTCATTCCAAATGAATGAATGATTTACCACCACTTTCCCATCTTTATACAAATACACGCAATTTTTCTCCAGACATGTCTTTTCCTTGTATAAATTCAGTGCTTTAACATAAATATTTGAAGAAAAGTATACACTTCAGAAACAGCTTTGTTCGTATTAGAATGTTTGAATAATGTAATATTACGTACCGCAGATGGAGAAGGGGTCATTTGGGTCTCTCTGCTTTCCGGTTAACGAGATTAAAATCGAATACGACATCATAGACCGATCAATACTTTCTAACCACTTCACAGACGAGAAAATTTTAACAAAATCCTCCGGATTCATTAATAATCACGCGACACTATATTTAAACTTTAGTTAGACGTTATCGATCGACCGTGGCACAAAGGGTGGTTAACAGTGACACAAAAATGACGAGTTATCTATCCTCCATTTTGTTTCTCCATTCTTGCAGTAATTATGAAATCAATAAAAGAATTGTAGAAATGAAGGAATAAGAGACCCGACAAGCATTTAATTTTGAAACTAAAGCAGAAAAGTAATAGTTACCTTACAAACTGTATTCTATAATTTGTTTTCCAAGATCTACCCACAGAGCATTAGAATGGGAGTAATTTTTATAATTGATTACATGGACTCTGATCTTATATTTGCGTGAAAAGGCAAAGGTCATGTAGTGGTTTTTCTGTATTGGAAAAAATTTAGTGGGAGTTTTCTTTAGCAAAGTATATATCTTAATACCATTTTTTTGTATTAATGTATATAGTTTACCATTTAGATTAACAATTCACAACGGGCTGCATATCCTGGTGGATGTTAGGTGTTTTTGATGCAACGCTGGAAAATATTCTCAATTCCACAATCTTTGGCAGAAGGGTGGGAGGTTCTCTTTTTACAGTGTTCTACATGGTGATGGTGGTGAAAAGGGTGGTTAACAGTGACAGAAAATTGACGAGTTATCCCTCATTTTGTTTCTCCGTTCTTGGAGTGATTATGAAATTAATAAAACAATTGTAGAAAGAAAAGAATAAAAGAACCGATAACCATTGAATCTTGAAACTAAAGCAGAAAAGTAATAGTTATCATACTAAATGCAATCTATAAGTTTTCAAAGATCTACTCACAGAGTATTAGAATGGAAGTAATTTTTATAATTGATAACAAAGACTCTGATCTTATATTTGCGTGAAAAGGCAAAAGTTATGTAGCGGTTTTTCTGTATTGGAAAAAAAATTAGTGGGAGTTTTCTTTAGCAAAGCATATATCTTTATACTATTTTTATATGAATTCTTAAGATTTAGATTAACAATTTACAACGGGCTGCATATCTCTATAGATGTAAGGAGTTTTTCATGAAATGCTAGAAAATATCCTCAATTCCAAAATTTACGGCAAAATGGTGACGAATTTTCTTTTTACAGTGTTCTAAATGCTGTTGATGGTGACAAAGGATGGTTAAGAGTGACACAAAACAGGAGAGTTATCTATCCTTCATTTTGTTTCTGTATCGTTATAGTAATTATGAAATCAATAAAAGAATTCTAGAAAGTAAGGAATGAAAGAGCCGACAACAATTGAATCTTGAAACTAAAGCAGAAAAGTAATAGTTACCATACTAACTGCAATCTACGTGTTTTCAAAGATCTACCCACAGAGTATTAGAAGGGGAGTAATTTTTATAATTGATAGCATGGACTTTGATCTTATATTTGCGTGAAAAGACAAAGGTTATGTAGAGATTTTTCCGTATTGGAAAAAATTTAGTGTTAGTTTTCTTTAGCAAAGTATATATTTTAATACAATTTTTTGTATGAATTCTTAGGATTTAGATTAACGTTTCACAACGGGCTGCATATCCTAGTGAATGTATAGTGTTTCTGATGCAACGCTGGAAAATATTCTCAATTCCCACAATCTCTGGGAATGGTGAGAGATTCTCTTTTTATAGTGTTCTACATGCTGATGGTGGTGACAAAGGGTGGTTAACAGTGACACAAAAATGACGAGTTATCTATCCTCCATTTTGTTTCTCTATTCTTGGAGTAATTATGAAATCAATAAAAGAATTGTATAGAAATGAAGGAATAAAAGAGCCGTCAAGCATTGAATTTTGAAATTAAAGCAGAAAAGTAATAGTTACCATGCTAACTGCAATCTATAATTTGTTTCCCAAGATCTACCCACAGAGCATTAGAATGGAAGTAATTTTTGTAATTGATAGCATGGACTCTGATCTTATATTTGCGTGAAAAGACAAAGGTTACGTAGCGATTTTTCTGTATTGGAAAAAATTTAGAGGGAGTTTTCTTTAGCAACGTATATAACTTATACCAATTTTTGTACTAATTCTTAAGATTTAGTTAACAATTCACAACGGGCTGCATATCTTGATAGATGTAAGGTGTTTTTGCTGCAACTTCTCAATTCCACAATCTCTGGCAGAATGGTGGTAAATTCTCTTTTTACAGTGTTCTACATGACATGGTGACAAAGGGTGGTTAATACTGACAAAAAATGTGGAGCTATCTATCCCACATTTTGTTTCTCCATTCTTGGAGTGATTATAAAATCAATAAAAGAATTTTCCGATTTACATACTTATTTTACGTCTTTGTTCACAGCTCTTTTGTTAAACATGTGGAGACAGTCCTTGGTAATCCTTGCCATTAAGAAGGACAACAACAAAAAATCAAGCATTTAAGATGTCAAGACGTTAAGGGTTTTAAATGAGTATGCACACAGTGTAGGGGAAACTAGTTAAAGATAGTGACGGTTGCTGAAACGGTAAGAACAGAAGATCAGTAGTTAACTACAGAAACTATTCCCGGCCGTCAGTAGTCCAGGTACAAATTAAAATTGCCCGCCCTTTTTTACAAACCAGGTATTGTATTCTATGTTTATTTTAATTCTCTTTAATTTTGACAGATGTTGGTCGAATAATCAGGGCACATGACCTTACTAGTTTGTTCTTAGTTTCCATAGTTGATAATCATTTCTTCGACCTTAAATTTGGATGCCTACGGGCTGTGCACCATTTTCCTCTCACTAGGATCAGCTCTGGTTAAGTGTATGGTAACTCAAACGAACAGCTTTTAAAATCCTTTACAACTAGTTAATTATCACTTTTATTTTTTTCAGTTCTTATTTAAACATATCTGAACTTTTAGAACTTGATTTTTCCTTTTTTTGTTACATATATTCTCCCTATCCCTATATTGCTTCTGATTTTCTGTTTTAACATTGCTGCTATCTATTCTACAAATACCTTTTCCGTTGCTTATTTCTTATTATCACTTGACATGGTTTCATTCTCCACTTAACAGTATTATTTCCATTGCCAACACTTGTTCCTTATTGGCTCCTGATTCCATATAACATTTGCACTCCAGTTTTCTTTACTTTCTCTCCTAATCACTTTTTTTTTTGCCATTGAATGGTCATAGTCTTTAGTTCTGATATCCTTTTCTTTCCTAATCTTTTTTATCTAAATTTGCGACCGAATTTTCCCTTATTTACCGAATAACTCCCTCTCGTTAGTACTTTCTCCTTAGAACTTACTCTATATTATTATACAGGGCCGTGATTGGACCATAAGCAAAGGAGGCGACCTCTTACGGTGGTAAAATTTTTTTCTGGCCATTTTAGCGGACTAACATGATTCTGTGTTGAAGCTTCTTTTTGCTTGGAGTGGTATTTTTGAGTTTGTTTACGGTGTCAAAAATGCGAAGCATTCTATCCTATCTTTTAATTTCGATAGATGATGTTTGAAGCATCAGAACTCTAGCATTTGCTACCAATATCTTTACGTTTCTTAGCAATCGAGATGTCAAGTACCTTTAAACTTTTATTAAGTGTCACGCTTAAAAGCCCAAGGTACTTTCTTCCAGTAGCAAAGCATATACCTATGATTATATATTAAGCCATCTATTTTATTGTTTATCTTGTTTGCAGTGGTTTACTTTTCTTTTTAAGAGGTCTGATCATGTTGAAATATTATTATATAACGTCTATTTTGAACTGCTATAAATATTTATTCATTCAGAAGACTGAACCCATGCACTTAGTAAGGAATATATGAAATTAAACATTCTAGTTTCTTTATGCTACGAAATAGCTTTTCGTTTTCTCTAAATAACTTTGCTCAGTATTCTCAATTTTCTTTCTTAGATTTTATTTATTCGTTGTTTCATTCTTACAAGTTATTCTTCTCAGAACGAATTATGTTTCGTGAATCATTCATTCATCCGTTCATCTTATACCTCCTTCTCCCGTTTTCTGAACATCTCACTGAATTCACTGTTTTATTTTACCGCTTTCCATACCGCGTGTTACCATTAATCACTTCCTTTCTTTCTTCCACTCGCCGCTTATTTTACTTTATCTTTCCTTTCTAACATTTTCCGGGTGTAACTTTCAGTTTACTCGCTTTTCTCCTCTTCTTCAAAACATTGTTACACCTTGAATTACTAATAGCAAACATCTCATTAGGTCACGCGTTTATAGAAAAAGATGTTTTAGGCATGAGTTAAGAAATTCTAAGCCTTCTCTAAGATATCATCCACGTGACCACTGATTCTGAACTGCGAGTAGTATTGGGAAAGCTGCGCTTTAGACCACAAAGCACACGTGGCAACATGGCGATAAGAATTAATTCGAAGATATACATGTACTAACCAGAATAAAATAATTGGTTGATAAATTAACCTCTTAATACACAGTTTTTTTTAAAAGTCCAGCTAAAAAAATTCAATTTTTTTAAAGGTAAAAAAACACAATTTAGAACATTGTCTTGCCTAGAAAATTACAAAAGTACAAAAATAATCAAAAATTTTATTGCAATTTTGGATTTTGTTAACATTACAGAAAGTAATCGATTATTATAATATTACAAGCACATTGATATTTTTTATCTTTCTTTCCAAATTCCCATTTCAGAATAAATATTACCAGTAAAAATACTTATTTATACTATTAAAACATAAATAATAACAATACTAGTATTTATAAAATTAATCAAAAATTTTTTTTGTGTGATATATTTCGAAACAAGGTGCAGCACATAGCCCAACATTGCAACTATTACACATGTAACGACTCTCTTTTCTTTTTCTTTTTCTTTTACTATCTCTTTTAGCACAACACACAGCAAGTGATAAGTAAAAAAAAATATGTTTTATACTTGAATAAGTGTTACAGCTTACACTGTAAATGATAAATATCAATAAAACGATTTTTTTTGGCTTTCACATTGTTATTTTCAATTTTCAATTGCATACAAATGTGAAAAATTATAGCAATATAAAGTACAACGCCGATCGAATTATCTAGAGTGTGCACAGTTAGGCTAGTTTAGCGAACTCGAGTTAACTCGAGCATGCACGTTAATTAGCTTTTTAGGTGAAAGGAGCATGTTTTATACATCAAGAAAATAAAAAATAGACTATTAACTACATGAGAACTTGTTAAGTATCAGAAAAAATGTCGGAATACATGAAATCCTAGCTATTTCGTGCTAGCCTTCGATTTCGGTGAACATAATTAGGAACATTACTGATATTTTGAAAATACTTTTATGGACTAATTTAATTTCAAATAAATTATATGCATAAAAGTATCAAAGCAATATTTGGCTATTTATCCTTGAACTCGAACAACTGAAAAGCATCTAAATTTTGTAGAATATAAGCTCATTCGTTTCCCCTTAATCTTTTCATAAAACAAAATAAAGGAAAACGCAGGAAAGTGTTAAGCCTCAAGAAGATGTCAAAGAGTTTCCAGAATCAATGTATTAAAATTTAGGGATAATTGCGAAGAACATGGCTTGCCCACTAAACTTGTTTAACTTTATTAAGAAGTTGGTTAAGCAAAATTTCCCTTAAACTATTAAACGGAATTTTTTGCTTTAATTTATATATATATATATATATATATATATATATATATATAATATATATATATATATATATATATATATGTATATATATGTATATATGTGTATATATATATATGTATGTATGTATGTATATATATATGTATATATATATATATATATATATATATGTATATATGTGTATATATATATTATATATGTATGTATGTATGTATATATATATGTATATATATATATATATGTATGTATGTATATATATATATGTATATATATATATATATATATATATATTATATATATATATATATATATATATATATATATATATATATATATATATATATATATATATATATATATATATATATATATATATATATATATATATATATATATATATATATATATATACATACATACATATCAACCAGTCTCAGGACAGCGGGTTAGACTCCTTTAGATGACATGAGACTCTTTAAATTAAAGAACTTCTAAGAAGTCTGAAGCGTTCACGTTGGATTAGCCGAAACAAAATGGTGGACAATCACCTAAGTTTGTGACAGAAATGGAAATGTAATTTAGGACAAATGCTCAATGGAAATAAATGGAAATATATACGGGAACACAAATGAGAATTTAAGGAGATTCCGAGTCTTCATACGAGCTTCATCTGAAAGGAATTAGACGATCAAGTTTCCGGGTGAGAATGAACAAGGAGGAATTTTATTATGATAATAAGAAAGAGATATTTTAAATGACACAGCTTTAAAACTGCATTCCCCCTCACTTCATAGCTTTAAGAAGCGAACGGAAATTCAGGGGGTACGTTAAGTATTTTCTGGGAGGTAATTATCTTCAACTCTTTTTAAATTTAAAAGCGACTTGGATGTACTAGTTGAGAATTCAGTAAATTTTGATTTTTCTTAGTATGTATTTTACACGTCATGCGGAAAACAGGATAAACCCTTTATACATTTTCATTATTAGTTCTACCATTTTTAGTGGCTAGGGTTAAGAGAAATCTTAATACCCGGAAATTATAAAAATCTCGTAATCACTGAAATGTACGTTCTTAACCGGATTTTGAGATTTTTCGAGTGATTTCTTTCATAATTTCTAAGACCAACTATTAACAAGGATTTTATTTTATAAAAAAATATAAATAGTTCCAAGTTTTAAAGAAATAAAAGCTAATGCTATTATAGTTTGTGTTTTTGTGAAGTAATAGCGGAAAGAAAAGACCCTTTAATTTTATCTGATGGTCAAATGCATGATTTAGGCAGAGAAACCAAGATGAAGGTAATATTTGGTTTGTTTCTGGCAATCCGAAATTTCTCCTACTTTGCCGGATACTCGTAGATCTTTTTTTTATAAATCAAAGAAACTTTAAGAAAAATGTAGGACCAGCATTTTTTATAATGGATTACACAGAACTATTTCTTTGATATTTTTGAAACCAATAGTTAAAAAGTTAGAAAATAGTTTCATTCTTTTTAGAATCATTCCTTAATATTCGCTAATATTGAATATTACTGCAATTGATAACGTAGGTTTTTTACTTATTTAGCTTAGCGTATTTAGCAGATATTTATAGCCATAAGCCAAGTATTTTCGGATTATTTGAAATTTTAAATCTTGCTGTTCGAGTATTTTTTGCTCTGTTGTATAGTGTTAAGAAGAGTTGGTAAGAATGTTGGTTTGCTATTAACTCCGTATGACTATTCCAAATCAGAATCCATAACACACAACAGTATGTACGATTGACAAAAATGGAACGCGTTTCCTGATGTCAGATAAGGTAGGATATCAACATTGTTAGCTGCATGGCTGATCAGGGGATTTATAATAATGTTTTGAACTCGAGATATTAATAAGATGAGATTACATATCTTGACGACGATTTTGAACGACTAGAAATATTGATGTTAGTATAAATCTCAAACCGATGCATTCAGTTTCTGTGCCTTAGGGCCGGTCCCCATCAAAGTCGTTTAACGTTTAACCACGATTAATGTCTGTTTAAATGGATAATTGCTACCCACCATTGGTTGGCGCCATGGGTTAATCGTGGTTAGCCGTTAAACAACTTTGGTGAGACCTAAGCACTTCAGCTGTTATACAACTGTTACTTGCTTAAGAACGCTGTTGTGTATAGTGCAATAAACTGAGATTTTTTTAAAATAAATTAATTGTTTGAATGATTATAAATGTATTAGAAATGAACAGTTGTTGTGATTTGTCTACTTAGAAAGCAAAACAATCAATATTTTGCTACACGAAGTCTAATTAGATGGGAACCTACTTTTTAAATCCCATACTAAACGGCTTCAAGTATAGCAATAAGTGCCAAAATATACACGCTCTAACAAAAGTAAAATTTTAATTCACGGATAACAGTACGAAAAAGCAGCGTCATACCTATTCAATCCTCATCAGGATGTACAGGAAGTGGTCGCTAGTAGCAATCAATTTAAGGAGCAGTCAGGGAAAGGAACAATTTTCTATGGCCACGTAGAACAATATTAACACATTGTATGCAGGACACGGACTAGTACGTTTTCTGACGATTAATACTTGGGCTTGGGTCACGTACTAGTACGGCGTAGTGTAATAACATGATTTGTCTGTGGGTACAATAATAATGGTATATACAGGAAAACGAAGCCGAAGGTTCTTGTATACTACATAGATGATGGAAAAAATTTAGAGAAATAAAAACTAGTTTTTACATCAGTCGATGCGGAACCACAGAACGGGAAGTTTGATTAAAAAAATCAATTTAGATTTAAAATTAACTTTTTATTTATCCTTGCGAAAATGATATTATATATATATATATATATATATATATATATATATTGTATTATATATATAATATTTATATATATATATATATATATATATATATATATATATTATTTTTATTTATATATATATTTGTTTATTTGTTTATATATTTCGATAAAAAATACGAAAACTTGGATAAAAAATTAAATAATTTTCGATCTATTGAGATTTAACCAAATAACTAAATTTAAGTGCAAAACGCCCGCCCCCGGCACAATTCCGCTGCGAAATGTACCTGTATATACTGTGTTAACAACAAATACATGATGTAATTTTACGCTTTATTGCATTAAGAAAGTATTGTAAGATCATTATTGTTAAATACTTTGCAGATGCCAGTGAAAATTGAATTGGAAGAATTCTATTTAAAATCTTAAAAGTTAAATTGAAAAGTAATTCTGATATAAATACTTCATGTGATTAATCTAATTGTAGTTCATTTTATATATAAACAAAGTTTCAAAGCTAAGTTAATCAAATGTAAGTTAGATTTGATTAACTTAGTATCTAGTACGTTTTCTGACGATTGATACTTGACCGCGGGTCACGTACTAGTACTGATCAGTGTAACAACAGGGTTTGTTTGGGATACAATAATAGCGGTATATACAGGAAAACGAAGCCGAATGTTCTTGTCTGCTTCATAGATTCAGGAAAATTCAGACAAATAAAAGCTAGTTTTTACATCAGTCGATGCGGAACAACAGAACGAGAAGGTTGATTAAAAAAATCAATTTAGATTTAAAATTAACTTTTTATTTATCCTTGCGAAAATGATATTATATATATGTATATTTATATATTATATATATATATTATATTATATATATATATATATATATATATTATATATATATATATATATATGTATATTTATATATTATATATATATATATGTATGTATATTTATATATTATATATATATATATATTTATATATATATATATATATATATATATGTATATTTGTTTATTTGTCTATTTATATGTTTGTTTATATATTTCAATATAAAATACGAAAAGTTGGATAAAAAATTAAATAATTTTGATTTATTTAACTGAATAACTAAATTTAAGTGCAAAACGGCTGCCCCCGGTACAATTCCGCTGCGAAATGTACCCGCACATAATGTGCTATCAACACATACATGATGTAAATTAATGTTTTATTGAATTAAGAAATTATTTTAAGAACATTATTGTTAAATACTTTGCAGATATCTGTGAAAGATTAAATTGGAAGGATTGTTTTTAAAATCTTAAAAGTTAAATTGAAAAGTAATTCTGATTTAAAAACTTCATGTGATTAATCTAATTGTACTTCATTTTATATATTAACAATGTTTCATAAATCTAAGTTAATAATTTACAAAAATACTTTGTTTCATCCGTTTTTACTTAAATTTTGCATCCCATAATATAGTACTCCAAAAATAGAATATTTGTCTTGAAAAGCAAAAATACTCGGGTTGCAATATTTTTCGAATAATAAAATGAAATAAAAACATTATTATCTGTTTTCTTTAACAGGTTTACCGCTCATTTCTTCGGATATTCGTTTTCTCTGAATCTAAAATCAATAAAGGCTTCATCATGGAAAATGTAGCATTGCTAAATAAATAGAATTTTTAGGGAGGTAACAAGATGAACGCGAAAGACCGATCAGTAGTATTCTTAAAAAGCAATCATAAGCCTATCAGTTTTAAATACGATGTCAAGAAAATGTGTAAAGGCATTTTATCCAATATCAATTCAAAATAATAACAAATGTACTGTAAGTTATTGCCGCATACTAAAAGTATCTATCGATTTGAAAAGATAAAATTGGAATAAAAATAAGATTATAATCGTTATAAACACAATTCCAGGGAAAAGTAATCGAAAAGTGAAATCTTTGCTATATATAAATGATATTAAGTTAAATATAAGGAATTGGGCTTTTATTGGAAAAAGCACTATAATCTTTCTTTTTCTTATCCCTAAAATGTTATTTTTACTTCTTGGATGCATTTTGAAATTAAGAGAATAAAATGTTACAAGAAAAAAATGTACTATGAAAGTGAGTGTTCGCGACTGCATTCTTAAAACTCTTATCCCAAAGCTAACTCTAAAACAAATGAAAATTTTCTGTCCATTCACCACATTTTCCAGCTTTTCCCGGCGAATGGCTCACTTCTTTTATAACTTATCTAAGTTTCTTTTTACTGTTAAGAAAGCTGACTAAGATAATGATTCCTTAAGAATATTCTCTGCGTCATCTCGCTGTGGGACACAAGTGTTTTCATGTATCATACTTTTCTCTGCTCTTGCCAGCTCTTCCTCCCCTGCGAATGGCTCACATTTTTAACTTATCTAAGTTCCTTTTTACTGTTAAGAACTCTAATTAAGCTGCCGGTACCTTGGGAATATTCTCTGCGTCATCTCGCTGTGGGACACAAGTGTTTTCATGTATCATACTTTTCTCTGCTCTTGCCAGCTCTTGTAGGAAAAGTACATCTTTTTTAACTTATCTAAGTTCCTTTTCACTGTTAAGAAATGAAGATGATGATTCCTTGGGATTATTCTCTGCGTCATCTCGCTGTGGGACACAAGTGTTTTCATGTATCATACTTTTCTCTGCTCTTGCCAGCTCTTCCTCCCCTGCGAATGGCTCACATTTTTAACTTATCTAAGTTCCTTTTCACTGTTAAGAACACTGATAAGATGATGATTCCTTAAGAATATTCTCTGCGTCATCTCGCTGTACACAAGTGTTTTCATGTATCATACTTTTCTGTCTTTCCAGCTCTTGCTCCCCAGCGAAAATCACATCTTTTTTAACTTATCTAAGTTCCTTTTTACTGTTAAGAACTCTAATTAAGCTGCCGGTACCTTGGGAATATTCTCTGCGTCATCTCGCTGTACACAAGTGTTTTCATATATCATACTTTTCTCTGCTCTTTCCAGCTCTTGCTCCCAGCGAAAAGGCTCACTTCTTTTATAACTTATCTAAGTTTCTTTTTACTGTTAAGAAAGCTGACTAAGATAATGATTCCTTAAGAATATTCTCTGCGTCATCTCGCTGTGGGACACAAGTGTTTTCATGTATCATACTTTTCTCTGCTCTTGCCAGCTCTTCCTCCCCTGCGAAAAGGCTCACTTCTTTTATAACTTATCTAAGTTTCTTTTTACTGTTAAGAAAGCTGACTAAGATAATGATTCCTTAAGAATATTCTCTGCGTCATCTCGCTGTGGGACACAAGTGTTTTCATGTATCATACTTTTCTCTGCTCTTGCCAGCTCTTCCTCCCCTGCGAATGGCTCACATTTTTAACTTATCTAAGTTCCTTTTTACTGTTAAGAACGCTAAGATGATGATTCCTTAAGAATATTCTTTGCGTCATCTCGCTGTGGGACACAAGTGTTTTCATGTATCATAATTTTCTCTGCTCTTGTCAGCTCTTCCTCACCTGCGAATGGCTCACTTTTTTTTAACCTATCTAAGTTCCTTTTCACTGTTAAGAACGGTGACTAAGATGAAGATTCCTCAAGAATATTCTCTGAGTCATGTTGCTGTGGGACATAACAAGTGTTTTCAGGTATCATAATTTTCTCTGCTCTTGCCAGAGTAACATGTCATTTTATTAGATTTCGAATAAAAGTTAAATTCCACTACGGACTTGCCGTTCTTTTCCTGGTACTATGACTGCTTACTTCTTAGGTTAATTTCTTAGGATTTTTGCTCAGCAAGCCCGGGTAAGTAAAAATAATAGGGGCTAATTTTGTGCAGCTGGTGGATTTTCGCCGTGTTCGCTTTCACTTCCACACTTACTCACTCACTCACTCACCCTCTCTCTCTTTCTCTTTATCTCTCTCTCTCTCTCACTCACTCACTCACTCTCTCTCACACACACACACACACAGAGAGAAACACAGAGAGAGAGAGAGAAAAAAAAGGAGACAACAGATATATAGAGGGAGTGGGAGAAAGAGAGACATATAGGCATAATATAGAGATCGATAATTAATATACAGATAAAAACCGAGAAAAACAAATTTTACAAATATATATTAAAAGTTAGTAGGCGTTACTACATAGGCATCCAATTTTATGACATCAATTCTTTAATAATCCCATTAAAGTATCTCTCCTTATCTGTCTCTCAGATCATTTTTGTCCTGGCAACACATCCTTAAAGTACAGCTATTTCAAACATTAATCTTAAAACCTAGAAAAGTCTAGAAAAATTTAGGAGAAAATTACTCGTAACCCATTAACTTCGAAACATAACGGATGATCATAAAACATGTGAATGTCAGTTCCTCCCCCTTTTTTCGACTAATAACAAAATTTACGACAGAAGGTATAAATATTTACTTTTGATTTTGGCATCGTAGAGGTGGATGCATTTTTCGAAAAAAAAAAGCTTGTTGTTTGTAGACGTATATTTTCGCTTTGTCTTCTTGGATTATTATATCTTTGGATCTCAAGCTTATAAAGCTACGTTTACATTATATACTGATCAGTCTTCAGATATACAAGAGTGTATTAAATGTTTTATAATCTGTGTTCAATGAATAATTAAACATTTAGGTTCTTCTTAAGAAGTTTAGAAGACGATTGTAGTTACAAAATATTTTTATAAGTTATTAACTTGGTTATAATTTACTCTAAGCATATACATTAAGCCTAATTAGTTTAATCATACTAAACACTTATTTAACACTTAAAACACTTAAGTCTTTTATATAATTGTATTTTTTGCTATAAGTCATTTCCAACAGCTGCAAATATAACAACCAGAAATTTGGGTAACAGCCTACTTGTTCAGTCTAGTGATACCAGCAATAGAGTTCCAATTCACATACTGGCTCTGCAATAGCTCTTCAATTATCATTTGGCAACATTGTAAGAAGAGAAATTAAGATATTACAGTTAATATCAAATAGTATTTATATACGTATCCGAATGTTTCACCATCGGACGGGAATAAAATAAATATGTTATTTTTCTAAGAATTTTACATTATATAGTTACATTCCTCTGTACATTTATTATAGAGAATATTGAGGGTTAATATGTACTGTTCTAATAAAGAAGCAAGTCTTTATATCTGTGTACCGATGTACTTTCCTACGATGGTCAGAACGTGCATACACAGCTGTGGAATAAATTTCCAAGAAGAATTTAGATGCAGCTATTGACTTCGAGTTTTAGTGGGGACCCCTGCGGAGGAGTTATAGATCACGGAGTGGCACAAGTGTAACAGTCAAGCCCCGACAGGGATGTATCTGTGTGATATGGGGGAAAGGGCTGAGAAATAATGTCAGCTTTCACAAAAGGGGTTAATTTAATGAGCACACCTGAACGCCCGAAGGGGTGCAGATGCGGGAAAATTTCACCTACAAGTGATTGGCAAAGAAAAAAGGGGCATTAAACTGAGGTGAAGAGTTGTGAAAGAGAGTGGGAAGAATGAGTCGAAGTCAGGATTCAAGAGTGGCTGGACATCGAAATTCCGTGTCTGCACTCCCGCACCGACTTCCCGCACGTCCGCAACGATGTACAGCTGGATGACATCCCCAACCTGATCCCCTGTAATTACTGGATGTAAACTTGATTGATAATTATTCACAATCATTACCTTGAGTTTCAGAATCTTTTTATTAAGGTATAACGTATAAAAACAAAAAGAAAATTGTGATGAATTGTTGTATAATGATAAACGTAGTGTAATTAATGTTATATATATTAATCCAGAAATAATGTTTAAAATAATTAGTGTACATAATAACATAATAAATGTTTTAGTTCAAATATAAGATATTATATTTTTACTGTGTTTCCCCTTTGCGAGCAAAGACTGGTGTTAGTGTTGTATGTACATTACAAGAATCTGATTTTTAATCATCCTGTTATTTTGCAATAAAGCATTTTTAGACTATCTAAAGAATATAAGAATCAGAAAACATAGACAAAATGAACAATGATATTTATCCCTAATATTTAAGTTAAAAAACAAAAACCTTTTGAAAAATATCACTTTTCATCTTACTCTACCAGGTGAAAATAATGAAATTTTTTTATTCGGCAATATCTTTCACAAGAAATGGCATCAAATCGAAATTTCATACGATGTAACTGAGAGTAAATATAATTTTTACCGCTTTCTTGTGCGCACGGGAAATAAACTTCTTCCATCTGATACACAGACAGAAAACATGTAGGAATGTTCTTTGCCAGAATGCACAGCGAAAGTGTTCTTAGAATGGAAATACGCCTCCATTTGGAACGAAATCTTGCATTACAGTACGAAATGAATTCAAGTTTGCTGTATATCTTTTTTATTCGAGTCTTAAAATGGAGTTGCGAGCATATTTGAACTTCAAATCATGTTTCTATGCTAGTTTCGAAGGCAAAATTGAATTTTCTCTGTCCTCTTTCTACTTTTGACTTCACGGTAAATAAAATATTTCACTACTGCGTTTTGTCTTAATAAAAACTTTGAGTATCTTACAGATATTTGAAACTTTCTTACAAAATAAAATAGAAATGGATTTATATTGTATGACTGTTCACATAAAACAAAAATATACATCGTAGGCGATGTTGTAATACTTCTAATTTGGGGAAATGGAAGAAATGTACATTTTCGCCTGTATGTTAACATATCAGTTAGACGCTTTCGTGTAACTCAACATTCGGGTAAAAAGACAATAATGTAACCACAAATTAAATGCTATAACCGAATAAGCAGTCGAGGGTGTATGTTCACCATAAGTATATTGTTACAAAAAATGTAATTTTACATGGAATCAGAAAGAAGCATTAGCCACAACAAAATTTTGACGATGTTTTCCAAGCAACAAAAAACCCCTATACAATAATAGCCTAAGTTATCTGTCCGCCTGTCACCAAATTTATGAAGCGGTTGGACCTGGAAAGGATACAGGATCCATATTGGATTCTTAAAGAGTTAGGGTTAGCAAAATTCAAAGCGAGTAAAGTTTATCTTCTCCTAAACTATGGATCCGATTCTAAAATAAATTGGTATAAATATAGATCATATCACATCAAAAAATACTTTTATCTTTAAAACGTTCGAAATCCACTCCTTCCCATCCTTTTCGAGAGTTTAATGCCATTATTTCAAAACCTGTTTTCCCCGGTTAAAAGCATCTGGTTAAATTTATCAATTTATCACGTAATAAATTCGTAAATATGACATTTTTTTCTAGAATTAAGACATTATTCCATTAACCATCTCATTTAATCCTTTCTTATCTTAAATTATTTAAATATTGTCTGCATTATTTTCATGCGTTTTATCACTGAACTTAGATATTACGTAAATACTTTTCTTTTATATTTGGTTTAAATAATAGATTAGGTACATATGTGATAATTTTAAATTTAATCATCGATTATTTTTTGTTGCAAGATAATTCTCAGCCAATAAAGAAACCATTTTATCACTGAACTTAGATATTACGTAAATACTTTTCTTTTATATTTGGCTTAAATAATAGATTAGGTACATATGTGATAATTTTAAATTTAATCTTAGATTATTTTTTGTTGGAAGATAATTCTCAGCCAAAAAAGAAACCATTTTTTACCTGCGTCATAGGGTACAATTCAGGAAAATTTTAAATTTTACTGATTCCGTCATATGACGGGCTATATGCTAGTTTTAACGGTGATTTTGAAGCAACAACAAATGAAATCATTATCGGCCGTCGACTGTAGCTCCCTCTTCTGGCTGTAATTTTCTACATCCTCTACTCAGTTTGTCACATGAATAAAATTAGTACAATTAGTGCTAATAGAAATACAACTCATACACATTTTCTGTCTCACATTACCAAAGTTAGAGCGTCAACTGAATGCTAATTTAGATTAAGTTTATTTAGTTATAGCGTATACAGATCGATCTTGGTAAGAGAAGGTTTGGATTGGTTTTGTTTCTTTAACCCTTCGCCTATCTTGCGCATGTATATCACATGTATACGTATGTATATTACATGCTGTACATCATGAACTATATTTTATGAGTAGAACAATTTAATGCAAAGTCTTACATTTAGTTATAATTTTCAGTTAGACGTGTGAAATACGTACGAGAAATAATTATTCTCTCACACGGGGACAGCCAAGTGTTAAATGACATCCGTCAATTTATTTGGCAAGATGAGAGAAAATAAAACTAACATCTATTACTAAAAGTCAATTTCAACTTCTTCCAAGAACTGTAGTAACGTTCTACCTGTTTATTCGATCCATACCAATAATAGAGATTAAGCCAGCAAACTGTGTTCACAACATTAGCTGCTCCTTCGTAATTCAATATCATTGTATGAAGAAAAGTAAGGTAATATAGTAATTATCAAATAGTATTGATGTAGGTATACGAGTGTTTACAGTCCCCACCTGACGTGCTTAAATTCAGTTAAATATATTATTTTTTCAGGAATTATACATTTTATGGTTACATTCCTCTGCCCGTTTGTTACAAAAAATACAAAAGGTTAATAAGCACTGTTTCAATAAAAGTAACATGTTTTAATATCTGACTTTTGAATTCAACAGTTATTTTTAAGTATATATATATATATATATATATATATATATATATATATATATATATATATATATGTGTGTGTGTGTGTGCATATATGTATACACATATATATATATATATATATGTATATATATATATATATATATATATATATATATATATATATATATATATATATATATATAAATTATTTAACTTTAATATTTCCCTTAAAAACCTCCTCTCTCCCATTCTAATTCCTTTAAATCTTTTTCCCAGCCTCTAAATAGTTTAATCAACGGAGTATTTTCCACTTAATATTCCTTTGTGTCCTAAAACTGTAAACTTTCTGCTTATTAAGCATGTTTCCCAGCTGTCGGCGGCAAATTGTTTCGCGTTTTGCTGATATTGCTTTAATTCACTTATTAAGTTGTTTTTTTACCATGGGAAAATTCTCTCTGTCATCGCTCTTGGGTGCACCTGTGTTCGATCAGAGTGAACTCTGTGGCTTTTCTTTGTCTGTTGTCCAGTAGAATAGATGTGCGTTGTAGCTGCTCTGGAATAAAGTTTCAATTAGACTGGCGCCGTTCTCTTGAATGTCGGCTCTACTGCATTTTTATTACTGGTAGTTGTTGAGCTCACTCCTTGTCAAGG
Organism: Pardosa pseudoannulata; assembly: GCA_032207245.1. Lineage (NCBI taxonomy): Eukaryota > Metazoa > Arthropoda > Arachnida > Araneae > Lycosidae > Pardosa > Pardosa pseudoannulata. The sequence continues at coordinate 26,591,968 of CM063504.1, read as the reverse complement.
AGTACTTTAAGAAGATGTAAACAAGATACGAGTCAGAAAAAGAGGAGTCTAAACTAAACCAACAATATTTGTAACTTATATTTAAATTTTACAATAGATACATTTCAAAAAACATAGCTTTTAATCCTACTCTACTGGGTGAAATATTTGAAATTTCGTTACTCTGGAAAATCTTTTACATGAAATAGCAGAATACAGAATTTTTATATCATGTAACTGAGGAATAAACATGATTTTTACCACTTTCTCGGATTCACGAGAAATAATTTTCTTGCACCTGATACACCGATAGAAAACATGTATGAATGGTCTTGCATTACAGAAGCGAAATGAATTCAAAATTTTGCTGTACCTTTTTTTATCCTCCTAAGTCTTATAACGGTGTAGAGAGAATATTTGAACGCCAAATCATGTTTCTATCCTTGTTTCAAAGAGAAAATTGAATTTTCTCTATCTTCTTTCTACTTTTGATTTCACAGTAATAACAAAAAATTCAATACTGAGTTTTGTCTTAATAAGAACTGATATTTTCATCTTTCGTATGAAATAAAAAGGAAATAGATTTATATCGATATACTGTTGACACAAAAATAAAAACATACAATGTTAGAAAAATATTGTTAGAAATGTTTGGATTCAATTACGAAAGAAGTCTTTTGAACTCTAGACAAAATATACATTAAAAATGTATTGTTTTTATTTTTTTTAAAGAGATTATAGAGTCCGTACGTAAGTTATTTACATATTTTAAACTCATAGCATGAAAAGTGTTTAAAAATATAACACAGAATGAAATCCAATTTATTTAAGTGATTCAAATATGTAAACAACATTTCCTGAAAGCAGAATAAGTGCTTGCGTAGATTATATAAATCCATAATTCGCAATGACAGTTGCATTTGGTACATTAGCAAATAGGAAGTGATGCTGAAAAGAATTTTTATAAATCTAAAATAGGAGGGGGGAAAGAAGCGTTCAACATTCGGGTGTAATTAGCCAATAAATAGATTGTTGTGTAATTAATTAACATAATGTTTTGATGTTTGTGAGTTCTGATATTATAAACTGGTCGACAAAAAAGAAATAGATTTTATAATTAAAACATTTCAGATGCTAATAATAAATCTTTTTCGGCTTGGGGGTGGGGAGGGGTGAGGTGCGGGATGCTAATAATCTGAGATAAGCATTTAAAATGCTGATGGTTTACTATTGAAACCTAGTAAAAAATTAATTAGTTAAAATTTGAATTAAAAGATATTGTTGTATAATTCCACTGTTGAGTTGGCCAGAAAAACAATGATGGGACACTCATTATTGGCGCCATTGCCTTCTGATATTTTGAAATATTTGACTTTAAAACAGAGCAGTGATTGCCAATAACGGTAAATATTTTTCTCTAATATATAATACTCTTGATAAACTCTCCAAAACCTCTATTTTGGATGCTATTTAATGTCCACATTAAAAATTATTCTTTTATTATTATTATTATTATTAGCGGGGTAGTAATAACGATAGTTATATTTTTGCAATTAAAATAACAAGAAATAATTTTCACAATTCAGAATATTTTTAACATCTTAACATTAAATATTGATCATTGCTTTTGAGATACATTGCTAACATACCTAATTTATATAAAATCATTAAAATTGCTTTAATTTAATAAATTTTATTATTTAATCAAAGTAGATTTATAAAACATTGATAGCTTAATCCTTCTTCCTTCTAAGTCGACAAAAGAGAAATAGGTTTTAACATTAAAACATTTCAGAAGCTAATAATAAATCGTTTTTGTTATGGGTGAGGTGTGGGATGCTAATAATATGAGATATGCATTTAAAATGCTGATGGTTTACTATTCAAACCAAGTAAAAAATTAATTAGTTAAAATTTTGATTAATTTCAACATTAAAAATTGATCTTTTATTATAATTATTATTATAATATTATCATTACTAGCAGGATAGTAATAACGATAGTTATATTTTTGCGATTAAAAAAACAAGAAATAATTTTCACAATTCAGAATATTTTTAACATCTTAACATTAAATATTGATCATTGCTTTTGAGATACATTGCTAACATACCTAATTTATATAAAATCATTAAAATTGCTTTAATTTAATAAATTTTATTATTTAATCAAAGTAGATTTATAAAACATTGATAGCTTAATCCTTCTTCCTTCTAAGTCGACAAAAGAGAAATAGGTTTTAACATTAAAACATTTCAGATGCTAATAATAAATCTTTTTTGGCCGTGGGGGGTGGGGAGGGGTGCTAATAATCTGAGATATGCATTTAAAATGCTGATGGTTTACAATTCAAACCAAATAAAAAATTAATTAGTTAAAATTTTGATTAATGTCAACATTAAAAATTGATATTTTATTATTATTATTATTATTATTATCATTACTAGCGGGATATTAATAACGATAGTTATATTTTTGCGATTAAAAAAAGCAAGAAATAATTTTCACAATTCAGAATATTTTTAACATCTTAACATTAAATATTGATCATTGATTTTGGGATACATCACTAACATACCTAATTTATATAAAATCATTAAAATTGCTTTAATTTAATAAATTTTAACATTTAAGCAAAGTAGATTTATAAAACATTGATATCTTAATCCTTCTTCCTTCTAAGTCAACAAAAGAGAAATAGGTTTTAACATTAAAACAGTTCAGACGCTAATAATAAATCGTTTTTGGCGGTGGGGGTGGGAGGGGTGAGGTGTGCGGGATGCTAATAATATGAGATATGCATTTAAAATGCTGATGGTTTACTATTCAAACCAAGTAAAAAATTAATTAGTTAAAATTTTGATTAATTTCAACATTAAAAATTGATCTTTTATTATTATTATTATTATTATTATTATTATTACTAGCGGGATAGTAATAACGATAGTTATACTTTTGCGATTAAAAAAACAAGAAATAATTTTCACAATTCAGAATATTTTTAACATCTTAACAGTAAATATTGATCATTGCTTTTGGGATACATTGCTAACATACCTAAATTATATAAAACCATATTAAAATTTCTTTAATATAATAAATATTAATATTCAAGCAAAGTAGATTTATAAAACATTGATATCTTAATCCTTCTTCCTTCTAAGTCGACAAAAAATAAATAGATTTTATAATTAAAACATTTCAGATGCTAATAATAAATCTTTTTTGGCCGTGGGGGGTGGGGAGGGGTGCTAATAATCTGAGATATGCATTTAAAATGCTGATGGTTTACAATTCAAACCAAATAAAAAATTAATTAGTTAAAATTTTGATTAATGTCAACATTAAAAATGAATCTTTTATTATTATCATTACTAGCGGGATATTAATAACGATAGTTATATTTTTGCGATTAAAAAAAGCAAGAAATAATTTTCACAATTCAGAATATTTTTAACATCTTAACATTAAATATTGATCATTGATTTTGGGATACATCACTAACATACCTAATTTATATAAAATCATTAAAATTGCTTTAATTTAATAAATTTTAACATTTAAGCAAAGTAGATTTATAAAACATTGATATCTTAATCTTTCTTTCACCTAAGTCAACAAAAGAGAAATAGGTTTTAACATTAAAACAGTTCAGACGCTAATAATAAATCGTTTTTGGCCGTAGGGAGTGGGGAGGGGTGAGATGCGAGATGCTAATAATCTGAGATATGCATTTAAAATGCTGATGGTTTACTATTCAAACCAAGTAAAAAATTAATTAGTTAAAATTTTGATTAATTTCAACATTAAAAATTGATCTTTTATTATTATTATTATTACTAGCGAGTATTAATAAAGATAGTTATACTTTTGCGATTAAAAAAACACAAGAAATAATTTTCACAATTCAGAATATTTTTAACATCTTAACATTAAATATTGATCATTTGTTTTGGATACATTGCTAACATACCTAATTTATATAAAATCATTAAAATTGCTTTAATTTAATAAATTTTATTATTTAATCAAAGTAGATTTATAAAACATTGATAGCTTAATCCTTCTTCCTTCTAAGTCGACAAAAGAGAAATAGGTTTTAACATTAAAACATTTCAGAAGCTAATAATAAATCGTTTTTGGCGGTGGGGGGTGGGGATGGGTGAGGTGTGGGATGCTAATAATATGAGATATGCATTTAAAATGCTGATGGTTTACTATTCAAACCAAGTAAAAAATTAATTAGTTAAAATTTTGATTAATTTCAACATTAAAAATTGATCTTTTATTATTATTATTATTATTATTATTATTATTACTAGCGGGATAGTAATAACGATAGTTATACTTTTGCGATTAAAAAATACAAGAAATAATTTTCACAATTCAGAATATTTTTAACATCTTAACATTAAATATTGATCATTGCTTTTAGGATACTTACTAACATACCTAAATTATACAAAATCATATTAAAACTACTTTAATTTAATAAGTTTTAATATTCAAACAAAGTAGATTTATAAAACATTGATATCTTAATCCTTCTTCCTTCTAAACCGCAACTTTGTTTTTCTGTCTAATGGTTAAGCCTAAAATAATGAATTTTTCATTAGTCATGTAACATTAGTGGTGACTTAGTCATGTTACCAAATGACCTTGGCTAATGAAGCAGGTAAGATAGCCCTGGGGGTGAACCTGTCACTGTAGAGAGAACGTCTGTACAATTGCTATCGTGATAATAACTGCCAAACACATCGAATGGGAATTAATGCATTCAAGCACACGTATGGCAACAAGACAACGCGTTATAATGATGTTAAATGATCTTATCCATTTAATACCTTATGTTTATTTTCAGAATACTTGGGCTTCACTCAGCTAGTAGATGGAGAGCGTGACATTAAAAATTCATTGAGTCAATTACTGTGCGATGTTTGCCTGATTGGAATTTCGTTATGTACTTTATTTTTTGTCAAGTTTTAGAAGACTCTGCTTTAAATATATAATGAAGTAATAGGATTTTATGAGCATGATCGGTAGATTTTCTCGTTCAATAAAAGAATTTGTTTTTACTATTTGTCTCATGGAATATCTCTTTATATCTTTACGAGATTATACTAAGGCATTTTTAATTGAATTAGTATTTTAGTAAACATATATTTCTTTTAAACGCATAAAAAGGACTTTTTAAAATTTGTTTATTAAAATAACAACAGATTGTTTTGGAAATTTTTTGCTTAGTTTTTAGTTTTAAGCAAATATTAAAATTTATCATTTAGTTACTGGTAGAACGCAACCATTGGATCAATGATGACTCATTTTTAAAAATTTCCTCACTTAATGTAAAATTCTACAAAGAGGTAGCTTTCCCTCTCAACTCATTCACTTATGGTCATTCCTCATCAACAAGGACTCATTTTGTTAAATTTTATCGATCATTTTACAATTCTAAGAACTGGTAGATTTCCATACAACCCATTCGCTTTTGGTCATTCCTCAGATTAACAAGGATTATTTGATAAATTTTATCGTTCATTTTACAATTCTAAGAACAGGTTGGTTTTTAACCAACTCATTCACTTATGGCCATTCTTCACCTCAGCAAGGACTTATTTAGGTAAATTTCATTGCTCAATTTATATTTCTAAGAACAGGTAGATTTTCATACGAACAACCTACTATTGGCTATTCCTCACACAAATAAGGACTCATTTTGGTAAATTTTACAGTTCATTTTACAATTCTAAGCACAGATAGATTTCTAACTTATTGACTTATGATCTCCCTTCACGTCGACAAGGACTCATTTTGGTAAATTTAATCACTCATTTTACAATTTTAAGAACTGGTAGATTTCCATACAAACCATTCATTTTTGGTCATTCCTCAGATTAACAAGGATTACTTAATAAATTTTATCGTTCATTTTAGAAATCTATAAACAAGTAGATTTCCATCCATCTCATTCACTTATGGTCATTCTTCCCCTCAGCAAGGACTTATTTGGGTAAATTTCATCGCTCATTTTATATTTCTGAGAAAAGGTAGATTTCCATACAACCAATCTACTTTTGGTCAATCCTCACACAAACAAGGACTCATTTTGGTAAATTTTACAGTTTATTTTACAGTTCTAAGAATAGGTAGGTTTCCAATTTATTCACTTATGATCTTCTTTCACGTAGAGAAAGGACTCATTTTGGTAAATGTTAACAACACAATAATAACAATTTAAAAAGAGGATTATACTAGTATTTTTATATCGCTCTTTTTATATCATAGGCTTAAAAAATTTAATTTGTAGAGGCATAGTATATTGAAGTTCTTCATATGCTGTCAATGAAAACGCGGTAGATTTTTAATTCTATCCCCTTCTTCATCATTGTATCATCTCCTTTCTCATGAAATACTATTGCAGAGAATACAGGAAAATTCTATCAGTTGTAAGCAAAACATCGTTGTAAGGAACATTAACTTTACATTGTCTGTAAAGTCACCAGGACTGCAAAGTACTATAGTCTTAGAGAAAGTTACGTCTATTAGATATTCCTGTAGTAAGGTTTTACTTTATTTTTAAACTTGAAAATTTATTTTTGAAAAAAATTCAAAATTCAATTTTTTTTCACGTTTTACTGTTTTTTATTATTATATTTATTAAAAAATGCAACTAGTCCCCAAACCGGTAAAACAAAACGATGCACTTCTCTGTGATAAAAATGAGTTATTTAAGCTTAAAGTTTACCAAAGTTTTAAAGATTTTTTTTCCATGTTTGAGGGATAAGTTGAAAGATCAATTAGAGTAATTCGAAATTGAACTCAAGTTGCAATATATGGTGAATGAGGTGGGATAGGATTAAGATACTATTTTATTATGAAATGTAGAGTGTATACTCCTAACTATGGATACGCTTGGGTTCCCGTTAACAATCATGAAACCCTCACCCTTTTTCTGTAGACATTGCAGCTTTCTTTTTCTACTTGATTCGTACGTAGATTTCCATTCAATTCATTCTTTTATGGCCATTCCTCACCTCAACAAGGATTAATTTAGGTTAATTCTATTGCCCATTTTACAGTTCTACGAAGAAGTAGATTTCCATCTAACTCATTCACTAAAATGATCTCAGAAGGGGACAAGGGCACAAACACGAAAGAAAAAAATTTAGCTTATTGTAATTTTTAAGTATTTTATAAATCTACATATATATTAAAATTCTTCTATTTCACTGAATTGGTCATCACAACAACCTCGACTCATTTTCGAAATTTTATCAGTTATTCTGCATTTCTACAAAGGAATTAATATTCATTCAACTAATTCAATGAATATTACAATGCATTTATAATAATAATAATGAATTTCCATTTCGAGAAAATGTTACAGCATATTTCACAATTTAATATTCGACAGTTTAAGAAACAGAACTTTTAATTTATTAAATAAACTTGAAAGATGAGGGCGTCTGAGCTTTGAATAATGAGGAAACATATGCACTTGCCAAAACAAATGGTATTTAAAAGAAAAGAAGCATAAACATAATTCTGTAGTCAACATAAATAAATCATTAATTATTTTTCATTTTTTATTTAGCTGATTTCAAGATTAAAACTAGAGAAAAGCAGTCCAGCGTGATTAATTAGCATCTATAAAAAGAAATTACTTTAGAAGATGTTAAATTACTCTTAAACCACAATCTTTTTGAATGATAAATCATTGGTTATATTCGTTTTTAAAAAAGGAAGAAAATAAGTTTATTGCTAAAATTATTAAATAAAAATTAAGTTTTAAAAGAAAATAACGAACGTTTTACCAATCCTGCATAATTAAAGTTATTTTCTTATTGCATATATAGCATAAATTGAGAAAACAAATAGCACAAAATGTCATAGGATTACATAAATAAGGCAAAAAGTACCTATAGACCTCGCCAAAATATTGGACTGAGAAAGAAAACTTGCAGCTTCCAAACTTTTTATATTGTGCCTTTTACGAGGGCTAATAATAACAAGAAGAAAGTCAAGTTCTCTTCAGGTTTTCGTTAGGGCTCCATTTTGTTGAATGGAATCATGAGTTATGTTGCTCCAAGCAACATACATGCGAATATTTCCGTAACCCAGAAATTGAAGAAAAAATTTAAATTGGAACTTTTTAATATTTTTTTATTTGGAAAGAAAACAGCCTCTCCGGCTACATCCGTGCATAAAACCATGAATTTTGGGAGTATTTCTTTTGCTGTATACAGGAAGCATGTAAATCTACCTTTATCTCTACAACGGATGGAAGTAGATTTATATTTCTAGTCACGAAAATGTTCTAAGGAAAATAAGCCTTCATTTTATGGTAGGGTAAAACCGATAGAACAATAGGGGACTGTTACAATTATCGTTATAGGGAGACATATTGCTATATAGAAAGGACGAACTTTTTTTTTGTGTGTGTGTGAGGGGGGGGGGATTAATGGAACTCTGGACTTTCCTCGAAGTTATGTAATGCACACATTGGAAGATTTCATTAACGTTACTAGTTTTCTCTACAAGATCGTTTTCAACCATAAAAAAAGTAGAAATATTTCTTCATCACAAATCTGATCACAATTTAGCTGGCTTTCGGTTATTCTTAAAATTACCTTAGTTTAAATTCGTGTTGTAAATACTGCAGAGTAAATCAAATGTGCTTCAGTATTTACCAAGCAAATTTAAAACTGGTTAAAACTTCGTGCCGAAATTAAAAGACACAATGGGGTTGCAAATATATTTTTAAGATAAACGGAATTACGTACTGCATTGCTGATACGTTGTATGACATATTTATGTATGCATACTAAATTTTAGATATACGTATAAGACTTGTGAATGTACTTTGTATGTAGATGTACAATGATTTCTTTTAAAAGAGTGAAAGTTCATAGTTTCCCGAAAAAAAATTCTCGTTACGTTATTCTGGAAGGTGATTTGGTTCGGTTTGGTTGAGTTATGACCGCTACGGTTTACTGTTTTGCTACACGAAGGCTATTGAGGTCAGAACCTACTGATTAAAGCTGATTCTAAACTGATTCTGCCATCATTTGACGTTGTTGAAATGGGATATAATTTCCATTTAAAGCTGTTAATTATTGCAGATTTCGTATGTTAGCAACACAATAATAACAATTTAAAAAGAGGATTATACTAGTATTTTTATATCGCTATTTTTATATCAAAGGCTTAAAAAATTTAATTTGTAGAAGCATTATATATTGAAGTTCTTCATATGCTGTCAATGAAAATGCGGTAGATTTTTAATTTTATCACCTTCTTCATCATTGTTTATACCATCTCTTTCCTCATCAAATACCATTGGAGAGGGATAGGAAACATCTACATCAAGCAAAACATCGTTTTAAGGGACATTAACATTATATTGTCTGCAAAGTCACCAGGACTGCAAAATACTCTTATAGTAGAGGAAATATATAATAAAATAATATAATATTAGAGGAAGTTACGTCTATTAGATAGTCTTGTAGCGAGGTTTTACTGTATTTTTTAAACTTGAAAATTTATTTTTGAAAAAATTTCAAAATGAAATATTTTTTTACGTTCTACTGTTTTTTAATATTTTTATTAAAAAATGCAACTAGTCCAAAAACCGGTAAAACAAAACAATGCATTTCTCTGTGATAAGAATGAGTTATTTAAGCTTAAAGTTTACCAAAGTTTTAAAGATTTTTTTCCTTGTTTGAGGGATAGGTTGAAAGATCAATAAGAGTTATTCGAAATTGAACTCAAATTGCAAAGTCCAATATTGGGTAAATGAGGTGGGATAGGATTAAGATACTATTTTATTATGAAATGTAGAGTTTATACACCTTACTATGGATATGCTTGGGTTCCAGTTAACAATCATGAAACCCTCGACCTTTTTCCGTAGACATTGCAGCTTTCTTTTTCTACTTGATATGGATCAACATTTCCGTGAAAAATTCTCTTCGTTAGAGTTACCATTTGCCAGCTGCATTTGAAAGTTAAGGTGGTGTAATCCAGATATGGTGAACCTAGGGCACGCGTACAACTAGGTGACAAGCGACATGTATTTCGGTGGTATCACACAGATACATATTAAATTATTTTTATCAATTAACATTTACTGAAAACAACATTTTAAAAAAGAACCTATCTTTTGGGACTGGTATCACCAAAGTCGTTTAATACCAAACCTCGATTAACCCACGACGGAAACTAATGGTGGAACGCAATTATCCTATTAAGCAGAGCACCATTGAAACTACAAGCATGAGCAAAATTACATTTAGTAGGACAGAAAGGTGACTAGTACACCCTCCACCATGGAAGTCCGAGTAGGGAACACTGATTTTTTTTCTGGTGATTTTTTAAGAATGAGAGGACAGATGAACGCTATTATCTAATTTATTGATTCAGAGAATATAATTTTCTAAAAATAACAGTGTAAAAGTGTGACAAGGTAAGACTCTTACATACTATTCACATATCCTACTTAATGTAATTAGCGCCATTACATTTAGTAGGACAGAAAGGTGACTAGTAAATCCTACACCATGGAAGGCCGTGTAAGTAACACTGATTTTTTTCTAATTATTTTTTAAGAATAAGACGACAGATGAACGCTATTATCTCCTTTACTGATTCAGACAATTTGGTTTTCTAAAAACAAAATTGCAAAAGAGTGACAAGATACATACTATTCACATGTCCTACTAAATGTAATCAGCGCCATTATATCTAGTAGGACAGAAAGGTTACTAGTACACCCTCCAAAATGGAAGTCCGTGTCAGGAACACTAATTATTTTCTGATGATTTTTTAAGAATGAGAGGACAGATGAAAGCTATTATCCCATTTATTGAATCAAACAATTTGGTTTTCTAAAAACAAAATTGCAAAAGAGTGACAAGGTAAGACTCTTACATACTATTCACAAACTGAATTTTTTAATTAAATAAAACTTAATATTTATATTATTAGAGCAGTAGTTCTCTCATTACGACAAGCTGATAAAACATAATTTTAAAAATTAAGCATATTTATGTAGATCATGGCAGTTTATAGATGATTTTTATTTCAAATATGACAAGAGTCACACTGGATTCCTGAAAATAATAAACCTTAATTTAACTGGAACTCTAATCGAAAAAAGGTTTGACATCTCTGTTCTAAGCGAAATACATACTAATACTTTTGAAACAAGAAAGATAAAATATCTAAATTGTAACTTTTTATAAAAAATGTTTCCATAGAGAAACAGCCTCTCCGGCTACATTCATGCATAAATAAGTTTTGAGAATGCATGAAAATATTAAAGAAAAAATTGATGGAAGAGGAGAAACGTAAAGAAATATTCCATTTATTTCAATTTTTCATTTGTTTTCAGCTGATAAACTATGTTATTACCGAGATGTTTAATTACGTTACATTCTCGTGGGATTTGGTTTCACCTGGGTATGTAGATTTAACTGTTGAAATATAATACAGCCGAGATAAAATAAACAAATATAAAACATAAATACATAAAGTATAAAAAAATGACCTCAAAATAAACAGCTAATTATTAATAATAATTTAATATTTTGAAATCCCTTGAATTTTATTTCTTTATCGTACATTTTCTTTTATTCTTTTTGTTTCTTTTTTCTTTCATTTAATTAATCGCAAGTGCATATCTATATATTATCTGTCATATTTTTATTATTTTATATTTAATTAACTTAAATTTAAACATACACACATATATGAAGAAGCACGCATGTACCCATAGTTTTTGAGGAGGGGTTTCTACATTGAAAAGCACAATCCTTTCACGGTCGAATAGTTAGGACACTGCTCTTCAGTACCAGAATTTGTCGTTTCGAATCCAACTATTGGCATGATTGTTCGTAGCCTTTCAGAACTGGCTTTGAGCAGTTATAGATTCGATACAGAGCATAAATTAGTTTCAGTATGGAATGTTAGTCTATTTTTTGCTACATGAGAACTAATGAGACAGGGACCTACTCTTTAAAGCCGATTCCGAATAGACTACAAAAATTTGTGTCAGCACTGG
>CM063504.1:26554928-26577428 GCA_032207245.1 Pardosa pseudoannulata | reverse complement strand
AATGTTTATTGTTAATTAATAATCAATATTTATTAATAAATTATCAAATGTAATAAATGAATTTTCAATTGTATGAAGCATTTAATTAAACAAGTGAATGTTTGTATCCTTGCGTAAATTTCCGAACGGCATTTTTATTCAAAAATAATTCTAAGGTCTCAATCAGTGATTTTTTTTTCGTGGAATGTTTTAATCTAAAGTATAGTAAAGTTTCAATCGTTTAAAAAATTTCATTATATTCACACAAAGTATATAAATGTATAATGTTACGAATTTCGAAAGTTGACATGTATTTTTGCCGTATACTGTGTATTATAATGGGTAAATCATGTATTTGGCGAGATATTGGCTCGTAGTCGATGTTTTTGGCGACTAATTTTTGGCGCGAAGTTTGGCGATTTATCGCCAAATTTGGCGACTTGGCGACTTGGTGACCGTTTGTACCTAGTACTTTCTAGAATATTCCAGTTTCTCCCGAGGATATAAATAAGTTGTTTGGCGCGAAGAGTTTTAGTGAACTATCGCCTGTGCTAGCCAGTCCTCGCGGTGTTGGCTGCTGTATTCGTGTTTTCCCTGCATTACGAATAAAGTGCTGTTATTTTTGCTGTCTTAATTCAAAGTCTACTCAATCCACGAACGCTACGCTTCATAAATTGGTAACAATATATATATCTTAAACATGCATCCATAATTTTTAAGGCATATATAAATACGTCATATCACAGACAAGAGATAATATACTTCATTTTTTATTGATCTTTAAATATTTGTCTTACTGTAATGTGTCTTAATTTTCAAGTTTTTAGCAGGTTTAAATTTGACTAAATACTGGATCATATTTATTTACGTTCCAGTAATTAGACGAATTTAAACTAAAAATACTTTATTAATAATTAGGAAAATAAAAAAATATATGAAGAAATAAATTATTATATATTCTTTTTTTTACAAAACTTCATTCCTTGTGTAACAACAAAATTCGAAAACAGTATAACGCAATCAGTAATTTATAAACTACCATTTTATAGTCGCAAACTAATTTTTCTAGCTGTTAAGGTCAAGTTTTTTAAGTCTTCAACCGCATTTATAGTTATTCCTATTGCATCAAAAGTAATGCTAAACTTTCTGTGACCATTTCTAGTTCTGGTAGAAATGTTTATACACTTTTCATGGTTGAAAACTATATTTCTATACAGTTTTTAATTCATTGTCCGTGCTAGAGGTTCTATTGTCCCCCAAAGCATTTAACTTCCATGAAACATTGCATCCTGCGAAGTCAACAACGAACAATGCTTTGTTTCTATATGACTTTGGATCCACCAGATATCCATTTGAATTAAGCTATATTAAATTTAAATAATAAAACATTTTCTAGAGATATTTGTCATTTTTGACAATGCACCTTTATTTGGTTTAGAACGTATAATTAATAAAATTTCACTACAGTAATAAATAACATACACAGTTATTATTAGCTAAAATCCTAGATATATCGATAGCTTTCCTTTGTCTTTGGCAATTATTTGGCCATGTTTCCTAATGGATTTTTCCTCATTAATTTGCTTTACTTTGAAATGAGTTTCCTACTGGAGTACAGAAATTCATCAATTACTGTAACAATGCGAAAAACCCAGAAATCAATTTTACATTCCAAGTCATAAAATTGATAATTGTAATGAGGCGATTTAGATCTATCTCTTCAAAAATAATTAATTTTCAATTAAATTACGAGAACGAAAATTTTGAGATTTAAATCGGACATTATTACATTTCAAAAATCTGAGGAGGACCTGCATTGAAATACAGATTTATTAAGGCAAATTACAGTTGAGATGTGATCCTAGACTGACGCCGAGAAGATCCTAGAATGTCGCCGAGGTTGAGAGTCCTTGTACAATTCTTTATGGATACCCAAGGATCAAGTTTGCGGTGACTTAATGATAAAATAAACCTAGAGGGGATAACATCAGCCGTGGGAAGTACAGGAAGTGGTACTTACAGGAGACCTTAATCAAATCAGAAGTCAAGGAGTCTGAATCAACCAATAAAGTGATTCAAGAGGTACTAATGGTCAGTGAGGAACAGAGGTGCATCATGGAACAGGAGATGAAAAGATGGTAAAAATAAAGTAAAATTGAGACAATTTGAAGAAGCCAGAAAGACAACTTGAAAACGTGTTTGATTGGATCCTGAATCTGACAGTAAAAAATAGGTTGTCAAAAGAAGTAAAAATAAGTTGAATCAAATTAATTGGATGATTGTAAAAATTATAAATAAATAATTTAATTTTTTTCATTATGTTTCTAATCTCTTCATAGGATCTGGGTGTACTTAAGCATTAAACTAGATCTTTAACACAACGCAAACCACTTAAAACCTTCTTTTATGTACTACCCAACTAAATAGCTTAAGATTGCAGCCAACAAATAAAAAACCTTAAAAGAACTACACAAAAAGAAATTTTTAATTTTCATTACTATTATAACATAAACTGGAACTGTATTTTGAATATTTATAGTAGTATTACTTTTAAAAAAGCGAATTCATTAAAATACAATATCCTTACTTTAAAAGATCAATGAAAATAGTTTCAAGAAATGCAGTCTTTAGCAAGGATTTCACGTTCTAAGCAAGTGTGCAGTTACATACAAAATAAAAGGCTTACATAAAAAAGCTCTTGAAAAGATAAAATATATTTCCTAGAATGCAAACGCTAATGTTGCTATTTCAGTCCAAAAGGAACATAAAAAACACATGCAAGAACGAATGAGTTAAGATTAAAAAAAAAGGATGAAAAGGTTTTTTATTTGGTTTTCAATTCAAAGTAAACAACAAATAGATTTAGATGTAAAGTAAAAGAAGTAATTCCTCTTTTCCCCTTTGCTCTTTTGCTCTCCCACGTGTTCTCTGTGTTTGAAAAGAGTTTTCATCTATCTGGCAAGAGCAGACATTACTCCCAGCATCTGGAAACGCTTTTCGTGTTCTTTTCTTGAGTGAATCATTTGTCACTGTAATCCTGCTAAAGCCTCCTTTCCTCCCCGACAGTAATTTGTATGGATCATTTACAAAGCTTTTCTCAATTATTAAAATCGCAGATTCTTTTACAAGGCGCTGTCAATTAGACCTCATGCGAGGGATTTGCAAGTCTTTTATGCTTCATAAAAATCTTCAAACGCTACATAAAAGAGTTGTTGAATTATTTATGTATTAGGCGAATTAAATTAAGATTTATGACAAAGTCAGATCTCGTGATTGAAAAATAAATAAATTTTGTTATATTTTCGGTATGTGAAGATACAAAAGTAAAGGTTTGTCTCTTGCTATCTCGTTCAGCTACTCTCCTACCTTGACAAATTTTTATTTGCAGCGACGAATGGTGGTCGAATGGGTAGGATGCTGTTATATTTAACAACGTGAAAAACCCATAAATCAATTTTACGTTCAAAGTCATAAAATTGATAATCTTAATGGGGCGATTTAGATCTCTTCAAAAATAATTACGTTTCAATTATATTACGTAAACGAAAATTTTGAGATCTAAATCGGACTTTATTACATTGTAAAAATCCTAGGAGGACCTGAATTAAAATAATTTATTAAGGCAAATTACAGTTTAAGAAGTGATCCTAGACTAATTAAAGGAATGTCGCTGAGATTGAAGTGGAAGAAAAGTCCGTGTACGATTCTTTATGGATACCCAAGGATCTAGTTTACGGTGACTTTATGATAAAATAAGCCTAGAGGGGATAAAATAGGTACCGGAGTTTTCGTGTTTGATTCCTAATTCTGATTTGGATGTTCGTAGCCTGTCTGAATCACTTTAAGTAGTAAAGCCAAGTCTCAATAACTCCCGTTTATCAAAAATATTAGACCGTAGCATTGCCTATCAAACTTTTTATTTACGATCTGTTTTTAAGTAAATATTGTTATAAAATTCGGTATCTTCACCGCTGTGCAAACTGTTACAGGACTTCACATGAAATAATTGCATATATCGGTTACCCACAAACACTACTCTAGAAGATTTAGACCTTTTTCATGTCTATGTTAGCATTTTAAATTTCTCAGTCAATTGAAAATTCTGCCAACTGTGAAATATGCTCTACCATTCGTTTTCTTAATGCAAAGGATCTGAGGATGCTCGGATTTCATCGGGAGATTAGTCAATTGTATGGAGAAAATATCAAGATAAGGAATACTAAGTACGTTAGAACATTTAATGATGACCGCAAGCATGTGAATGAAGAGGAATGAAGTGAACGGTTATCAGCTATTATTCAAGAGAAGTGTTTAAAACGGTGATGGAAACTTTGCGATTATTATTCTTTTACAGGAAAACTTAATATACTAGGATTTACTACGAACTCGAATGGGTAAAAAGTGTTTATAGATGGTAGGTCTCGAAGTTATATCCTTAAAAAAATGCATAATGTCAAGCAATACCTACATGGTCAAGCACCGCAAGATGCTTAAAAACCACTATTAAATAACTATTATCAGACATAAGGACAACAAGAATAGGGAATTTTAAAATAAATGCAATTTACATTACATGATTACAACACCTTAAATCGGAAAAATGATTATTCTACCAAAATGTTTTTTTCCTTTTAGACAAAAATTGTTTTTCAAAGTACAAGTTTAAACTAAAATGTAAAATGTAGCTAATAAAATTATTTTTAATGTATAATAAAGACATGAAGTGTTTGTAAATAAATCATAATTTTTTTTAGGTCTCAGTAATAAATTATTTTTAAGATTTAGAGATCGTGAAAGTTTAACCCCTTAATGCACAGCTTTAAAAAGGCCGGCCAAAAAAATCAATTTTTTAAAGTAAAAAACACAATTTAGAACTTTGAATTTGGAATATATATATATATATATATATATATATATATATATATATATATGTATGTATATATATATTACTTAAATAAGTAAGTGTTATAACTTACAATCCCACGTAAAGGATAAATATCAATAAAACGAGATATTTTTCTTTCACATTGTTATTTTCAATTCTCGATTGCATTCGAGGGTGAAAAATTATAACAACATAAAGAACAACGCCGCTCGAATTATCTCGAGAGTGCACAGTTTGGACAGTTTAGCGAGCTCAAGTTAACTCTAGCGTGCACGTTAATGAGTTAAAGCTATAAAGAGTGACATATCAAAATTAAAAATTCCTATGCTTCCCTAAGAGAACTTTAGCATTCACATTTAGTAGGTGTACATTATTTTATAAGACAAACGCACACACACACACACGCTAAATAAAAATAATGACATTTTAAATTTTAAAAATAATAGAATTTTGAGTGATAACGACATATAAAAGCAATTACTTCATTTTAATATCGTTTCATTGCTTTGTTACAACACAGTCTTAAAAGAAACAGTTACAATTTCATGGTCAGGAAAGGTTAGAATAACAAGGCTAATAAAAAAATGAAGCTAATCAAGGCTAATAAAAAAATGATATAGTATGAATAAAAAATATATAAAATGACAATTTGATACTTTGTAGTTGATATACAGATAGAATATACAGAGGATAAATATAAAAAATTCTTAGTGGGGTAGGAGTTCTATATTTCTTCATACTAGAATAGAATGAAAACGATCCAAACATTTATAAAAATGAAAAAAAGAAACTAAAAATACACGCAGCCTCTACTTAGCATAAGAATGACAGGAGAAATCTAATATTTTGATATAACAATCCTCAGACAACACAATCTGCAAATGAGTGACACTCCGTTTTTCAATTCCATTTCAACTTTATTGTTTATTTCTACGACCGAAAGAAACTTTTGCTCTAGTTTAATGCGATAAATCATCGGATATCTTATCTGATGAAAATGAAAACTTTATGAAAAAAAAAAGTTTTTGCACCGGAGATAGGTTATAATTCATTTGAATATTTATGATCCATTGTGGGGAAAATATGAAACGGATGATCACGATCGATGAAACGATCTTGTGACTTAATACCTCATCTTTCAGAGACAGCGCTGAAACACCGGTGTTCAATCATACGAAAGGAACTGTCAGTGTTATAAATAATCAATCGCGATTAGGGTCTTTTTTTGGTCCACACGATATTGAGGTATGGAGTAGGTTAGAGAACTACGATGCGTCAAATCCTTTACACGCGTGTCGTTATTTAAAGAGTTCAGTGACTTTCCATTGCTGAAATCTAACATGTGCGTAATAAATTTATTATGATTTTAACTTAAGAATGTTCTAGTTATTGGTGATTGTCAGCACGTACAACTGAAACATTATTTGAACGTGCCTGATTGCAGAGTTCTGTCATAGGAAGATAAATATATGAAGTGTAACTTGTAAAAATTAGCAGAGAAAAAAGTATGAAATGATTAATCACTTTACTTATTTATTATACAACTACTTTATGCTGAAAGGACATCCAGCAAATTTCCGTTCCGATTTTATTCCTAGACAGACAAAAGATAGACTGAATTTATCTGGAATAGTTTAGTATGTTGTCCAATATCATTTCAGTACAGTCTTCCTATGTATTCTTCAACATATAATATTGGTTGGTCTAAGGAACAGTTTTTTTGACTATAACCGGAACAATTTAGGAATCGCATGTATTAAATATTTGTTATTCGTAATGTTTCTACCGCGGACCATAAATGAGAAAAGTATTTTACATTAACCCCTTCCAGGTTCATTTTATTAATGGATCATGGGTCAAAAAAATGTCAATTTTTATACATACATAGCTTTTTAAACATAATAGCATCATTCGCATACAAAATTTCCTAAAAAGTAATGTAAAAAATCAACATAAATAAATGAATAATATACATGTATAATTGGCTCTCTGTACGCAGAAATCATTAGACTTTGGTGTCAATTCACACTAACTATAAATAAAAAGCTTAGAATACCTAGTTTTTATCTTCAATTAAATATTATTTATATTCTATTCATTTACATTAATGATTATGAAATTATTAATCAAAATTTGGTCGTGTATGATACAATCGAAAACACGGTACTGCACAGAGTCCAACATCGCAGTATCGACAATAGAACCTTGTTTCTCTCCTTACCTTCTTCCCTCTACTGTCTCTCTTTGAGCAGCAGATAATCTAGTAGCCAGAAAAGTAAACAAAAGCATTCGAAACCATAAAAAGCACATGTGAAATAATTCGGGAAAGACTGATTGCATAGTATAAAATATCACAGTGCCCGAGCAACACTCGGGATGAGCCAGGATGGTACATTTCGCCTGCCCGAGTTCAACTCGGGAAAAACCAGGAAGGGTTAAAAGTATTCTTACAAGGTCAGTGGTTTAGGTAAGAGTGCAAGTCGGTATTTCCCATTCATGTTATCGATGATATCTTTTAGTAATTATACGGGTAACATAGTTTTGTTATAGAGCCAAGAAGTGATTTGAAAAGGTTATATTTTTAAAGCTTATGGTCTTATATATTTTATCAGAAAATAGTATAGAGAAACACAATTTAGCAGTGCTTCGGGATCACTTGTAGACTCTTTGAAAAGTTTCACTTGTAAAGACACTTAAAATTAACCTTCACAAAAGGTTCTCCCCGAAATATCCTGCACTCAACAGAGTTCAACAAAAAGCTGTTTGGACTGGGTTCTGTAAAGAAAGCCCTCTAAACCAGATTTAACTGCTCTGGTAAAACATGTAGAGGGTTCGAATACTTAGAGTTAAGATGAATTTATTTTAATAAAATTAAAAATTATGGGCTCAGGGGGGATGAGGGAGAAGAGAACACTTATTGAATTTAGTTCAAGACTGAAAAGAGGACTCCACTTGTTAAAATAATATATATTTTCACTTCCACACACTTTGTGTGAGGTCCAGTATCCTCCTGTTTTTCTTTTCTATGCATGTCACACTTCAAGTGCATTTATAATACTAGTTAAATCTTTCTTTTCACTTCACTTCTAGTGTGGATGCATAATTCCTTTTAATCCGGGCATAATCAATACCGTAAGGAAAATAGCTGAGTGAACCTTACTTACACAAATTAAAATTTTAAGAAATAATACTTCCCACTTTTGCATTATAACGCTATTTCAAATATAATGAAAACAACTTTTTTGGTTGAGCTCGAAGCTCTATATTTTAATATCTTATAACATGACCTTCACCAAATTATCCACACCTTTAAAAACGTCGCAATCTGTTCTCTAAATACGCGACAGATGGCGATGAATTTCAGAAGGTTTTTGAAAACTCTTTAATTATTTTCTGAATTAATTTTATCATTGCAAACCTAAAGTTATATTGTAAAACATGGAACAAGGAAATAACTGGTTTTAATGTTCACAGTTCTTTTTTTTTTATTATTTGATGAATTCATTTCGTGCTTAGATTACAGAGGAGAATTAAAGATCTTTATTTGTTACTATCTAAAACATTACTTTCTACTTGATTTAATTTTAACTTTATCTTTACAATACATTTATGACAAATTTGACAAAAAAATCCAATAATTAAAAACCATGACAATAAAGACAGTACAACAAGAAATTGTGATTTTTTTTAATCCTTTATTCATTGCTTATCAATACATTTATGCGAAATTTGACCCAAAAGATCCAATAATTCAAAATCATGACGATAAAATCAGTACGACAAGTAATTTTGATTTTTTATAATCCTTTATTCATTGCTTATCAATACATTTATGCGAAATTTGACCCAAAAGATCCAATAATTCAAAATCATGACGATAAAATCAGTACGACAAGTAATTTTGATTTTTTTAAATCCTTTATTCATTGCTTATCAATACATTTATGCCAAATTTGACGCAAAAGATCCATTAATTCAAAATCATGACGATAAAGACAGTACGACAAGCAATTTTGATTTTTTAAATCCTTGATTCATTGTTTATCAATACATTCATGCCAAATTTGACGAAAAAGATCCAATAATTCAAAATCATGACGATAAAGACAGTGCGACAAGCAATTTTGATTTTTTAAATCCTTGATTCATTGTTTATCAATATATTTAATGCCAAATTTGACGAAAAAGATCCAATAATTCAAAATCATGACGTTAAAGACAGTGCGACAAGCAATTTTGATTTTTTTAATCCTTTATTCATTGTTTATCAATACATTTATGCCAAATTTGATGAAAAAGATCCAATAATTCAAAATCATGACGATAAAGACAGTACGACAAGCAATTTTGATTTTTTAAATCCTTGATTCATTGTTTATCAACTCATTTATACCAAATTTGACCAAAAAGATCGAATAATTCAAAATCATGACGATAAAGACAGTAAGACAAGCAATTGTGATTTTTTTTAAATCCTTTATTCATTGCTTATCAATAGATTTATGAAAAATTTGACCAAAAAGAACCAGTAATTCAAAATCATGACGATAAATACAGTAAGACAAGCAATGGTGATATTTTAAATCCTTTATTCATTGTTTATCCATTTATAAATAATTTCAATGTTATACTTAGAATGTTCTTTTTAATATTTAGTTTTTATCTAACTGAAATGGTTTAAAAAATATTATTTGTTAATTACACTTTATAATTTTCTCAGCCATTAAATCTTCATTTAAATGATTTATAGGTACAATGACTGCTGTCTATCGTACTACTAAGCCTTTCTATTTAAAATAAAATGTAGCTAGAGAAAAAAATGACGTAAAAAGTAATTACCCCATGATTTACTAAAAGCAAGATATGAAATATAATATAAAAAAACCCTAGCGTTGTGAAGGTAAACACATGTTTTTCCGGTGAAATGTTTACCACCTGTCTCCAGAGAGTCGAAAATCTGTTGTTTTCGGGATGAGAAGATGTAAGTTATTTTTATTGCGCAATAAATAACATTTAAAAATGATGGCTCGGATACTGCTGTAAAGTTCACGTTTATTCACTTTTGACTTTCTCGCCATTTTTCTCAATTTACTTTACTTACTTTTAAGAATTATATTTCCGTGTAAGTAAGTCGACTTCCTCTCAGAGAGAAATAAGCTAGAGATATTCGATGGTGTGTTGATACAAATAATGCATTTATGTGAATTAAAACAAAACAAAAAAAGAAAAAACCCAGCTGTTTAGCATCATTACAATTATAAATAGAAAAATTATACATTTTGTTTTTTGATATAGTTTTAGTTAGTTTAAATACTGGATGGTAACGATATAACAATTTTCGAAAAGTTTTATCATTGTAAAACATGCGAAAATCAATAATTCAAAATCATGACGATAAAGATAGTACGACAAGCAATTGGGATTTTTTAACAATTTTCGAGAAGTTTTATCATTGTAAAACTTGCGAAAATCAATAATTCAAAATCATGGCAATAAATACAGTACGACAAGCAATAGGGATTCCATAGTGTCTTAAATAATAGCAATTCGATAAATGGGAATTAGTTTCGTCATTTCAAGATGTAGATTTTTAGAGAAAACGTAAAATATATCCACAAAAGAAAACAAATTTCCCATAAGATAATTATTATTATAAGTATGATAGATATTATAAGTATGTATACATAACATGTCTAAGAATTTAGACTGATATTGTTGTGGAAAAAACAAGTACATTTTTATCTTTGCTATTGCTATACTCGACAAAAAGCACACATTTTAAAGGAGACATCAGAAACAAATCCAACATTCTTGGTATAGCAGACTGAACTGTTTCCTTCCAAAAGCAATACTTTACCAATCAGTATTCCATGTTTACAATTTCAAATGAAAAACATATAAATAAAATAAAAACAGCGTTTTCCAAATGTAGGTTTACTGCTAGAAACCTCAAACTTCTTACAATCTACAAAAGAGTGAAAAATTGAAACAAAATTCTAAATTTACTAAGTACTTAAATTAGAGAATATCATTGTAAGACAAAATCATCGGTTGCATTGCGATTAATTCAACGGCGGGATAGTCTAACGTTTAGAGCTGAGCTATCCCAAGTTCATGAGAACCACAAACTGTCGATTTCTTCAATCTGCTTAAAATTGCCCAACACCAGACACGTTTTTAACACTGAAATACCTGCTTGCCCTGGACTTTTAATTTTCACAGGCATCTAATTCCTGAAACTAATTGTACCACCTTTTGATACACTGAGATGTCGGTACTTTACTTGATTGGTACTTACTACTAAATTAACGCTGAAAAATGATTACTAACTTCTTGCAAACTAGAACACACAAAAAGCAGCAACTCAAAATTTCATAAATAGCATAATGAGAACACTGCTGTCTCCTACTGAGAAAAGGAAATGTTAAAACTAAAATTTAACATTTGTCTGTATAATGGTTTTATTTTTAATTTTCTACTTTTAATTATGGGAAATATTAAAGTTTGTAATCGGGTGACTTTTTCCTGATTATATTGTATAGTACAAGTGCGTAAATCAAGGCGTTATAGGTATGCTAGAAATTTAATAAATATCTTTTTTTGCAGTATTCGTCTTTGGGAGGGCTTTGAACCTTCAAATCCATCAATTGTGTACGTTACTGAGGTATTACATAATTATCTAATAGAGGTGTAGTGATTACGCAATTTGCCGAAGATTGACGTCATACGCATCATTTCTGATTAAGGCCGTTGACGTAATCTTCAGTCTTCGCAAATATGTCTTGTATATATTAGTCTTTGTAAAGTGTTTTGTATATAATTTATTGTATCTATTTTTTATAGATTATTTGGTGAGTGTATTGATAGTTGTAATAGTTTTATAAGTTTTATTTGTGGGTTTGTTTGTGGGGGTATGTGGGTCTGATGAAGGTAGAGACTAAGAGTTGCATTGTTTTTGTGTAATGGATGTTTATTATATGTTTTTTCATTATATCTATTATATTGAGATGTATAGTTTGTTGTTTATATTGTTTGTATTTGTTGTTATTTTGTTGTTGGGGGGGGGGGGGTGGGTTGTTTTGTGTTGGGGGTTTGTGATATAGGTGGTGTGAGATTTGGGTTTTGTGATGTTGGGGTTGGGGATTAGTGGAGTGTGGTGGGGTGTTTTTGTGTGAGGGTTGTGTTATAATTTTATATTTATTTTGTTTTTTTGTTTTATGTGTATGATTTATGAGATGTTAAGAGTGTTTTGTAGGGGGGTGTGTTATATGTTTGTTTGACTTTTTATTATTGTGGGGGGGGGGTGGGTGGGGTTGTGGGGGGTTTTGGGGGGTTGGGGGGGGGGGGTTTTTTGTGGGGGGGGGTTGTTTTGGTGGGGGGGGGGGTGTGGTGTGTTGTGGGTTTTTGGGTTTATGTATAATATGGGGGGGGGGGGTGTTTGTGATATGGGTTTTTATTTGGTTGGGGGGGGGGGGGTGGGGGTTGGGGTGGGGGGGGTGTTGGGGTGTGGTGTTTGGGAGTATTTTTTTGTTTTTAGGGTTTTTTTTTGGGTTGGGAGGTTTTTTGTTGGGGGGGTTTTGGGGGGGGGGTTTGGTGGGGGGTGTGGGGGTGGTGTTTTTGTGTTTGGTGGGTGGGGGGTGTTGTTATGGGGGGGGGGTGGGGGAGGGGGTTGTTTGGTTGGTGGGGGGGGGTTTGGGTGGGGGGGGGGTGTGTTGTGTGTTTGGGTAGTGGTGTTTTTTGGTGTGGGGTATGGTTTTATTTGGGTGTGTGAAGTGGGGGTGGGGGGTGTTGTGTGGGGGGTGGTTTGGGGGGGGGTGGGGTGGTGGGGGGTTTTGATGGGGTTGATTGTTGGTTTTGGGGGGTTTGTTGTTGGTGTGTTGTGGGTTGTGAGGGGGTTTGTTTTTTGTGGTTTGGGGTTTTTGTTGTTTGGTGTGTTGTGGTGGTTGTGGAGATTTGGGGGGTGGGTGGGGGGGGTGGGTGTTTGGTGTTTTTGTTGGGTGTGTGGTTGTGTTTTGTTGTTTGGTTTTGATTTTTTGTTGTATTGTGGTGTTTTTTAGTTTATATGTTTTTGGGTGTGGGTTTTGTTTGGTGATTTGGTGGTGTGTGATTTTTGTTGTGTGGTTGGTTTTTTTTTTTTATGTGGATGGGGTTTTTTTTGTTTGTGTTTGGTTTGTGTTGGGGGGGGGTTTATTTTGAAATTGTTTTGATGGTAATATGTTTTTGGGTGTATTGTAAATTTATTTTGTTTTTGATTATTGATTGTTGGTGTGTTTAGTTGAATGTTTTGTTGGGTGTTATGTTTTTTTATATATATGTTTGGGGTTATATAGTTGTTTTGTTTTGTTGGTGTTTTTTTTTTTTGTGATGCAGAAAAGCAGATTGTTTTTTGTGTTTTTGTGGTTGAGAAGGGTTGAAGTAATTAGTGTTAATGATAAATATTTGTGGTTTTTTTTGTTGTTTGTTTGGTATGGGTTAAAGGAAATGGTCATGAAAAATTTACGCGTTTGAATTTCAACGGATACATCTGTTTAGACCATACCTGAATAAATTTTGACAAGTTTTAGAGCTTTGACTGTATACAGGTGCTAAGAAACTTTGATTATGAAGCTCTAAATATTAATTTTGACCATCCCTGAGTCCAGGGCCGTAGCCAGAAATTATTTTTGGAGGGGGACATAGTTTTTTGTGAAGTATACTTCAATAAAACTACAGGTTTTCTTATGTATGTATACTGCTAATTAGTATCATAATACAATGGGATTTTAAAATATCAAAATGATTAAAAATTGATATAATGGACAAATTTTTAGTCTTGAATGAATCATGTAGAAACTACACAATGAATTAATAGTAAAATTAACATTGAAAATATATAAACTATACATGGTATTAAATTTCAATTTTTAAAACAGAAGTGTAACTAAAGAAACAGAATAATTTTGAAAGAAAATGAAAATGTTCAAATTTTTACTTTATAATATAAAATATGCTTTTTTTTTTAATTTTCGCCAAAAAATGTTCACAATTACTTCCAATTGTGCAACAATATTGTGATGAGTTGCCGAAAGTGCTAGTCAATCTGTTCTTAGATGTCGAATCCAGTTTGCACCTACTCATTAACTCAATGTCACTGTTCTAAGCCCACTTTTGTTTATGCACAGCTAGGCAGATGACACACACGTGGTCCATTTTCTTTCCATGAAACGGTATTTTAGAATTTCGGACGGGGACCAGTCCCTTAAATCCCTCCCCTTGCCTACGGCCCTGTCTGAGCCCGTTTAGACTAGTTTTCACTTGATATCTGTACGAATTGATAAGTTTTAGCGATTTGACTGTATACAGGTGCTAAGAAACTTTGATTTTGAAGCTTTAAATATTAGTTTTGACCATCTCTGAGCCCGTTTAGACTACTTTTCACTTGACATCTGTACGAATGTACGTACTAATGCCGGGTAACTGAAAAACGATTATCCTTTGAAGATTGAAATTTTGTATTTACGATTGTTATAACATCAAGTTGTGCACCTCTATATTTGATTGTAATCTGCACTCTTTATAACTGACAATACGTACACTTTAATGTCTAATAACGCTACCGGTCTTTAGAAATGAAAACAGAAAGATTTTGACCTAATCACCAGCATTGGAACAATGCTTTTTAAGTCCTTTAGCTGCATTTGCAATATTTAATAATATAAGAATACTATTTAATAATGTTTATATTAAGATAATTTTAAGAGTGGATGATACAATTAAAATAAAACAAAATGTACAATTTAATAGGAGTACAAGAAAGTTATATGGTATTCACATCAGATCATTTTTATCGATTTATTTAAGAAAGATTTCTGTTTAAAATGTATATAATTTAAAGAATGGTTCATTAATTTTATTTATTATCTATAACACAGTTTTTAGAGAAATAAATTTTAACACATTAATTTTATCGATTGTTCGAGTTTTAGCACAGACACCGATTTTTTTAACGTAATTTTCCTCTCGTGCATCGATTGACATATTTTTTCCTTTAAATTTAATGAAGAGCTACTCTTTTACAAAGTTAAGAGTGAAAAAAGGCTTGTTTTACGAATAAGAAAAAGAACGTTTCTCAATCGTTAGACAAGAGTTTAAAACGACATGAAACTGTTCTATGTATGCACTTAGAATTTTTTTTGTGTGACGTAGTGTTTTGATAAGAGACACTTGTATTTTATTTTAACTAAACCATCCACACAAAAACGTTCCGAGGGAGCACATTAACTTAGACCATGTGGCATTTATTTATCTATACACTTGAACACATAACGGATTTTTCATTTCGCCAGAGTGGACCAGATGTACAATACGCTCCCAATGGCGACTTTTTCATCGTTACCGGCAAATGGCATTATACTGAATATTTCTAATGCAACTTTAAAAACAGAATGGTGATATACTTAACATTTTTACATCTCTTTAATTACAATGGAACACAGTTTTTGCATTATGGTCAGATAACATGTTATTTTCATGTAAACATACTTAGAGCGGATGGTGGAGTTTAGAAATAAAATAACATGGATATAATGGGTTATATAGAACATGTTTCCAATTAAATAAAAAGGAGAGAGAGAGAGAAAACGGGGCCTTATTTAAAAGCTAAAGTTTAATTTCACTTTGTATTTTCGGGCCTATTTTCGTAAAATTCTGTCGGATAAAGATACTAGTATAAAATAATATGCACAGTTTAGTTATATACAAAAGTTTAGTCATTTCCATTTCTTAAAAAGTTGGAATCCCCAGTGTTTGGTTTAGTTTAGAGCGCTTCGGTCTATTGTTTCGCTCACAAGGGCTAATAAGTGCGGAATCTAATGCTTAAAGTGTATTCCGAATGGCTATGAATATCCATGTCAACAGCGAGATTCGAACCCACAAACTGCGGTACCGAAGAGTAGCGCTATACCATTCGACCATCGTTCGGCTACCCCAATTCAAGATGTCCTGACTATTTCTGTACATTTTAAATATAAGAACATACATGAGAAAGTAAAAAAAAAATCAAAATAGAAAACATTTTAAAGTGTAAACAATTAGTCAGGCTGTTATATAACACTAATTATTTTACAACATCATTTAACAGTGAAATTAAAAATAAACAAAAGCTATCGTACCCCAAACAATTGAATTTTAAACACAACCAATCACTTGTGTCAGTTTATTTGAATTAATACTGACGTGTGGCAAAAAGTAAAAATTTACCTGGAGATGAATTAAAATTAATGATATAATCAAAATAAAACCTTAAGACAGATAATTTAGTGACAGTATTGTAGATAGTCACCTGCATCAACCACTGAAGAAAGATATCCACCACCAGCTCTGTTATATTAGATTAACAATGCGTAGAACTCAAGTATTGCCATTTAAAGGAAACCTGTAGTAGCAATATCAACTGAGATTTTTCGTTATTAGATTGCAGATTGCAATTAAAAAATGGAGATGAATTACTACATGTAACAATATTCCAAAATTCAAAATTCTAGTCCTAACTAACAGTAAAAACTATTTTAGGGATGATCAAAATGGATACTTAAAGTTTCAAACTTAAAACTTTCTTCTACTTATGTACAGCCGTAAAGAAAAAAATGGATAAAATTAATTGGGGCACAGTCAAAATAGGTGTTTCCGTTAAAATATAGCCACCCAAATATTTTTTTATTTGTAGGAAACTTGAGGCTGTTTAAAAATTAGCTTGTCTGCATTCAAATGCTTCAGTTTTCTATTAAAATAGAAAGCCTTATTTAACCAGAAAATAGATTAACACTAAGCGCAAAAGACTAAGCAAAAATAATTGTTATTTAAAAAAATAGTGCTCTTAAATATTTCCCTTTCACGACTTTTACTCAAGAATCAACTCTCTCGGAATACAGCAAATTACTTTCATATCATACTCATCTAATGAGAAAATTAAATTTCGCTGCATCATCTTCAAAAACACAGTATTTAATTACTTTAATCTTCATTAGTCACAGCTTAATAACGGCAGTGGAAAATAAAAACAATAAAGAATCTTCTAACACTATCCAGCTAAATCTAGTGCTATTGTATTTGAAATTCGACATACTTTACTCTTCTTACAAAGAAATATCTCGTTTAATTTTTTTGTCTTACATTTATAAACTGCTGAAAATGCGTTGAATATTATAATGACTTCTTATAGGTTGTTGTAATTATAGAAGAAATGTTAAATTTGATACCACGTGGACTCATTAGAGACTAATACAATGAAAAATGCGCTACGATAAAGCTTTTATCAAGAATGTTTCAACAAATTCTCCAAGAATATTTACTCTATATCCTGAATAATGAGACCATTAGTGTTCGAAATTCATAAAATAAGGATCGAATGTCTTAAGTTAGAAATTAATGAGCAACACCAGTACTATTTGGTACACGTGACCTACTTTCAGACATGTAGTTACATTTTAGTAAAGAAATATGTAAAAAGTACTCAATAGCTTTAAATTTAAGTTTTAACGAATTTGAATTTTCTTTCTTTGAATTTCTTTCTTTTTTTTCTTTCTTCTTGCTGGATACAGTTCAGCATTTATAATATAAAAATAGAATTTGAAAATAAAAAATATTGCGTTTATTCAGGCAATCTATTTTTAGTGTTCTCCCCCAAAAGGTCTTATATTCGTTTATATAGTGTTGTGAGGGCGGAAGGGAACAATCCAATCAGACTGTTAAGATTAATATAAAAGAATGGCAGAAGTGAAAGTATGTTAAGTAAAGAAGTTATATACGATTAGTTGAACTAAGCAGAGATTAATATTGTGTTTTCGAAGTCGCTAAATGTTACCACAATTAAAAGAAAACAAAGGTATTTTGCCAAACGTTATAATTTTAATGATGAAAGCTTCATATATTTATTTTAAAACGCATTTATAATTACTGATAAAGGAGAAAATCAAATTGACTTTCTCAGTAAATTATTTTTTATAAAATCATCTTTTTCTTTTTTTTTAAAAGCTTTAGTTATCACTTTTTAATGTTATATGATCTATTGACTGTCCTATTTACTTGACTACCTGTATACATGCATGCTCTGGAAACGACCCTGTCATTTGTATATATATATATATATATATATATATATATATATATATATATATATATATATATATATACATATGTGTGTGTGTGTAATATTAAAATCCCTTATTTACGTATTTTAATATTAATTTAATAACTTTTGTTCATAAAGTGAGTTCGGGGTTTGCGCGGTCATTCTGATTTTTCCCTCCAGACACGCTATAGACTTAATTCAGCCTCTGTCTGTACTACTTTAGCCAATAGTTAGCGTGTTTTCTTTAAACATGGGTATTTTTTATCACGGGATCAATTGTGTTTAGGGATTATTCGTAGTCTTTTTACCTTAGGAATCCCTACTTGAAAAGCTTATGTGCGGGATCACATTGTCTGTGTGCACGAAGTTGTAAAGGTGTTTGCATGTTGTACGGATTTCATGTTTTTTACCAGAAATAAACTGTGTTGTGATTTTGAATGAGTATATATATATATATATATATATATATATATATATATATATATATATATATATATATATATATATATATATATATATATATATATATATATATATATATATATATTCTACACTTAAAGTAGATGTCTAAAGATCTCATTTTAATCCTTTCAATATTAAATACCTCCATCCCGTAAAGTGTCAGATAACGGAATGTTCTCCGGCTAAAATTCTTTTTATACGTCATTTTCAGTTGGTCAAGGAAAATTGATTCGCTTTTTAAATAACTAAATTGCATAAATGCTTGTTTTTTTTAGCTAGATTCAATTATGATTCACCTTTGTGTCTTAAAAATCCGCTGAACAATATTTAGGCTCATAGGAACAAAATCCCGCTATTCTTGGTTTTGTGAAAGACATTTGAGAAAGATGTATTCCTCTTGTAGCACTCGACACATAGTCATTGCCCTGCGAGGACAGTTGCTAAGATTCATATTTTTAATTATTGATAAATGTAAAGTTTCAAAGTTCTGCCCTGATGGCTCACGATTATGATTTATGATTTCTTTTTGCCCGTAAAGCCCATGCAAGTAAAATAATAGGGGATAATTTTCAGTGTAATTAGTAAAAGATATTTTACTAGTGATAAAGATATTTTAAAAGATATTTTTCATAAAAGATATTTTAGAAAAAAAATATATTTTTCTTTAGTATATTTATAAAGATATAGATATTTTTAACCTAAAAATTAACCAACGTAATTATGTCTATATTAAAAATATTTTTAGCAATTCTATCCTCTTCTGGCATTTTTTTTCTAGTAACCTTGGTAAATATCCTTGTTTTCGCTATTAATTGGGCGACTTCGCACGGCCAAGCTTCCGGTCGCATAAGTACCGTAAAATAGCCCGTGACGCTTAAACTGCGTAATCGGCGTCATCCATGTGACTAGTAATTAAAACTATTGATTGGTTGGCCCAGACAACTATTTAACTACGAACTACATGTTTTTGTGGACAGACGTCCGTGACAGATGTTGAATAAATAAACTCTATTCAAATTTCTTTTATTTCTCTGTTGAACGATGGTTTATCACTCGTCGCCCTGACTGCATGAAATTCAAGATGTACTATGTTCCCTTTATGATGAGACAAAATTGTCCTCTCATATAGAAGCATAAAAAATCGGATCACGTGAATATATTTGCTTATATCAACAACAAAACACGTACTTCCTATTTAGTAAAAATCCGCACAATGCTGTTGAAATATGTATTCATCACTTATATACGAATGTAACAAACTTATAACATCTCTGAAAACCTCATTTTCAGCAGATTCCAATTATTATCTATGGAGAAAATGACAGACTGATTCAATGTAAAAATATTAATTAAATTGGGTATCAAACGATACCTTAGCAAATAACGGAAAAGTACAGAAATATTTTTTTAATCACTCAATGCGGAAAAAAAAGCTAGAACCTTTTAGTTTTTTCCGTAATAGAGGTAAATATATAGATTTCTATACATTTTTATTGCGTAGGTAGAACAAAAAAGAATACTTCGGAATAGAGAAAAAAATTGCTTTTCTGAATAAAGTTCAAAATTAATTAACCCAGATACTTTATTTATACAAAAGAATTCATTTTTTACGGTCTAGCAAAGAAGACATTCATTATCCGAAGGGCTTAGGATAAAATTAATTAAAAATACTATGGGGATAAAGCCAAAGGCAGAATGCTAACATTCCAATATTTTCACATTTTATCTTGATATTGACCAATTAAATTACTTTTTTATTATGGGATGCTAACCCTTCAATACAGTTTTCTTTATTTAAGAAAGAGTGCATACATGTCCTAACGTCTCAAAACTACAGAGGAAACTTGGTTAATTAACGAAATGGTTTTTCAGATGAAGAGAGTGAGTTTAACCCCTTGACATTCAAGTAACACGGAATCTGATGTGTCCGAAAAATGCTGTTTACTTCTAGCTAATCTGAACAGTTTTGTGAATATTGAGAAAGAGAATGTTTTATTTTAAAATTTGCATTGCTATGTAACATTTAATTAACGAAATGGTTTTTCAGATGAAGAGAGTGAGTTTAACCCCTTGACATTCAAGTAACACGGAATCTGATGTGTCCGAAAAATGCTGTTTACTTCTAGCTAATCTGAACAGTTTTGTGAATATTGAG
This sequence comes from Pardosa pseudoannulata, assembly GCA_032207245.1. Classification (NCBI taxonomy): domain Eukaryota; kingdom Metazoa; phylum Arthropoda; class Arachnida; order Araneae; family Lycosidae; genus Pardosa; species Pardosa pseudoannulata. The sequence goes on along the minus strand of CM063504.1, from coordinate 26,556,839 downwards.
AAAGAGAATGTTTTATTTTAAAATTTGCATTGCTATGCAACACTTAATGAGATTTATATATGATACTAATGTACAACATTTAAGTAACAACACAAAATTATGATTTAATATAATGCTGCATGACGTTTATCGGAGACAACTATTGACGTCTCGGAGACGTCTAAGTCTACTTTGGCACATGAGATGATTAATGTCTCCCAGACTTCATTGTATGTCAAGGGGTTAAGGTGACCAATCGTCCTCCTCAAGGAAGGATAATCCTCCTTTTTGCCCTGTCCTCCCTCAAAAAGTGTTCTTCTAGATGCTACTATTTTCGTTATGTTATACTAAATATCCCGATTTTTGATATGTAAAAGCTGATTTATAAATATCTACACACAATTTCTCAATTTCTCCTAAAGATAAAACTGCTCATTTAATTTTATGTAGATAGGGAACTTTGTAGTGACTGCAATCGGGGAGATAAAATGATCTTTCACAAAAGTACACAAAAATCGCAATTTTTGATTGTTATCAATGGTGCATTGTATGATGAAAACAAACTGATATTTTCTGATGAACTAGTAGCTTTATTAACTTCTTTCTCAGCTCAAACTTTAATAAATAATATTATCAAGGAATCCCGGAAAAGAATATTATCAAGGAATCGAGAGGAAAATCCGAGAAAAAAAAGTTTGAATTTGCAGTAATAAAGGTGATTCCGAAGCGGAGAATACGCCATTTTTTTCTAATCTCGTGATATTTTATCAGCTAAACTTCTTAGAAGTATAGAATAAAAATGTTAAATTACTAACTTTATTACTTCTATTGTTACAGGACAATAATTACTGCTATTTTTCGGATGTTTTTCGATAGCATATTATTTGATAAAAATAAACTAACTATATTTTCAGACTAGCATATAACCCGTTATATGAAGGGATCAATTAAATTTTTAATTTTTCAAGATTGTAAAATACCTTATAAGGCAGATAAAAACAATGGTTTAGTTTTTAGCTGAGAATTATGTGGTACACGCTCAATAATTTTTTTATCTCCATACTCCTCTAAAGTCTCCCGATACTGTGAATACAGTTTAGAATCACGTTGAATTGAGTTGAAAAGATAATTCAAAGTTTTCTTAGCTACGTCGAAATTATCATTAAATTCTACCCAATATTTTTGCCTCGGCAATTAATAGAAGTAAAGGAATGGAACTATTATTTCTACTACACCCTGGAAGTAGACAGAATTTGTTATTAACACCTGTGATAAAATTTTCATTGAAACAAAAATATCGACGATTAAGTTTAAAGTTATCGCGTATGTACCTATTTAAACCAAATATAAAAGAAAATTAATTACGTAATATCTAAGTTCAGTGATAAAACGTATGAAAATAATGCAGACGATATTTAAATAATTTAAAATAAGAAAGGATTAAATGAGATGGTTAAAAGAATGACGTCATATGCTAGACTTAATGTTATTTTTACCTATTTATTATGTGACAAGTTGATAAATTTAATCACCTGTTTTTTAACCGGGAAAAATAGGGCTTTAAATAATGTCATTAAATGCTAAGAAAGGGGGGAAGGGGAGATTTTGAACGTTGCTAATCCTAACTCATCAAGAATTCAATAGGGTTGCCTCTATCCATTATAGGTCCAACCATTTCAAAAATTTGAGGACAGATGGACAAATAACTTTGGCTATTATTATATAGGGGATGAATTAGTAGCTTTGATTTGATTTGGTTTGGTTTGGAATGCTACGGTCTACTTTTTGTAACACGAGTACTGATGAGACCGGGACCTACAGCTTAAAGCCGATTCCGAACGGCTACGAGCATCCATGCCACTGTGGGATTCGAACCCACGAACTCCGGTACCAAAGGCCAGAACCCTAACCAGACTGCCATCGTTAGGCGAA
>CM063504.1:26517428-26549928 GCA_032207245.1 Pardosa pseudoannulata | reverse complement strand
GATAGCTCTTTATCGAATAGCAATTTATACTGTCAACACGCGTGACTAAAGAAAGATTTTATGAACACTGAAATCGTACAGGGCAGGAAATACTGTTAGGAAAACGCGAGCATCACTTGATTTCGAATTTAGTTAACTTAAAATAAAAAGAACGAGGAGAAAGTTCCTATTACTCAGAATAATATATAAGTAGTACTAGAAGTAATGTGTAATGTGTTTGGTATGGTTTATTTTAAACAGGAGGATCAACTTTTAGCAACGAAGAGCTCTCCCGACAGATAATTGCGGATATTTGATTAAAGCCGATTCTGACAGACAAAAAATGTATTAGAAATAAGAAATATAATTATACACTAGTAAAAGTGCACCGGATAATTCCAATGTAAGGATACATTTTAGAATTGAATAATTCGAAAATAGATAATGCTATAAAGATGCGGTTTCTACCAAACAGATAAAAATTATGCCGGGAATTTTCTAACCATAGAAGACGAGCGATGCCGATCGGTGTGGTACTGCTCTTCGGTATCGCAGTTCGCGGGTTTGAATCCTACTGCTGACATGGATGATCGTAGCCGTTCAGAATCGGAGTTAAGCTGCAGATCCTATTCTCATTAGCTCTCGTGATAGCTGTAGAACATAGTGCTCCAAACCAAATCAAAAAGAAAAAAGTGCTAAATTAATTCTAAGTAATTTTGTCGGAAAGTAATTCTTCTTGCAATCGTAAGATGGTACTGTAATTCTCTGACACTCAGATGATTTGCAAATGAATATTGTTTACCAGTTGCCTCACAAGTAAATGCTAAATTTTTCCCGGTCATTCAGCAGTACGATTGTGATATCACACCTCTCACAGCAGTGAGCAACAATTCTTTCCGTATGTCAGATGCATGTTGCTGAGGGAAGTCTACTTTTTGTATGGACACAAAAGAGTCTTACCTTAAATGGTCTCAATCGTTTTGGTCCTTGCAAAAAATGCCAATGGTTCTTTAGAATCTTGCACATATAGCGATATACCCACAATAGTGGTCTAGCACTTTTACAAATCTTGATGTACAGTTCAAATAAGCGAGTTTTCTAAGCCTACAGCCTTTACCACAAGTATCTGAAGCAAATTCTCTTTTAAATTATCCTCTGCTTTGCATCCAAAACCTTGTAATGAAATTTGAAGATAAACAGCTGAGAGTAACCTCAACTCGTATTTCTTGTATATTGATAGAAAAGTAAATTTTCTTTAGTAGTGATTCTAGTCTTAATTTTACAAAACATTTAAACAATATAAAAGATATATATCTATTTTTTATTGGCATGTTATTTTACCACCTTAATTAAAATATGCATTGACTTAAATCCCATGTAAGGAGTAGCAGGTAAATAGACCAGCTAATTTCGAATCATTTTAAATATTTTGCTACTTTTGGGGTCTTTTAGCAATGAGATGTGCGCAAGAAATTATTCGCACATAGCTACAATGAGATTTTAAAATTAGATTAATTGGACATAGCCATTTAGTAACGACACGTTGCAGATAAACTGGCACTTACGGTTGCCGGAAGTAACCCAAAAGTTGATAGAAAACTACAATTTTACTATCATGTACGTATTCAAAATTTGGTTTCTGTAAGTCAAAGAGAGGGAGAGGGAGAGAGAGAGTACAAACTCTCTCTCTCATTCTCATAATAATGGTATTATAGAACACAGGGACCAAAACGAAAAAATCGATTATATTCCCCAGCAGAGCCTTAAGTAGAGAGCCTTAAATCCAGAATCTTCCGGTCCTTGATCTTTTTGAATTCTAGACTTTTGGTACTTCTGACACTTTAAGTAATATTAACTCCCTTCACACTCACACTCTGCCAGCTTGTGTACATATACGTGGAAATTCGTATAAAGCGCTAAGCAGATATGTATTAACTCTGCAATCCTAAGAAAGAGACTGACAAAAAAAAAAATGACAGTTGGAAAAACGTCCATATTTTGAGCCTATCTGAATTTCCAAACCCCGGATTTGAAGCTCTCTGCTGTATGGAAGAAAGTAGAAAGAACTACTATTTAAAGAGTCGCGGTAGCTCAGTTGTAAAGGCAAAGCTCTCTTAACTGAGAGGTTGCGGTTAGCCAATCTAAGATCCGATGTGTTCGTTAAACGTGACTGGGGATGTAAAATACGTTCGGTGTCACAATGTCCTCCTAATTCTCATTCAATACATGGATGTGGCAGATCAAGAGTCTTCTGCTTGGTCCCTGCTTCACAATTACGAGGAACCACTTGAGTATAAGTCATAGTTTCACCCTTGAGGTGCTCGTTGCAAACAAAAGGCGAACCCCTTTGCCTTAATAGGAATAGCCTCCGGGTTAATCGGGCTTGGTTTGACCAAGTGCATAAGACAACAACAACAATTACTATTTAATGCCTTCTTTTGTGTATGCCTACAAAATGAAATCTAATTTCTATCCGATTGGTGCTGCACCTCCATTTCTGTGGTTGTAAATTTTCAAAGTTTGTCTTGAGTTTAGGGTCTCCCGATTTTATTTGGTCTGTTTTGGAGCATACCAGTCTACTGTTTTGCTACACGAGAGCTAATGACACCGGAACCGAGTGTAAAGTGAGAAAAACGTGGTACTTATACATTGACGATGGTACAAATATAGCCAGTGTGGAAAACTAAAACTAAACAGAATAGAGAAACAACTTTATGCATCTGCTAACTTTTCAGTGAGGAGACATCCCTAAGCCCACAGAGTTACGTTCTCGGAGAGGTTTGATTTGGTTTGGATCTCTACGATCTACTGTTTGGCTACACGAGAGCTAATGAGACCGAGGCCTGATGATTAAAAATTGATTCCTATCGTCTACAGACATAAACGTCAGCAACGGTATTCGAACCAGGTAATACCAGTACAGAAGAGCTGCGCTTTGCCGTTCGGCCATCCTTTGTCGAGAATGTACTCTTAATTCAACGATAAAATGCATTGCTGTAATTTCAGAATTTCGGGGAACTTTAACAAACCAAAACCTTTCCTTCGGGTTCAATTTCAGTTGGGAGATTGTTTATTCTGACGCATGTTTTTAGTAAGTACCATTCTGCAATGAGAAAACTCCCAAGCTTACTTTTTTAAAATCAGTTTAACTTTTACCCCACTCATTCGGGCATCGTTCAAAATGTATCATCCGGTATTATAAATGTGCATAGAATAACTATATTTTATCTTTCAGCAGAGCCATCAACAATTCAGCAGCATTTGTTCGCAGTATAAATTATTTGTGTACGCTGGTATATTTCTAACTATCGCGTAAAAGAGAAACACTAGCGATAAGCGACAAGCCTTGGAATTGAAGTTAGGCGGCGGAAAAAGAAGCATCTGCTCGCGGGCGATAAGTGAACAATGATGGATGGACAGCGAAGCCTCCTTTTCTTGTCAAAGACGACGACATTTCGTCACAAGATGAATGAATATTCCCAGGGCCCGAAGTCAGGACGACAGCTGGACATGATGCGATTCCAATTCTAACACAGACGGACGACAGAATATTTGGGAGATTAAAAAAAATCTGTTCTCAATTTTGTGTTTCACATAGAATAAGAAAATCATAAAACAAAAATAAGTCGATAAATTCCTAACAGAGGCTAAATATACCGATTTAAAATCCTGATCACGTAAAAAACAAAATGTATTTATGTTTCTCGAGATACATTTTTATAAAGAAAAATGAGCATTGAAAATAATAAGAAAATAGTGGTTCCAAAAACTTTATTTTAGAAACGGAACCTCTTTTTTATCAAATGTTAATTAACTGAAATACCATATACATTAAAAATTGTTTTCGGACATTTTATTCACACTTTTAATTCGTCAAAACACGAGAGACATTGTTTGGAAACTGGGTTAATTTTGGGGTGCTACTGTCTATATTTTTGCAACAGGAGGGATAATGAGACCGGGACCAACTGCTTAAAGTCAATTCCGAACGGCTACGAACATGCAAGTCCCAGTGTGATTAGAACACACGAACTCTGGTACCGAAGGTCAACGCTCTGACTACTCAATCACCATTTGGTTGCTCGAACTAGGAGGACATTGCGACCACGAGTCTATTTTACGAGTCCTAGTCGCCATTAATGATCACGATGGATATTTGGCTGGCTTTGATCCCGAGCCCGCGGCCCCCTGGTTTCAAGTGTGGCCTTTGCCAATTCGCTACTACAGCTTTTTAGTAACTACTTATAATCAATTAATATATATACTTATAATACTAATATAACTTACTAATTTGCTATCAAGTATACACTTAAAAATAAATATTTTTTATATTTTATTCATATTTTTAATGAGTCAGAAACATAAAGATAAAAAAAATTTCTGATATTAATATATTTAGTTTTATGAATTAAACGAAAGAAACATTTTCCAAATTATTTTAATTATTTACTAAAAAGATAGAGATTAATTTCGATTGAGAAAAAAAAATATGCATTTAAAAATTAGTTTACCTGGGACAATTTTCAATTATCTACTTCGATACCTATAAAAAAAAGAACTTTCTTTCCTCGACTGATTAAGTACTATTTAAATACTCGATCTGTATTGTAAAAAAATACGGAAGTAAAAACCTTTTTTTTTCAATCTAAAAAGCATTTTTTAACTAAATGTAAAAAGGAAAATTGTATACCATTTTTTACGATGCGGTATATACAACGTTTCTTTGCTCAAAAAGAGGACAATTGTGATAGCTTCAGTTTTAAAAAATATATTTTTGAACTTTCCATAAATTCAGTAGTATCAATATTTACTGAAAATTATGTACGGTATTTTAACTTTAGGTTGAGAGTGTAAATACTAAAAATTGGATTTAAAGGTGACAGCATTTTTTTAAATTGCAAATAGAAAAGAAGCGAAGCTGATAACTGCAGTTTTTTCATTTGACAAATATATTACTTTTTTTTCATGGACTTTATTTGATTAAAATACCATGAAAAAATCTTATTTCTGTCAAGCGATTACGAGATAAAGAAAAAAGAAAGTCCACCGGGTCGTTTTAAAGTAAAAAAAAATTCTTTAGTACATTTTTTGTTCAAAGGAAGACTTCATTACAATCTAATTAAGTACATAAAAATTGACGAATGAGTTAGTGTGTGTATTTAAGACAGTTATTACAAGATAGCTGATAGTATAATGTAATTTAATCATGTGATACCAAAGTTTAAATCAAAATATTTTTTTCTGATGGCTGTTAAATTCCTAGGACTATAGTTTTCGAGGACAGAATCTTCAAATTCGATCCTGCGTTATCCGTGGAGGTTTGCAACCATGTTTTCAAGAAGTAGATCCTAGTTAACCCTTTGACAGTTTCATTTTTTTCCAGAATTCGGTTAAAAAAATGTCATATTTTTTATTGCATTTTTTTGTTCATTTTACATTTTTAAGTTATGTTGTTAAAATTAACATTTCTAATATTTTTAAGCATTTATTACAAATTTTTTTTCTTTCTATGAAAGCATCATAGAACTGAAGTTTACCTTTAGCCTCATCGATATCCGAGTTAATTTTTGGAATTCTATTGAAAGCAAATCTAGGAGACGGATCCGTAGGATTATCACAATTAATTAAAAAAAATTATCTTGCTTGAGTGATTCCATCTGTACTACTATCAGAGTCATTACTATCCATGTCATCTATAAACTTTCGCTGCTATCATTTACAGACAATTCAGTTTCTGATTCCGAGTCACAGTTCGAATCACAAGAATTAGCTCCATACGCTCTGAATTATCCATTATTTAAAAGTAAAAATATATGATTCAACTCTTACATCAATAAAATTATCAGGCGGTTAGTAAAATATAACCAGAAAGCTATACACTGAAAGATAACAATTCGTCTTCTGACACAAAACCTGAGGAAAAACCCGCGCTTTTGAACCAATCAGATTAGAAAATACAATAAACTGCAAACTTCATTTACTGGACAACTGTCGCCAACTATACGAATAATTTGTTACTAAAATTGGAAAAAATACGGCGGAAACAGTGCAAGTGAAATAGAATTCAGATTGCCGTACGCCATACGGGCAAATCAGTAAAGGCTCGAAAGCTGTGCCCTACGGCATACGGGCAAAACAGGGAAGGGGTTAAACGATAGCAAACCTTTTTGAGAAGTGAGTCAAATTTTGTTCACTATTTTTTTAACTTTCCCATGTCTCACGAAATTAATGGAAAAGGGACTGGGGATCAAGGTTGGGATAAAATTGGTACCAAAATTTTGTTAACCGAAAGACTTGAGTTTGTCCATATTGCATACAGTCGTTTTATTGTTTTAAATCTTACCATACTTATCAAAGCATTTTGTCTTATATCGTCTAGAATTTGTATAATATACTTTTACTTTTTAACCAGTGACTTAGTAAATGGCTACAACTAAAATTATTTATGTTTAGATTACAATGATTTCAGAAACCATCTTATTAACGTACTTGATATACTTAACACCAAGGTTGCCAATTGCTTCAACACGAGTTATATCTTCGTTCTACCATGCAAAAATGTGTACACTAACTTACTTAATGGGCAACTGCCATGAATCATAAATATATTTAATGACCTTATAGAAAATTAGTTAGGCATAGTTTAATTTATATATATTTTTTTTTTCAAATCGGGACATTAGGTATTTATGCTTTAATTAAAAAAAAAATTCCAACATGTACGTCATTTAAAAATCTTTCATGTGCTATAAGTTCCCCACAACTGTTCTAGTCAACTGAGTTCTCAACTAGCTAAACTGCTATTAGTTTGTATGTTTTACTACATTTTCTTAAAATTGTCTTAGGAATTCGAAAAAGAAAAAGGAAACCTAACCAGATGCCTAAAGAATTCAGGATAGATAGTATCGCTACAGTTCGAATCTATAAACGTGTACATTTCTGGAAAATTTTTCTCTTTCTAAATGTCTTTTTACATCACATCCTAAGAATAACATTCTCCAGATCAAGTGTCTGGTATGGATGTGGTTTTAAATCGAGAAACAAAGTGTTTATTATCCTAAACTTACAAGTTCTCAGAACCCAAAACTTAACGTTTAGCCGCATTCTCCTTGAGACAGATTTTGAAATTTGAAGAATTTTGAGGTTACTGTCACTCGTTGAAATAAGCGAAGGGTGTTTTTAGGGTGGTAAGCGGTAACTAACAAACAATATTGGTTACGAAGTAGGTGTATGATGATACGAAGTTTTCTTTAATTAAAATTTTGATTTTCCGACAGTTCTAATAATGTGCAAATTCTAAACCTTATTTTTATTAACATTAAGTTCCAATCTATTTCCTGAAAGCATTCACTCAGTTAGAAATAAACCACATGCATTACACACAATGCATAACTAAAATATTTGTTTACGAAATTATACAGTTGACAAAGTAACAATATTGGGGAAGCATTCACGATTAAAACTGTTAAACATTAGAATAACCGATTAGTGTCTGAGGTAAAGAAGACACTTATGTGGTTCTGCAAGAACTAGTGAATTACAGAACTGGTAAAATCTCTCTCGAAATATGCTGTCTGAAATTCAACATTAATAGATGTATATCAGTGGTGCTCAAAATATTTTAACAAGTGTCTCGTCCTTTTATGGAAAACTTTGTCATGATCCCTGGGTTAAAAAAAACATAGTTTTGATTTTATAAATAATATATTTTTTTCACAATTTCATTGATATCAATTTCACTGATTTTACATGTTAAATAAAAGCCTTATTTTTTTACTGCGAAATATTTAAGATTGCGTAAAATATTTCTTGGAAAAGCGTAGATGGGTCGCGACGTATGAGTTGGGCATCAGTGGTGTACGCGGAGCAATACCATGCAATATTGAGAATGTATGAATACATACTTATGATTTAAGTTTGAACTGTTTCCTTGTGCTTAAGGTAAAATGACGTAGCTCTTCAGATTGGGATATTAATGTTAGTGCATTTAACTATCCAGTAATACCTACTTGAAAAAACATCAAAGTTAATTCACTTCGTTATCATACAAAGAAATACACCTAAGGAATAATAACTAAGTGCATAAATCTTATTTACAACTAACTTCTTTCAAAATCAAACCCTTAACTGCTAAATGTGTGTATATACAATATGCAGTATGTGCATTAACTTCAAAGAGCATATACATACATCTACCTCAAATATATTCCTCGGTAATGTCTTGCTTGTCGCCACATAAGTACGTGCATTAATTTGAAATGCTGCAATTTCCCCTAGATTATTTAATTTTGTAAACTTTTCTCTGGTTCCTAAGAATAAACCATTTTTAGACTGAATCTGTTCCTCTGCTTTTCCTAAATGTTTTGCATAATTACGCGCTTATACGGAATATTGTAGTACTGGGAAACAAATTGCAAAAGTTTTTGTCAGAAGTTCAGAAACTAATATGACTATTACAAGGTATCATAACAAGGATGAACTGTGGCAAATATTTCAAACAGAATTTATACTATAGTGAGATTTAAAGAACTGATTGAATGTTATTCCAAATTATTTGGGTCTGTATGGAATTGGAAGAAAGAGTTACAAACCTCTTTGACCTATAACATCTGTGTTGCATTATATAGTAGCTCTAAAGGTGGTATGGACGAAAAAAAAATTTAAGGGGGCACATAACTTTTAAGCTTTTAAAAGCTTTATTTTTATATTCAAAAACTCTTGAAATAATAAAAAAAAGTTCTTATTTTTTAGAAACGAAAAGTAAATTCAGCAAAAAAAAATTAAATAAAAGTAAGGAACAAATGTTGAAAAGCTCGAGTATTTACAACAATTATTGAAAAGATAAGGCAAAAAAAAAAATCTTTCATTTAAAGTTGCTTTAGGAGTATATGTCCTCTTAAATTCATTGCCTTTAAGTCTGAATTCTGCTCATACCCAAGAAATTATAATTATACTTCTTTATTAAAAGTTGGCCTAAATGTTTGAAGTACTTTTATACATTTTTAATGTCTAAAGATTTTAAATTAACCGACGCAAATATTCCTTTTCTATGTTAAACTTATTTAACTTTCACCGGAACATCTACATTCAAGACGGCATCAGACTTCAAAAATCTTTCTATGAGACTAAACACGAAAGTCTAAAATTAACACGCACTTGTAAGCAAATCTTTTAACCTTTTGTTCACAAGTAGATCGTTGAAAGTTAAAAACATGCTCTGCAATATAACAACATTTACTAAAACTTTCTTTTCAAGAAGTCAAATATTTACATATAAATAGAGGCGGGCACAGTAAATATGACAAAGTTTCAGACGATTGAATTAACAGGTGCCATTCATAACCGCGTAGTTGTCCCACATTCGGATGAATCTCATTCACCACTCTTCTTTTTTATCTTTTCATTCACTTTAATATTTTACTCCGAATTTGACGAAGTGAGGACTCCGACCTCTTACCTCCTTTCTTTCTTTACTTCTTGTGACGCCCACATGTCTCTCTCCTTTTGATGCGTTCGGATTAAGGGCATGTCTTCTTAATGGGTGCGCATATCCAGGCATCCCAGCACTGTTAGAGCGCGATAAAAAGGTTAGGCGTTAATGACATCCGACCGCTGTGTTGATGCCGCGGTTATGAATAAAGCGAATTCATAAAAGAGTGTGGGAGACGTACTTAGGAAAAGTTCGAGGCGTGGAGAACTTCAAATAGACACGCTTTTCTCAAACAACAAAAGGGGATTAGACACAGGAGGAACACGAATGTTTATATTCTTGCAAAATAGATGGCGTCCACAGTCAGAATGATTTATGAAGGGTTTATTCGGAATGATTTATTCCTTATCGGACGTAGGCGAGTTGAACAAATCGTCTTATGACATTGTAATTTTGATCATAATTGTTATTTTCAGAGTTTGTCCTACTAAGGGGGATGGATTGAAGTCAAGAGGAAGGGCTGCCTCCTAGAGATCTATATTCTCCGAACTCCCATCTGGGTCTGGTCTATATGATATGGGATAGTAGTTATCGTGTGGGATGAAATCCTGTTCTGGTAAGTTCTAGCTCTTACAAAAAGCCAAAACATCTTTCTAAATACCTAGAAAACATGGAGGAGAAATCTGTATGTATTTCCTTTGGAAGGTCGACAGATGGGAAAGTGGTACAAAGCAAACATACCTATTTCTGAGGATGCTCAAACTTAAGAGGTTTTGCCAGGATGGCAATACGAACTCTTTACACCCGTAAAGGTTTTAATGGCATCCGACATCTACATTGATAACACGATTTATTAAATAAAGACACTTTATGTTATAAAAGCATATGGGACACACTTTCAAAATTTTTAGGAGTGAAGCCTACAACTACGCATACTTCTCAAACAGAAAAACAGGATTAGATACAGAATAGGCATGGATATTGGTATTATCACACAATAGATAGCGTTTACTGTCTGCAAGATCTATGGAGGGTTTAAGCATAATAATTTTTTTTTCAATCGGACGTAGGCGAGTCAGTTGATGTTGAAGTCAGTCACCATGCAATAATACTCACAATCGGTACTTTTATGTTTTTCATAAATCACGGATCTACTTTAAACCAATCAAGAGTGATTGGCAATTCTGCTAAAACTAAAAACGAAAAAAATTGTCAATTATAATACTCCCTTTATTAGTTCAAACCAGTAATATAATTGCTGTTGTCGCTCAAAAAAATCTGAATCTCAGAATGCCGGGTGATTGTTATCAACCAAATAGAATTGTTTAAAATATAAGGAAAAATAATTAATTTTTTGTTTGTCTCAGACACCGGGTGTTTTTATATGTCGTTGTTTGAAGGTTTATGATTGATTAAACTTAAGTTTCCAAATTCAAATAATAGAAATGAATAAAATTTAAATAGTGGATTTATACCATAGGCAACCATCTTTAAAATGCATATCTCAAAATCAACAACAAAAGAGTAAGAATTATTTTAAGAACTACTTTGGTTAAGCCTAGTAAATCATTAAGTACCATATTTTATATGGGTATAACATAGTTAACAACTCGTTAAATTTTACCAACTCTGTCAAAATCTAGCTTGTCTCCAAAAACTGCACGATTGTCAAAATTCTCTTTTCCTATACGGCGAGAATTTAAATGATCTCTTGACATTATGTTCACGAATGATGGAAACTGATAGAACAGTACATAGAACGATTTACATAAATAACCAATTCAGCAAGAGCTTAATTCTAAATTGAAATTTGGATTGTGTTTTTCGCCATCATGACTCAAGAATCGAACTTAGTAACTCATTTATATGTGTGTTAAGACGGAAAGAGTTTGATATCTGGGAAAAGTATAACAAAATCTACCGATTTATTTTTAAAAGTTGTACACAGATCACCGATAGAAATAAGTTTAGAAATTAAATAACAAGCGTCTATTTATGAAACACGTGAAAACTTATTAGCGGTTGTTGCAATAAAACAGAAATCTAAACCCGATGGCACAACTAAAAAAATATGCGCAAAAGATATCTGATAAGATGGAGTAGTGCGTTAGTTGTGAATACTAAATAAAAGTAAAAATATCTCAGAAATTAAAAAAAGACCATTTGGTCCTTAGCTTTCTATTAAGCTTTTGCACAGTAGAATCAAAGAAGGTTTACTGTCCAACAAAGAACATATATATATAATTAAATATAAAATTTATTTGAAAACACAATATATACATAATAATATATGTTTAGAAGATATAAATAGAACAATTATATATATTTATAAATTATATTTGTATAATATATTATTATGTAAAACATAATATATATATATCTTAATATATATTAAAATAAACTAATTAAATATATTAAAGATGTAATATTTTATTTAAAGATAGGATTATATATTATTTTTATACAAATGTTTATAAAGTCTAAAATTAAAGAAATATAATAATTATTTATACAAAAATATATATAATAATTTTATATGTTGTAATATAATATATAATTTAATATATATATATATATATTAAAATATATATATATATTTATAATATATTTTTTATAAAACATAGAATAATTATTATAAATTCTATTTTAATGATATGCATATTTGAATTAAATATAAATTATATAAAACACAAGGATTTTAATTAATTTTTTCAAATTAATTTGATAAGATTGAATTGACACTACAATTGCATATATTTTATATATATTAGATTTTACAAATTTGCAATAAAATTGGTAAAAAAATAATTTTTAATTTTATAAATTATATATAAATGTTTTTTGTACAAAAACACCACTAAATTAAATACATATATTTCCATTGATTAAACTTCAAGTAAAACAAAATAGACATGAGATATAAGTTCGTACTCAAATTACTAAAACATTTCATGTTTATAGAGTATCAACATTTAATTGAATAAAACCAAGATTCCATATATTTTGAACAATAAGTTTGAACAACTGTTATTCTATTCGTTTAAAAATTTAACATTTAATAATAAAATATATATTATTACAATGAAATACAATTTACATATATATAAATTTATTTTTAGTTTTTTTACAATTCAATGTTTTTATATAATTGTATTTTATTTTTATAAACAAATGTATTTCATGTTAAACTTTAATTTATATTACACATCTTATCTTTATAATAAATATATTTTTATGATAATAATTTTCATTAAATTCTTTAATTGTAAATTATTATTATTTAAATTATTATTATTATTATTTAACTTGTTATCGCCATCATCATTGTAGCCCCAAATATTTTCTTAAAAGTTATTTGCTTTTGTTTATAGATGATTATAAATTTAGATATGAATAATAAGCATTTTTTAGATTCTCATGAAATTGTTAAAGGAAAAATAGAGATTTGTTCAACAACTGAAATTATATGCTATGATTAAAATTATTCTAACATTCTCCAATAACTAAAACTAACGCTGAACTGCAGATCGTACAAGTAAGAAATACAATTAATCTATAACATTTTAATTGGTACCAATTTTATTTTTATGTTTGTTTACAATTACCAATTTTTTTATTGATGAATTGTATCTTTAGATTTGCTACTACACCAAAGTAGATGTTTCATTGTTAAACTTTAATTTGACTTAGTCCTCTACAACGGACAATCAAATAAATAAAATCTTTATAATAAATATATATTTTTATCGATAATATATAATATATTAAATATATTATATATTATTATTATTAATTATTATTATTATTACTTAAATTATTATTATTATTATTGTTATTATTATTTATTTAAATATATTTTTAATCGATATTTGAAAAAAACATCTTGTCAAATTAAGGGTTAATGCCAATTTTTACCAATTTTCAGACAATTTCTAAGAAGTAGGTTTTTAGGACGTTTTAGATTTTTTAAAAACTTGTTATGTCATACAATTTTGTTTTCAGAGATTTAATAATGATTTAATGGTTTGACAATTTTAAACTTGGTGTAAACTTGGGGCGTAAATTAAAAGACAATGTGATTTCATATGTGTTTTTCAAAATTAATGAAATTATACACAACGTTGATCTGTTTTATGACGTATTTATGTATGTATATAAATCCATGGATGTATAAGACGCATGTACGCATGTATATAATTTGTGTGTGAGTAACTGAATTATTATTTACGAAGATTGAAAGTTCACTGTATTTTGTATTAAGACTCTTCCCGAAAAAATAATTTTGCTTGCTTCACTCTGACCGATTTATTAAATTTATGAGCCTAAGTTAAATTTTCTTGATCTTAGCATTTCGTTTTGAAACCTGAATTTAGGTCCGGACAAAAACTCTAAGAAACGTTGATCCATATAAACATTCAGTATTTTCTTAAACTTGTCTATTTCGATTTCAGTGAAAATTATCTCATTTACAGTGCATTTCTTTAAGGAGAATGCATTTACATTTCAGCCTTTTTCGTATACGTTCTCAGAATTCAACACGTAAACTCAAAATTAAGACTTTAAGCATCGTTTAAATGTGAGGAAACGTTATTTTAGTTGCTATAATACTCTCTCGTTTCCTATTAAAGCACACAAATCCTTAGAAAAACTTTCATTTTCAAGATTACGACTTTCCCAGCGGGGCAAACTACCTTTACGATGAGGTTGTTAGGAAGGTGGGAGGGTAGGGGGTAGGAAAGAGACATTAAACTCTTTCTACAGAGTCCCTCTTTTATGAGGCGTGATTCAATTACACGATCTGCATCCAATTACGCGATACAGATCAGGAAATTTCCGGCGAAGAAATAATGATCCACGTTGGCGTCGCAACTGTAAGCCAAACACACAAGGCTCGGGATGTTTTTTCTTTCTTTCCGGGAATGTTTGATACACGTGTTGATATTCATGCGTGGAATGCCACGTCCTCTGCATTAAGAACATCGGCAAGATAAAAGCGAAGAAAATTAGATAATTTCTTATTCCAATGCCATTTTGTTATAAGGCTACATTAGCGAAAACATAGCATTGGACACCCCCGTTTTGGGTCTATTTTTTTATTTGGTTCAATGTGGAGACATCTGTCTTTATATGCGTTCCACATGATAGTTGATTGTCCTTCCTGTTACTTTAAACCAGGGATAGACAAACTTTTTCGGTCAAAAATAAGAGAAAATTAAGTTTGGCGGACCAAGATAAAATTTTAAAAACAATATTATTACGATATATACAGTATTACAATTTATATAAGTTAATCAGGGCCGTAACTAGGTCCTTTAGAGCCCGTGGCAAACAACTGGCCTGCTCCCCTACCACCAAATATAGTGAGAAAATATATAAACTTGCTTTTTATTGTATATCATATATTCAGAATGAACTCACAATCTTTTTATTCTATATCATATATTCAGAATGAACTCACAATCTTTTTATTCTATATCATATATTCAGAATGAACTCACAATCTTTTTATTCTATATCATATATTCAGAATGAACTCACAATCTTTTTATTCTATATCATATATTCAGAATGAACTCACAATCTTTTTATTCTATATCATATATTCAGAATGAACTCACAATCTTTTTATTCTATATCATATATTCAGAATGAACTCACAATCTTTTTAATTCTTAAAGTGTTCCTAGTATATTAATTTTTATTTTTTCTTCATTTTTTACCTTCTTAATACTTAAAAATGTTTTTGAACCCTTTGGGAATATTATTTTGCTGGCGAACGGCATAGTTTATTTGAAGGGATTATATTTTTATTTGGACGTTGAATTTTCATAAAAAAAAATTGGGGAATACCTAAATTTAAATTTAGTTTTAATAACCGGCATAAATTAAAAATTTAATACGAGTACCCGGATTTATATTAAGCCTTATTAGTCGTGTTTGGTAAACATTTTGTAAGAAGCCATAACAAGTTTAGACTCTAAAAACATTTTAAAAAATAAGAAAATTCACGAAAAAAATTTTTAAATACATTCGATTTCATAATAAAAAATTACTTTTCAACTTCAGAAATAAGGATTTTATTTCTATCGGAGGAATCATCCTCTTTTGGACCCCATTTTCCTTACTATGCGGCGCCCCTATCACTGATGCGCCCATGGCAGATACCACCTTTGCCACGCCCTAGTTACGGCCCTGATGTTAATGAGATGAATGAAATTGCGATTTCATTTTTAACAGTTCCTTATATTGATGTTCGAAGTGAGAGCTACTGATTTTAAGGAACAAAGTTAAATGTTCATCTGTCAGTCTAGTTCTGAAATTATTCTTTCTAAGGTTCATAGTTGAAAATACTTGTTGAGATATATAAGATGAAGCAAACAAAGCACTGATCTTCGGGGCATGAGGTATTAAATTCGGGATATAATATTTATCCAAAGTGGAAAAGGAGATGGATATATATAATATATTAATATATATTTCTTTTAATTTGCCTCGGACTGTCAACTTATAATTCTATCCGCGGGCTGGATAAAACCCTCCGGTGGGCCGTAGTTTGGACATACCTGGCTTAAATCATTAAAGGCTGCAATTATTTCTGCAAATATATATTGATGAATATATTAAATCGAAGTTATTATGAACAACTCGGAATTTAAAAGAGAAACGGAGAGAGAAAGAGTAAATTTATGATGTCAATTTTTGGATAAAAATAAAATAACCAGCAAATATGTTTTCAAACTGAAAAATGACGACACAGGATAAATTATTACCTCTACGATTTTAATTATATTTTAGAATTTTTTAGTACTATGAAATCATTCCCTAAAAAACCTTATTTTTTCATTAAATTTTCTTGCATTATTTAAATATCGTCTGCACTCTTCTATAATTACCACAGGGTCGCAAGGGGAACCTTGATCATAAATAATAATATCAAATTTCTATTGTTATTTTATATGCACTTTTCAATTATTAATTTCTATTATTTAACTTCTCTCTTGTCAGTTTCAGATTTTGTAATCAATTTTTAAGTACCTCGTTGATTAACTAGAGATTTGAAAATTTACACATAGGTTCAATTTCGGTGGCATTGCAATACTGAATGCTAAAAAAAATTAGATTTGAAAAAAGTTAATTTGGTAAATTCAAAAAGCTATTCAGAGTACTAGGAATCGAAATGCAGAGATTTTAAACTAGTATCGCCATCTACTTGCAAGATTATAACTAAAATGTGAAACTAAAATTCAAAAGTGATTGTACAAAATTAAAACAATGGCTCCTGATTCTTTATTTTTAGTCGCATAAGTCATTATAGCAACTGGCCTTTATCCTAGAAGTTCCCAGAGACATTTTTCTATATTATTGCTATTCTATATTTCTGTTCTATGTTTCTATTCTATATTCTATATTGCTATCTATATTCTATAATTCTATATTATTAAGAACTTTTCACTGTTTTCCTTTTTTATGCACTGTTTTAAAATAAATTTTTACTTTTTAATGCATTTTTTATCGATTTGGTGTTAAATAAAGTTATTTTTACAAATACAGTTTTTCATATTTATTTTATCTATTAAGTAAAATTAATTGAAGTCAATAAAAGTTGAAAAATATCATATACTTTATTATACATACATTCTGTATGGTTTTCAGCTATGTATCTTTTGAAAAAGTAAATTCTGAAATGAAGCTTGAAAATCATAAAATATCGATCTAAAACGGCAAAATTCTAAATAATAGCATATATTTGATAAATTTCAGGGATTATTCATAGGATTTTTGTCTACATTCATTAAAAAAGAACAATCTTTTCAAGTATACATAAAAATTCTACAAACTATTTTTTACTGTCCTCAAACAAGGATGCTCGGTGATAACGCTTAAAATCACTCTATACCAAAATTTAAATTCAGCTTAACTCAGAAACAGCCTAATGAAAACTCCCTAAGAGATATTTTTACCTTAGATAAAAGTAGATCAAGTAAAAATCCTGACAGTTTGAAAAAAAATTTAAAAGAAAAATCTCCAAATACAATTTTTAAAATCCAGGAATCTCGAAATTAATCGAACAAAAGTAAAAATTACTTTGGGATCTAGAAATAGGACGCGAAATTTTTTTTAGAAAGTGATGACTTTCTCATACAATTCAGTATCCCTTTTTCAAACCCTTTTTCCCCCTTTTCACTACTTTTTTTTTTCGAATCAACTCTACATTTTTAAAAAATTTTTTATTTTTTATTTTGAGCGTTGGAATTCAGGGTTGATAATCTAATTTCTCAAAATTACTTTTTCACTACAATCTTTCAGTCTTCTCCGTTTTCAATCTGCTCTGTTTCAAAAGGTTACAAGGTTTCTTTTAAAATTTTTATTTTTTGTATTATTTTCCCTTCAAGATTAAAAAAATGTTTAGGGTGAGAATTTTTTTTCAACAAAAGGTGAAAAACAAAGAACCGTATCGAACTCTAATATCATTTTGTACACAAACACGTTTGTACAGCTTAATTAAAAATGAAAAAAATATATATTTGCTTTTCATTACTTTTTTATGCACTTCAAAAGAACGGAAAATGTATAAAGATTCTTTCCAGTCTCTACAGTATTTTAATTTATTGGAAGAAACGATAGAGAGGAGGAATTAATGTAAATTTTTCTACTGATGGAATGAAAAAATAAAAATACGAATTTATATAATACTTCGCACTATACTGTAAATGAATTTCAGTAAAAGAAAAAAACCTAATTCAAATTTCAAATCAGAAAATTTTTCATTTTGGAGTTCTTTAAAATGTTGCTTACGTTACAAATAATTAGTAACAACAATATAACTTAAAATAATATTATATAAAGTGCACTTGCATGTATGTAAATTAAATTTTTTTTAAAATAATTGCAAAGAGTTTTAAAATCATACTTAAATCAAGGCTGTAGGAAGTACTTGACAATTACTAAAACTCTTTCATGTAGAAATTTCTTTACAATTATTATTAAAGATCTTGTAATCTAATAACTTTCTTACCAGCTTTAGAGTTATTTGCAATGCAATAAAAGGAATAAAGTTCATTTAAAAAAAAATCATTGACGTTTCCTATGAAGATTAAAGATTAGCCTAGCAAAATAATTTAGTTTTTAAATCACTCTAGACCAAAATTTAAATTCAGCTTTACTCAAAAACAGGCTAATGAAAACTCCCTAAGAGATATTTTTACCTTAGATAAAAGTAGATCACGTAAAAATCCTGACGGTTTGAAAAAAAATTAAAAGAAGAATCTCCAAATACATTTTTAAAATCCAGGAATCTCGAAATTAATCGAACAAAAGTAAAAATTACTTTGGGATCTAGAAATAGGACGCGAAATTTTTTTTTAGAAAGTGATGACTTTCTCATATAATACAGTATCCCTTTTTCAAACCCTTTTCCTCCCTTCCCACTACTTTTTTTTCGAATCAACTCTTTATACTTTTTAATTTTTTTTTTATTTTGAGCGTTGGAATTCAGGGTTGATAATCTAATTTCTCAAAATTACTTTTTCACTACAATCTTTCAGTCTTCTCCGTTTTCAATCTGCTCTGTTTCAAAAGGTTACAAGGTTTCTTTAAAACTTTTATTATTTTTTATTATTTTCCCTTCGAGATTAAAAAAAAAGTTTAGGTGATAATTTTTTTTAACAAAAGGTGAAAAAAAACCCGTATCGAACTCTAATGTCATTTTGTACACAAAAACGTTTGTACAGCTTAATTGAAAATGAAAAATATATATATTTGCTTTTCATTACTTTTTTGTGCACTTCAAAAGAATGGAAAATGTATAAAGATTCTTTCCAGTCTCTACAATAATTTAATTTATTAGATGAAACGACAGAGAGAAGGAATTAATGTAAATTTTTCAACTGATGAAATGGAAAAATAAAAATACGAATTTATATAATACTTCGCACTATATTGTAAATGAATTTTAGCAAGAGAAATATCGAAGTAAACCTGTTTCAAATTTCAATTCTGAAAATTTTTCATTTTGTAGTTCTTTGAAATCATTCTCTTTAAAATTTCACGTACGTCGCAAATCATTGGTAGCAACAGTGTAATTTAAAATAATATTATATAAAATACACTTGCATGTATGTAAATCTTAAAAAGACAGTTTAAATAATTGCAAGTGTTTTAAGGTCATACTTAAATCAAGTCTGTAGGAAGTACTTGACAATTACTAAAATTCTTTCATTTAGAAATTTCTTTACAATTATTATTAAAGATCTTGTAATCTAACAACTTTCTTACCAGCTTTAGAGTTATTTGCAATGCAATAAAAGGAATAAAGTTCATTAAAAAAATCATTGACGTTTCCCATGAAGATTAAAGATTAGCCTAGCAAAGTAATTTATTTTTAAATCACTCAAGACCAAAATTTAAAATCAGCTTAACTCAAAAACAGGCTAATGAAAACTCCCTAAGAGATATTTTTACCTTAGATAAAAGTAGATCACGTAAAAATCCTGACGGTTTGAAAAAAAGGTAAAAGAAAAATCTCCAAATACATTTTTAAAATCCGGGAATCTCGAAATTAATCGAACAAAAGTAAAAATTACTTTGGTATCTAGAAATAGGACGTGAAAACTTTTTTAGAAAGTGATGACTTTCTCATACAATATAGAACCCCCCGCCCTTTCAAACCCTTCCCCACTTACCACTACTTTTTTTTCGAATCAACTATACATTTTGAAATTTTTTTATTTTGAGAGTTGGAATTCAGGGTTGATAATCTAATTTCTAAAAATTACTTTTTCACTACAATCTTTCAGTCTTCTCCGTTTTCAATCTGCTCTGTTTCTAAAGGTTACAAGGTTTCTTTTAAAATTTTTAATTTTTTTTTATTATTTTCCTTTCGAGATTAAAAAAAAGTTTAGGGTGAGAAGTTTTTTTAACAAAAGGTAAAAAAAAAGAACCGTATCGAAATCTAATGTCATTTTGTACACAAAAACAGCGTAATTGAAAATGAAAAAATATATATTTGCTTTTCATTACTTTTTTGTGCACTTCAAAAGAATGGGAAATGTATAAAGATTCTTTTCAGTCTCTACAATATTTTAATTTATTGGAAGAAACGATAGAGAGAAGGAATTAATGTAAATTTTTCTACTGCTGAAATGGAAAAATAAAAATACGAATTTATATAATACTTCGCACTATACTGTAAATGAATTTCAGTAAGAAAAATGTCGAAGTAAACCTGTTTCAAATTTCAATTCTGAAAATTTTTCATTTTGTAGTTCTTTGAAATCATTCTCTTTAAAATCTCACGTACGTTACAAATCATTGGTAAAAACAGTGTAACTTAAAATAATATTATATAAAGTGCACTTGCATGTATGTAAATCTTAAAAAGGCAATTTAAATAATTGCAAGTGTTTTAAGATCATACTTAAATCAAGCCTGTAGGAAATACTTGACAATTACTAAAACTCTTTCATTTAGACATTTCTTTACAATTACTATCAAAGATTTTGTAATCAAATAACTTTCTTTAGCAGTTTTTGCAATGGTATCAGAGCTATTTGCAATGGAATAAAATTAATAAAATTCAGGAATAAAGCTCATTTAAAATAATCATTGACGTTTCCCATGAAGACTAAAGGTTAGTCTAGTAAAACAATTTAGTTTTTAAGGCCAAACTTGGAGGTTAAAAAATACTGTCCAAAACAGGATCGTGAGAGAGATGTTTTCAGTGTGATAGAAGCCTTTGAAATGTCGCTTCTTAAACGTTGTTTTAGTCAATTGAAATATAACATTTTGTCACATATAATAGAGAAGGAATGCTAATTAAACGTAATAGCATAAAAAAA
Source organism: Pardosa pseudoannulata (assembly GCA_032207245.1). Classification (NCBI taxonomy): domain Eukaryota; kingdom Metazoa; phylum Arthropoda; class Arachnida; order Araneae; family Lycosidae; genus Pardosa; species Pardosa pseudoannulata. The sequence continues at coordinate 26,528,682 of CM063504.1, read as the reverse complement.
TCTTCAAAAGAGCATGATGAGGAAGGTTGGGAGCAATCTTCTGTCATTACCGAAGACTTAGTACGAAAAGGTGAGGGGAACTCTCGAAAGAATAGAAGTTTTATGGTTTCATCTTTATTAACTGAGTATTCTAAAGTTTCCAGATGTGTCTTTTAAGGGATTGAGGAACACCATTGAAATTATACTAAGCTTACCTCTCACTTTAGAACGAAGGTTCACTGAGGATCACAAAACGAAAGGTTTAGCCAATGGGTATCCATACAGCATATATGCATAAGGAGAGAATTCGAAAGCTAGTTCTCCGATACGGTAAATGTCTTGATAGTGGTGGATTGGTTAGGCTTCGTTTGGACAGCTACAGTCTACTGTTTTGTTGACGAGGGCTAATGAGACCAGAACCTACTGCTTAAAGCCGATTTCGAACGTCTACGAACAACCGTGGCAGATGAGGGATTCGAACCTGGGAACTTCGGTACCGAATAGCAGCGCTCTACCATTCAGCCACCATTTGGCAGATAGTGGTGGAAATTGAAAAAGTAGATTTAAGTACAGGCTATCATGTAAAAATAAAATTGAGATATAAAGTGTACACTTACGTGTATTTAATTTCATAATGAAACACGATTAAAAAAGCTACTTTATTTTTTTAAGTTAAATGTTTTAAATAAATAAAAAATTGTAATAAGACAAATAATTTCTTAAGCCTTTATTCATTTCATTATAAATAATTCACTGATATTTCACTGCAATCATAGCATCGATTTGCGATGTATAGTTCGTTATAGTGAATGACTTTTGTTCCATAAAGCCACTATACTTTAATAAAACAATTCCATTTGACAGTTAAAGTAAAAACTCACTGTTTAGAAACTACAATTCCAGTAATTTAGATCTCAAAACATTAATTTTCACAAAACATTTCCAGGACGTAATCGAACGACAACCAACGCCATCTATTCTAGAAAGGTGTTTGTCTTTAACTTCATACAAAGTCTCTGAAAAGAAACCATTTTTCATTCCATTTAGATTGTACATCTAAAACCTTTTTTGATAAGTCTGCGAGACAAGAGTCAAGATTAAACGATTTAAGTTTCTGACAGAAGGTTTCTTTTCATGAAATAAATGGACGAATTGAATTTCATTTCCAAAAAAAGATATTACCAAACATTTTACAAGGTAGAAACCTTAAGCATTCATCCCGGAATTATTTTTAAAGTAAAATATTGGAAAAATGAAACCTTTTTCAATACAGAGACAGTTTTCATCATGTAGTGGTAAACAAATCGATAAAATCGTCTGTTTTTACAAAGTTTTTACATTTTATTGCCATTTTTTTTTCCACGAAATAATTTTCGCTTTGAAGTGAAATATTATCACATCTGACGGTTCATAGAATATCTTGCGAAATTGGAAACTTTTGAGTCAATTCAAATTAGCACACCTTGACAAATATTTAGTTTTCTCTTCTTAGAAAAAGGAAGAAATGTTTAATTTCGAACTGATTTTGAATTAATCTTTCTTTCGGAAATATTTTTAAAAGAGAACAAAAGTCTCCGTTAAAGCCTTTTCATGTTAAATTACATTGTATCATTAAACATCTAAAAATTTATTTTGAAAATGAATTTTTAAGGAGCTTGCGCCAGTGCTTTATATAGCTAAATGAAAAAAAGTTTAATGCTTTAGTATAAACTATAGATACTTTTATTCATAAATAATTTTCAATTTGAAGATTAAGAATAATGTTAATAAAATTGAAATTTGAACTCTCGAAATCTGCAATGTTGTTTATGGCATGCTTTACATCGCCATTGTTCGAATTTCAATTTGGTAAATTAAACAGATTATTTCCGAGAAAATGAGATTAATTGAATCATTAATGAAATATTTACAATAAAGTAAATAATTTTTCGAATTTTCTACTTTTTGAAGTTATTCTTAAGAATAAAATTAGTCATTTGCCAATTAGAAATATTTTTCAAGGAATATATATATATATATATATATATATATATATATATATATAATATATAATATTATATATATAACACAAAAAATATAATTTATTTTATTCACTCAAATGTTTTACAATACTGAATAGTTATTCTTATTACCATGTACTACATAAACGAAACAGTTATTCGTATATGTTATCTTAACACATAATAACTATAATATATATAATAGCATTTATTTATTTATATAATATAATAAAATATTAACATAACAAAGTATATCTACTTATGTTTTTTTTATATACTTATTACAATAAATTACTGAGAGCGAAATTATTCTTTAAAAATATATTCATATCCAGGGACGTTTTAAGGCATGACCAACAAGGACCCACTGGCTTGTTTGTTCTGGGCTGGGCCTTAGTAAGATCATGATTCGAATAATTTTAATCGTCAAATGTTATACCGAGACATATTTCCCTAAAAATGTATACCAACTGGCCATAATGACAAGGCTACATTATTATGCCATGTTCATCGTCTGTATCTAGGTCTACCACCATACACCATCATTATTCATTTAGTCGATCGGCGATAATCGGTCGAATCGGTTTGTGCTTGGAATTGTGAAATTGTGAGTTACAGACAATTATTTGTTACGAGTTGCCGTTGTAGCGTATGCTCTGTATAGTGTCTACTTGCTATCTATAAGTAAAAACAAAGTTGCAGGTACTTAATATGTTGTATGACTTTGACCGGATTAACAAAGTAATTCGACTTACCTATAGATTGCAACCAATTTTACATGATCACAATTACTTTCAAAATTTATTAATTGTTGAATTGGAAACATAATTAATAATTCTGCAAATTTAAAATGTGGGAAATGAATTTCTCATAAAACTTCGCCTCATTACGGATTGCTTTTTATCAAACTTTACATGTACATACACCAAATTTGATAAAAGGGTCGCAGGTGGAGCCTACTTCCGCATAAGAGCTCAAGATCTCAAGACTTTAAACATTCCTCTTCCTTACATATTTTACTTGCACTGATTAGCATTGCAATTAAATCTAATATAAAAGAACAAATCAAATCAATTGTGGTTAAAGCATTCCAGCTATAAAGGATTAAATTTTGTAAAATATTTTTTCCTAATAAAGAAAATATTTAAATAACCGGTCAAAATTTGCCTTAACAGTTGTCCATTTTTTTTAGAGTATGCCATCAAAAAAATTAAAGGACATGTTTGAGTTATTCTTACTATGTAATTTTTTTATTCTTCTGATTTATAAGATCTCTGTATATAATTTCTAAATAATAGTTCAAATAAGTATTTTTGCCGTTCAACTTAGGAGCTTTAGTTAATTTAACCTTATTTTACAAGAAAAATGTGTTTCTATAATTTATCAGTCAAATTAATAGCAGAAAATCGAGCTTTAAAAAATGTATGCCAACTGGCTATAATGACAAGGCTACATTATTATGCTATGTTCATCGTCCGTGTCTAGGTCTACCACCATACACCATCATTATTCATTTAGTCGATCGGGAATAATCGGTCAAATCGGTTTGTGCTTGGAATTATGAAATTGTGAGTCACACACAATTCTTTGTTACGAGTTGCCGTTGTAGCGTATGCTGTGTACTGTCTACTTGCAATCTATAAGTGAGAACAAAGTTGTAGGTTCTTAATATGTTGTATGACTTTGGCCGAATCAACAAAGGAATTCGACTTACCTATAGATTGCAACCAATTTTACACCACCACAATTACTTTAAAAATTTATTAATTGTTGAATTTGAAAACATAATTAATAATTCTGCGAATTTAAAATGTGGAAAATGAATTTTTCATAAAACTTCGCCTTATTTGGGATTGATTTTTATCAAACTTTACATGAATATACACCAAATTCGATAAAAGTGTCGCAGGCGAAGCCTACTTTTGCATAAGAGCTCAAGGTGACTTTACACATTCCTGCTCCTTACATATTTTACTTTCACTGATCAGCATTGCAATTAAATCTTATATACAAGATCAAATCAAACCAATTATGTTTAAGGCATTAAAGCTATAAAAGATTAAATTTTGTAAAATATTTTTTCCTACTAAAGAAAATATTTTACAAGATAAATAATCGGTCATAAAATTTGCCTACGCGAACAGTTGTCCAGTTTACCAGATCTTAGAGCATCCCCTGGCATCAGGTAAAAATTAAAGGACATGTTTGAGAATCATTCTTATACTACTGGTAAAAATTTTTATTCTTTTGATTTGGATAAGATCTCTGTATATAATCTCTGTAAATAAAAGTTCAAATAAGTAGTTTTGCAGTTCAGACTTGGGAGCCTTAGTTAATTTAACCTTTGTTTATTAGAAAATAGGTTTCTTTCACTTTATCACAGTTCTAATTAATAGTAGAAAATCGAGCTTTAAAGAAATTAATTTTTAAGAGCTACCTCTAAGTACTTCCAATAAATATGCAGCGCTGTAAACTGAAATTATTTTCAAATACCAGCATTGTTAAATAAATCTGCTTAATGCTTGGTATTTTTATATCTAGGAGTTAAGAAATAAACAGTTATCCTAGAAAAAATTCTTCAGACATAGTGAAAATATACAGAGTTAAAAGAGATCCGATAAAAAGATTTGGAATTTCTTTATCTTGCCAAGTTAAGATCATATTATGCATATTATGAACATTATTCTGTAGACGAAATTTGCCAGCATTGTTAAATGGATTCGCCTAATCCTCGATTAGTTTTTTTTTCCTAGTAGTTAGAAAATAAACAGTTACTCTCAGGAAAAAAACTGAACTTCAGTTAGAGTGGAAAGAATGAAGCAAAGCATGAAGAAATCTGATTTAAAAAAAAATGGAATTTCTATATCATACAAAATCAAAATCATAATATTTTTCTGAAGACGAAATTTAGCTAACTGCATTTACTGTCACATTTTTATCTGATAATACAGCAAGAAATATTTCTGAAAATAACTAGAATATCCGATACCAGATGGCGCTACTAAACATAAAGCACTGTAGATTTTCTCTATCATACATCTTGAGAATTACTTGGATTTTTCCGACCAAATCAAATTTATCCATTGAAAACAATCTAGAACACTTACATCAGATAATTACCTTTTAACCACATACGATTTCTGGCTGTTTTAAACCACAGAATTATTAGAAATTCCTCAACTCAAACCACATTCATTACTATTCCTGCTTTTGCAATAGATGTCAGTGAAAAATTCGTTTGCATACTTTTAACAGATGGAAAAATACAGATATACATGTTGTCAGAAAGTAATTAAGGGTAAAAATATATCTACGATTTTTTAAAAATTTGCTCGTCCTCTAAAATTTCAGAGTATTGAATATATTTTTCTTGAGTGTTTTACTTTCTATACATATCTGTAGACTTTTCTTTTACATTTCAATACTTTTCCAGCTATGGAGTTGAAAAATAGCCATCTAAAAGACGCTGTCTGTTTAAAATTCTAATTAACATTGTTAAAAATGTTAAACAGGTTTCCTCTCATTTAAAGGAATCAAAAACAATTTCCATTCTCAATTGGGATTATATTCCCTTTCATGAGTGTATAAAAGCAGCATTTTTTTTAAACTTTGCATCCTTTTTTATCATTTTATTATTATCATATAATGTATAAGTTTATTTTAATAATTTCAGAATTTCAGATTCTGTTTGTTATAATAAAGCAGTTATAACAGTAAGACCATATATTTACATTATGAGCCAATATCAGCTATATATTTTACAGTCGTTTTTCCGGTAAAGGGAACAGATGCTATTTTTAATCTGATTTCAGAATAATATGCAGAACTGTGTGTTAGATTTTCCAGAATGCAAGTTTTGAAAATTCTAACACATAAATGTTTTGATATTGCTGTTTTTGCCGCCTTATTGCACTACAGCACGTCATGTCCCAATGTTCTGAGCAAAATCCCTAACAAAATTCAATCATTATCATATGTGGGGATCACTATTATAAAAAGAGATAAAAGCATAATAACCTACACTGTAAACGTTTCTTTAGATCTCCATGTTCTATTCGTTGTTTAGCTTACAAGCATCAACAGTAAACAGACTACGATAAAGTGGAGGTGGGATTCTAACAAAAATTCGTTAATTCTAAAAAAAGAAAACTCTTTTCTTTCTCTTTTTTAGACCTCTTCAAATTCAAATTAACCAAACATTCTTAATTTTTTTCCAAATCAACTATGGAATTTTAAAATTACATTGCACAGAAAATTCATAGATAATATGCAAAATTTGAATAATTCAAAATTTCGTATAACCAAGTTCGTATTATCCAAATTCCACTTTATATGCTTGCATTAATATACGAAATTTCATGAAGTTATTAGGAATGGCTAGCAAAATATTGTGCCCACAAACTAACCAAGGTTGAATTAACCGAGTTCGACTGTATAAAAGCCGTTCCAAGCGTTAACAATCTAATTTTCAAGAATGACTCACCGATTTCAAACTTTCCAGCTCTCCCAACCAGGTGCCGAGGAGTTTAAGAGGATCATCCAAATCCTCATGGTCACTGTCAGGTTCACCATCACTCGTATTATCCGGGCAAGTGTCGTAATCCACAGATGCCCTGAAATTAAAAAAAATGGCAAACTTAAAGGAAATTGCGAACAACAGGATAAATAGATTGGAGAATGTTTAACATCAAACACTATTTTAACACTCTTAACCTTTTATATTAGTATATTACCATCCAACGTCATCATGATTTGCCACACTCAGGTAATCTCTGTTTTTGTTTTCTAAGTAATATTTATTGTTTTTCTGGGAAATTTGTACTTTGGATATTATTGGGCATTTATACGAAAATTTTAATCATCTTTGTTAATGTTTAGTAAAAGCTGTTAAATTTTTATTTTGATATATGTATTTAGGCATAGTTTTATTAGATTAACGATTTGGTTTGGTACTATTTCAATTTACGTTCATGTCCAATAGCTTAAAGTCGATTTTTCAAGTAGTTAGTTATTAGTTATGTTTGGAGTGCTACGGTCTGCTTTTTGCAACACGACTAACGTACAGTTTAAAGCCGATTTCGGGCTACGAACATCATAGTGGGATTCGAACCCACGATTCTGGTTCCGAAGAGCACACTAACCATTCGATCGTCCGATTTCAAGTAAAACGGCTGTGAACATCCATGACAAAAGTAGAATTAAAATTTGCGAACTCTAAGTCCGAAGCACAAGGCTCTAATCATTCAGACTAGGATTACTGGGTATACTGTCCATTTTAATTTTTTTTTTAATTTTAGTTTAATTTTGAATTTCTTGTCCTTTATCTGTCTCTAGTCTGTTTTAAGTTCTAAGGTTTTATTTTGTTATATGTTACTGATTTATATCTAATAGGCATTTTGACATAATATTTGAGCTTGTATTGTGATGGAGGTACCAGTATTATACTTACCCGGTGCTAAATATAGTTAGAAAATACACTGCGGTTTTCATTATGTTGTAGAGCATTTCCCATTACTTATTATGTACTGAAAAATAATTTTTATTGATTTAATTTATTAATTTTTTAAAATATTTATTCAGATTTCCTTTCACTTTTAATACATGTATAAGATGTTTTACAAAAGCATTTAATAATAGAAAATAATTTAAAAATTAATTTTTAATGATTAATAAAATAAATTTTAAATATTTTTCCTTTTATGCTTACTTTATCAATTAAATAAGAAAAATAAATCTAAAATTATGTGTTGTTTTTCACTAAAAATAATTTTTCATTTATTTAATATATTAATAAAATTAATTTAAATTATATATTTTTAAAATGACAGATAAGATGATTATGAATGAAAATTTTGAAACAAAAATATAAATTATAAACAAAATAAAATATAAACATAATTAATTTTTTTATATAAAATATCTAATCTAATAAACTATTTTATGTGTTTTTTTTTAATAAGAAATAAATTGTTTGGTTTGGGTAGTAAGCTCTACAATAAACTATTTTACTACTCGAGAAATTAAGTATAAGATACAATCCTAAAAGAATCAGAGAACTGCATAAATATATGCAAACTTATTAAATGAATTTAAATTTACACAAATGTAAATTAGTGCTAGTTTTTCAATGCAACAAAAGATAGTGACATTTGATTCTAAATTTGCCTTAATTTTCGGTTTATTTATCACAATATCAGCTTATTAGCATCAAAATACTGCTTTTCCTACAAGTGCAGAAGTTTCCTGTTTTTATTAAATACCAAAAATCCCAGAAAGATCAAGTGTAATAAAAACTGTTCACAGCGTTATCTACAAGTCATGTTTCACAAAGTTTACGATGTATTAATAAGATACAACTCCCTTTAGAGCATGTAAGTAAATAAGAAAAATAGATTTTCATATACAGGAGGTGTATTTAAAACACTCTGGAGAGTAACAAATTTGTTTCTTTTTTCTTGCAAGTGATAGAGAAAAGGGAGATTTTTATATTTAATCAATAAATAAGAACTAGGATTTTTCTGGATTCAGTATTTTGAATTCCATTTAGTAGCTTGATTCTGTCCCTATACTGAATTTAGCTTCCAAATAAAAAAAATTAACGAAAATTAATAGTACTTGATAAATACTTTTATTCGTTTTTAAAAACGAGTCAAAATATTTACACAATTTTAAAGAATTTTTAATAACTAAGAATGCCTATTAGCCCTTAAAATTTCAGGTATAATGCCAAAACTAAGTAAACAAAACTAATTAACAGCTAAGTAAATTAACTAAGTAAATTAACAGCTAAAAGATAAACTCACAATATTAAACCAAATGATACTGCTACTTTTAGAATTATATTTTCATGAATTGGAGAAACTTTTTATGTTTATTACTTCATTTTATCGTCAGAGAGTTTGACAAGTTGAAAACGGTACTTTTTTTAATTAATGAGAATTAAAAAGAAATATTATCTAGAAATCTAGCTTCTTAAATGAAAACCATTATTAATAATTCGGAAAAATTCGTTTGATATCACTAATAAACGTAAAACTTAAACAGTCAAGTGAAATAATGATCACTATAAGTTTACTTTCACTTAACACATTGTGTGTGGTGTAAAGGCGTGATTTAGCTGTGTATCGTCATCAAAGAACTTTGCTTTGAAAGGTGGACTTGTGTGGATACAAAAGGAATGTTTTCCAAGGCACCAAGATGTCTACATTGCTGTGCCCTTTAGTAAAGGAACAATATGCCAGACGACAAGGCACCTTCACTGACAGCTGAAAAAATGATCGCTGGAACGACAAAGGATTTGCCGCTACTCAGATGTAGCCGCTAAGAATTCCAGGGACCCCTGGCTTTGCGGCCGATGATTGCTTAACCCGGACCAATCCAGTTGGTCGAAGGTGAGGTCATCGCTAGGTGACCCAATAATGAAATTGTGGGTGAGGCCCCTCTCTTAGAGGCTCCTCCCCTAGAAAGAGACGGGAGACGATTTTTTTTTTTTTTAGAGAAGTTAGTTAGCTAGCAACCAGCTAATTCAGAGGTCGCCTTGACCAGTCTCTCTACCGGAGAGTTTGTTTTTTCTATAATCCGACTTTGAGATCTTTTCTTTGAGGAGTAGCCCGCATCGGCTAACTCGGAGATCGCCTCGACCAGTCTCTCCATCGGAGAGTTTTATCATGAATCCCGTCTTGGGATATATTTCTCTTGCTGAGATTGAAGCGATACCCTGTGCTTTGGGTTTCTTTCCTTTTCTAATAAAATCCTCTTCAGGATTGTTTGCAGTTTTTCAGAACTGACTGTGCTCAGATCTAATACCTATACTTCAGCGAACTTTCGAGAGAGCTACGAATTGTTCCGTCTAATCACCCATATTTCGGCAGAGACTGAATTTAGTTTAGTGCCCGTCTCTACTCAGCCTATGTGTACTAATCACCTGTGATTAGAAATTGTTTTTATAGTGGTGTGAAATGATGTATAAAGCAGAAGTGTAAATAAATTCCTTATTCAAGATACACCTAATTCTTCCTTGTGTCACATGAAACAGGACCGGATACGTTTCAGTGGGTACATTTCGCAGCGGAATTGTGCCGGGGGCGGGCGTTTTGCTCTTTAACTTAGTTATTCAGTTAAATCTCAATAGATCGAAAATTATTTAATTTTTTTAACCAATTTTTCGTATTTTATATTGAAATATATAAACAAACGTATAAATAGAAATATATAAATAACAACCATAAGATTTTTGAAAACAAATATATTTTTTAGTGGATAAATTCATAATAGTGTCGTAAATATGAAAAATCAAATAGAAATAGTAGTATATAGTTTTAATTTTTCCGTTCTGTGGTTCCGCATCGACTGATGTAAAAACTAGTTTTTATTTGTCTAAATTTTTCCAGAATCTATGTAGTAGACAAGATCATTCGACTTCGTTTTCCTGTATCTACCGTTATTTGTACCCAAAACAAACTTGTTTTAACACTAACCGTACTCGTACGTGACCCACGCTCAAGTACCAATCGTCAGAAAACGTACTAGTATGAGTCCCGCATACAATGTGTTAATATTACATTTTTGAAGATTTTACATATAGAGGAAAATATTAGGTAGTTATTTTATTTATTAACTGAGGTATTAAATTGCCGTTATCCACAACTTGTTGCTAAACGTTTTCTGAGCAATTTTCCTTTACACCTAAGCTATTAATAATAAGACCTTTAGTTTAAGCCCCTGAATACTACTTAAGGCTTCTTACATAGGATTAAATATAAAAAACTATAGTTTAAACTATTCAATATATACATTTTGGCGTGCAGAAAATAAAATAAAGCATTCTTCAAATCTTTTTTTCGAGTGAACTGCCCTTCACTTTTAAGCTTGGGAGCTTAGGAGGATTTTCTAGATTAGCCTTTCAAGCTCGACAAATTGCTAAAGTCGCTAATTGGCATTATTTGATCGAGGTCGAAAATAAAAAATGATAGCTTGATTAGATCTCAAAGAAATAAGACAGGATTTATGTACAATGCTTAGTTTAACGTTTATAACAATCTCTTTTTATCAATCATTTTTCCTAAATCACATTCAACAATTGCATTACATTTTTTCCTACTAAGTATACATATATTTTTTAGAAAGTTTTTTTAATTATAAATCTTAATGTCTTAATTTATGTTGATGCTTATTAATTTTCGATAAGGAGATTATGTGTTTAATATCAATACGTTTTACATATACTTAAGGCAGTGAAGGACGTATTTATGGAGGAGGGGGAGGATCTGTAGAGT
>CM063504.1:26387428-26509928 GCA_032207245.1 Pardosa pseudoannulata | reverse complement strand
AAATCGAATCAGGGCCTTATCTAGGTTCTTTAACGTCTATAGCAAAAAACTGGTCTGCGCCCCTACCACCACAAATATAGTAAGAAAATATAATTTTTTTTTTAAATTTCTATCTCATATTTTCAGAATGAACTCACAAAAAATTTTGTTAATTTTTAAAATGTTCCTAGTATATTAATTTTTAATTTTTCTTCTATTTTTAACTTATTATTACTTAAAAATATTTTGGAACATTCTGAGGGTATTATTTTGCTGATAAACTGAGTAGTTTATTTCAAGGGAAATTTTTTACTTAGTTCTTTCACTTTTAATTCTTTTTGTATTATTTTCTGGGAATGCATACGAAAACTACTAAGTTTTATTCTGAGGTCTAAAATTATGTCTATAAATAAAAATGAATATATATGTAATAAGCGTAGATCATTTTGAACTAAGCTGTACTTTTGAAATAAATAATTTACAACTCTTAAAAAATCTATTGACATTATAACAACATTTATAGTGTAAACTGTTACTATAAACTGTTAATGCTACATTAAATATTAAACAATCTGAATTACAGTTTTAATGTAATAACGAACCTACTGCATTAAAACTAAAATAAGTTTAAAATGACTTTGCTTCAACTTCGTTAAAGCTGATTGTTAAAATTACAAAGCTTAAATATTCAGTGACCTAATCACAAAGTTTTTTCGGGGAGAGTTCAAAATATTAATCAGTGTAAATGTAGTACAATGAACTTTCTCATAAGTGATTCATTAAACACTTCCACAAATACTAAATGCATACCTAAAATCTTATAGGTACATCAGTAGTTTTGCATTAATACATAAATATTTCTAAACATCTAATATCTCTAAAATGATTAAAAATAGTAGATCTGTGAATTATAAAGGATTTTAGGTATTTTTTGTTAATGATGGGTTTTTAGAATACAGATTAACTTTTGAAATATACTTCATCACCTGGATATATATGATGTTTATCTTTAATTGAAAATTACTACAAATAATAGTATGTTAATAGAAAATTAAATACTAAATGATTAAATGAAAAAAAATTATTGAGGGACAGTAACACAATAGTTTAGTTTAAAGAAACGCATGTTTACAATTTAGGTAACCTATTTTTTTTTTAGTCTTAATTCATTAATAGTCTCTCCATGAACTTAATCAATCGCATTATCTGTCTCTGAGAAAAACAATAAATTTTATTATATTTTCTGTCTAGTCTTGCTTTTAGATAAGAGTCTGGATCCAGGTGTTTACGGATTCTCTTTATTGACAGAATCAGCTGTTAAAAGAATGTAGAGCAAAGCAATAAAAAAAACAAACACATGATGCATCTATGACATGGCGCCATCTACCGATGATATTTAGAGTTACAAAACTGTAAGCTAAATTTATTTATTAAAAATAATTTATGGTACATTCATACGCGAGATTTTTCCTACAAACAAATTTGTATTGAACCTTAATCATGAAAAAAAGTACTGATAAGTATAAAAATTTTTTAGGCCTTTAAGTTTGTAAGAAACGTGCTGTGAAGCTGTGTGTGTGTATATATATATACAGTCTTCTTAGAAATATTATTAAAAAACAGTTCATATATTTTGAGCCAAAAAATGACAATAATAAAGTATTTCTGTATACAATACTATATGTTTTTTAAGCATTTAATACATAATTTTTCCGAATTATTCAAAAGTCTTTTCCTGTCTTTTTTATTCAAACACCTTAATTTCCTAATAAATAGGAAAAATAATTTTATGATTATTATTTTAAGTAAACAGTATATAAAATATTTATCAGGATATATTTACTGAAAGTTTTTTAGCATTTTAAAATGCGTGGAACGAATTCTTTTTTATCAGTTTACTTCAATTAGTCAGTTGTCAGAAACAAATTGACTGAAGATAGAGCGAAGCGAAATAAACCGATATATTTTTTTTCAGTTCAGCTCCGGTTTTCGTTCCGACCACGCTAGCTGTTTTTTTTTCTTTTTTAGTTTTTGATTCAACTCCGGTTCTAAGGCCTAAATAATGAGCATAAACATACACCCATCCCGCATAAAAAATTATTATTATATAAATTATTAACAATTTTTTAGAAGTAGCATCTTTACAAACGATTAGTGTGCATTCATTTTATGCATAATATAACCAATTTTTTATTTATAGAATGACTTTTAGAAAAATCTTAGTTGTTACCCTAAGCATATAAAAAAATCCTACTAGAAAAATACAGTCGAACTAATTTATGTGCGTGTGTATATACGAGTATATATATACGTACTTACCTAATAGGGTGATAATAATTGAGCTATAATTATTGTTCCGGAATGCGGTGTCTGTTTATAAAATGCATATATATATATATATATATATATATATATATATATATATATATATATATATATATATATATATATATATATATATATATATATATATATATATATATAAAATACATACATATATATATATATATATATATATATATATATACATACATATATATATACATATATATATATATATAAAATACATACATATATATATATATATATATATATATATATATATATATATATATATATATATATATATAATGCCTGTACCAGTTAACTACATAATAGATAGACTACGCATTCCGAAAAAAATTTAACTCCAATCAATTAGGTGATTCAATCAATTCGGTAAGTAGTTCATAACTATTAGAACATATGACTATTCATAAAATTCCAATGAAAACTTTTGTTTAAGGGCATTTGAAATTAGTAACAGTTACATGAAGTTTCAATAATTTCCGTTGCAGTATGATGAAAATTAAAAAAAAAAAAACTTTTCATCATTCTCACTTGAATTTATTTGAAATAAAAGTATCAGGTATTCTATGAGGACATCATTGGCTTAAATTGCTTGCTCTTAATTTTGATATATACAAACACAGTCATCATAACACGAGAAAAGAAAAATTTACCTTACCTCATAATTTTAAAATTTCTAAGCATTTGAATTTGGTTTACTTTAGGCTAATCAGATTCATAGCTAAAATACAGATTTCGCTTTTGCAAAGCAATAACAATAATCTTATCTTTTAAGTGCTTCCTAAAATGACAACGAAAGAGTTTAAGTTTTAAAAAGCAGAAATGTAATAAAACTCAAAAACTATTGCATCTGTTTCGATAAAAACTGTATCTCCAAGCATTATCTTTTTACATTTTGAAATTTATTTTACCCTTCAACAGATAAAATACAGTGGAACCTCAACTTTCCGTTCCCGCATTGATCATTCCACTTATTTAATTCCGAATCGACTCCCGTAAAAGAATGTTATTTTCCCGCATTCATGTCTTCAAGATAATTCACATTCCCGAATTTATAGTAGGTAACTGAGATATGTCACAATAGTTTCAATTTCTTTAAAACCAAAATTACTTACCATACAAATTTATTGATAACAATTTAGTTAAAAAATAATTGACAATATTAATAGTGATTTCAAATTCTTGTTAATGTTTTCATTTTTAGAAATAAGGCAAATCAAACAGGCATAGTCGCAAAATTCTAAGCTATTAAATTAATGCAATTCTTTTGATGGATATATCGTAAAATATATTCTTAAATTTTTATTACACATTTTACCAGGTTGCATGCTTTTGAGAAGAAAATTCTGATTTTAGAAAAAAAAAAAAAAAACACACCATAATTTGTATCAAAAATCTACAACTATAACTGAAATATGTAACTGATATCTGCAACTAAAGTTTTAATTTCATTACAAGCACAATTTATTCATCAAATAAATTTATCTAGAATAATGTAATTACAAAAATATTTGAAAAAATCAATGAAAATTTCAAATTAAAATTATTGTTTTTTTTTATAAATAGAACAGGCACAGTCTCAAAATTCTCAGCTATTAAATAAATACAATTCTTTTGATGGATGTACCATAAAATACATTATTGAATTTTGATTACAAATTTTACCAGATTGCATGTTTTTGAGAAGAAATTTACGAATTTAGAAACAAACAAAACTGTTATTACAATTTTAAACTGAAATCTACAACTATAACTGAAATATGTAACTGAAAGCTGCGATTACAGTTTTAATTTCATTACAAGTGCAGTTATTTATCAAATAAATTTATCTAGAATAATCTAGTTAAAATTATTTGAAAAAACTACTGACTTCAAGTTTTAATTATGTTTTCATTCTCAGAAATAATGCAAATAGACAGGCACAGTCTCAAAATTCTCAGCTATTAAATAAATACAATTCTTTTGATGGATGTACCATAAAATACATTATTGAATTTTGATTACAAATTTTACCAGATTGCATGTTTTTGAGAAGAAATTTACGAATTTAGAAACAAACAAAACTGGTATTACAATTTTAAACTGAAATCTACCACTATAACTGAAATATGTAACTGAAATCTGCAACTATATTTTTAATTTCATTACAAGACAGTTATTTATCGAATAAATTTATCTAGAATAATCTAGTGAAAAGTTGTATGAAAAAATTAATGAAGATTTCAAATTCTAATTATTGTTTTCAGAAATAATGCAAATGGAACAGGCACAGTTGCAAAATTTTCAGCTATTAAATGAATACAATTCTTTTGATGGGATGGATGTATCATAAAATACATTCTTAAATTTTTATTACAAATTTGACCCGATTGTATGTTTTTGAGAAGCAAATTATGAATTTATAAACAAACAAAACTGTTACTATAATTTTTAACTGAAATCTACCACTATAACTGAAATATGTAACTGAAATATGCAACTATATTTTTAATTTCATTACAAGCACAGTTATTTATCTAGAATAAATTTATCTAGAATATCTAGAATAAATTTATCTAGAATAATCTAGTTACAAAAATATTGAAAAAATAATGAAGATTTCAAATTCTAGTTACTGTTTTCATTCTCAGAAATCATGCAAATGGAACAGGCAGAGTCGTAAAATTCTCAGCTATTAAGTGAATACAATTCTTTTGATGGATGTATCATAAAATACATTCTTAAATTTTTATTACAAATTTTACCCGGATGCATGCTTTAGAGAAGCAAATTATGAATTTAGAAACAAACAAAAACTGTTACTATAATTTGTAACTGAAATCTGCAACTATATTTTTAATTTCATTACAAGCGCAGTTATTTATCAAATAAATTTATCTAGAATAATCTAGTTACAAAATATTTGAAAAACTAATGATTTCAAATTCTAATTATGTTTTCATTCTCAGAAATAATGCAAATAGAACAGTCACAATCACATAATTCTATTCAATAAATACAATTCTTTTGATGGATGTATCGTAAAATATATTATTAAATTTGGATTACAAATTATAACCGGTTGCATGCTTTTGAGAAGCAAATTCTGATTTTAGAAACAAACAAAAATTGTTACTATAATAAGTAACTGAAATTTGTAACTGAAATATGTAACTATAGTTTTAATTTCATTACAAGCACAGTTATTTCTCAAATAAATTTATTCAATATAATCTAGTTACAAAAATATTAGAAAAAATGAATGATGATTTCAAATTCTAATTATTATTTTCATTTTCAGAAATAATGCAAATTGAACATGCACAGTCGCAAAATTCTCAGTTATTAAATACAATTCTTTCGATGGTTATATCGTAAAATGCATTTGAAAATCCTTATTACGAATCTTTCTCGGTTGCATGTTTTTGAGAAATAAATTCTCATTTCAGAAACAAGCGGAAAAGATCATTTAAATTAAAATATTTTTCCCAGGCGAGCAATGAACAGAATATTCCAGAGATGTAAGCAGCCACTTAAGTTTCCAGGGAGACCGATTACAGAACTTTTGCTCCAAATGAAAACCGGCAGACGAGATTTAAATTTATTTTTCCAACCAAGGAAAAGAGCTAAAAGTTTGCTAAAAACACTTCAACTTTAATCAAAGGGATATCGGAAAAGAGGGATTAAGTTTTCTAAACACTTGGCAGTTACCTTCATTAATTAACGTGGGTATAATATGGTGCATGCTTTAAAAGTTTCTGCTCTTCTTCAAAGAGGCATCAGAGACAGAAAGAGGGGGAATTCATGTCGGTTGAAAGACATGCTTTCCTCTAATGATGAATTCAGTAGTATTATGTTAAAAATAAATCCAAGAACCAGAAAACTTTGTTTGCTCTTAATTATTTTTCTGTCATAATGAGGTCTTCTTTTCTGGTTAGATTACACAGATAAATTTTAAAATATTAAGGGATCTTATACTTAAAACACTTGGTGAGGATCCATATAAACACGGGTGAGCATTAACGGTGCAACTTTGAGGTCGTAATTGGGCACAGTAATTCATCTTGACGTGCTAAACATTTCGAAGTTTATTTCACAAAGTATACATCGATGTTTTGTTTATTTTATTAATTTATTGTTAAAATTACTGATTTATTGTTAAAATTTATGCAAAAGTATGTTTCAGGCAATAAATTGCAGGGCGAGAGGGCGCGTCGCAAAGAAAGCATTTGACATAGGTGTCTTAGGGACATCACGCCGTGCAGAACAAACTGGCTAACTACGATCAAACGCGATCTGAACGAGAACAAAAAGCCACCCAATGGGAATAAGGAAATGATGAAAAATAATATTTCCAGACACTACAATTCTATTTAAAGAATATGATTAAAAGACAATAAATGATTAAATAAAATAGGTACGAAAAATAAATTTCAATAATCTTAACACTTGGAGAGTCTGTAAAAAGTTATAGAAGGAATGATACAGAGAATATGAATATTATATGTATATATATATATATATGTACATATCTATATCTATCTATCTATCTATCTATCTCTCTCTCTATATATGTATTATCTATATCTATCTATCTATCTATATATATATATATATATATATATATATATATATATCTATATATCTATCTCTATCTATCTATCTATCTATATATATATATATATATATATATATATATATATATATATATATGTAATATGGGCGGGTCTTATTCAAAATCACAACACAGTTTATTTCTGGTAATAAACATGAAATCCGTACAACAAACACCTTTACATTTCTGGTAATAAACATGGAATCCGTGCAACAGGCAAAACACCTCTACAACATCGTGCACGCAGACCATGTGATCCTGCACACATACACTTTTCAAGTAGGGATTTCTCGAGTAAAAAGACTACGAATAATCCCTAAGCACATGTGATCACGTGATAAAAATACCCATGTTTGAAGAGAATGCGCTAACTATTGGCTAAAGTAGTAGAGACAGAGGCCGAATAAAGTCTATAGCGTGTCTGGGGGGGAAAATGAGAAACCCCCTTTATGAACAAAAGTTATTAAATTAATATTAAAATATGTAAATAAGGGATTTTAATCTTACACACACACACACACATATATATATATATATATCTGTTTTGTTTACAGCCAAGATTTATTAGATTTGTAAATTAAATGTCAATTGCCTAATCAAGAGTTGTTTATGTATAACTGATTTCACATGTTATGTATCAAGCAGCCTATTGAGTATTGATATAATATTTGTAATCAATATTCTTCATATACAAATTTTTAGTGTTATTAATTATGTTTATATTAGTCTTTCATATTGCCAAGTTCTAATTTAATTGTCAAGTGTCTATTCAAGTGTATCGTTTATGTATCTGTTAAGCATGTTATGTATTAAGCCACCTTTACGATATCGATATAATATTGTTAATAACTCTAAGTTAACCAACCCCACAGTTACTAGAATTATTCCCAGGCATTAGTAGTATTTGGAAATACACCCTACCTGCTACTTACTTTAACTATTAGTAATTGTTAATTGTTAATTGTTATTTTCTTATTATTATTATTATTATTATTATTATTGGTCTGTATTGTCCTTACTCTTTTATTTCTATAGCTTTGTACTCTCATTGTTATACTCAGTACATATATAGAACGTATCTTAGAAGATTCCATACTGAATCAACGTTTCCCCTGCTATCAACTTCTAAAGTAAATCAGCTTATTTTCTATCAATTCTATTTATTTTAATTTATTTTTATTTTATACATTTCTTTCTTTTTTCATTATTTTTTATTTATTTTAAATTCTTATTCGCCTTTGAGTCCGGGGTAGACTCTTCCCCAGGGTAGCACTTGCAAGCCGTACACCCAATAGGGTAGGCTGCTCCCTGAGATCCCTCAAGTTTTTGCAATTCATTCTCTTCTTCAAGCCTTGTGATTCCTCAATATTCATAAAGAGTTTTTTGTTTTAAATATATAGATAATATTTTAATATAGCTAATCTAGATTGTCATAACGTTCCATTTATTTAATTTTAATTCTGTTCCATTTAGTTTAGTTTAATTCTATAAGCTTCCCTTAAAATTCCCTGTTTGTAACTTTCCTGCCATGCTCCCAATCATCACGTTGGTGAGTCGAAAAACCTATTTTTTATCGCATAAACCGCTCTGGATATTCAATTAGATGACATCCCACATACCAAGAACGTCACTTGGCTTTCGCCTTGGCGAGCGCTGCATTGCAATAGTTTATAAATTCGCCCTTTTCATGATATGACATATCCCCACTCTACACATTATATACGCATGTTACACTACGCATGTTATAGTCCTCCACTTGGCGGTTTTCCACGGTGTCGCCAGGTCACTGGAATGTTGATGAGTTTTCTAGCTATCAGCGGTTGCCAGCCGTTTTCAGTCCAGCGGTCACAAGCTAGACTCTTCAGTTGGAGACTGAGACTGGCGGTTCTCATCCGAACAGACAGGATGGAGAAGAGAGAGAGACCTGGATCCTTTAAAGAGAAGAGGAGCTTGGAGTTCCGTCCTCCATAATTGTCTTATTTTTTAGTCCATTTTTGTTTTCTCCTTTCTTTTTATAAATTTTTATCTTTCAAAAAAAAACTCAATCAATTGGTTTCTATTAATTTTTTAAAAATATTATATTAATATCAATAAAATCCATTAATTCAGTAACTTCTCTCCTTTTTTTAATACCTATTGTGATTTTTACATTAAGATTTAAACTTAAGTTGGCGAAAAGCCAAATTTAATTCAAATTTAGATATAGGGTTAAGGACATAACGCTTATTTCCACTATATATCACTCACTGAAATAATATAATTTATTTTCTTTTCTATGAGTTTCTTTTTCACGTACAAACCTTTTTATGTTTTGCTCGTACACTTACCCATTAGAAAACCCCAACCTTCTTCTACAAGACAGATAGTATAGATAATTTATATAATATAGATAATATAGTTAATAGATAATATTACAATAGACCATGATTAGGATATGTATATACTCTAAGCCAGGGGTCGGCAACCTATTTGTCCTTAAGGGAGCAATACTAAATTTGAAAATCACCGAGGGCGCATATTTTACAGATAATCAACAGGTATAAATAGGCATTAAAAAAAACAGATTTTTTTAAAACTTTTTTTTTGTTGGTGTCACACCTAATGATACATAAAATTCAGTGTGAAACTTGAGTGTCTTACAAAGTGTTTATAGCTGAAACTATTTCTTTTTTTTTTAATTCTTCAAAAAGTGAATCAGCAGCTTCTAACATGTCTTCTTTCACTAATTCTCCATCTGTAAATAGTTTTTTATTCTTAGCTAGCAAATGCTATATTTTATATGACGCGATCGTTGCTGCTTTATGTTGTTGCAGTGGTTTAGTAAAAAAACTTTGCTGGTTAGTTATTGAACATTTTAAAGAAATAATTTTTTTCTTCTAATTTCAGAGTTCATTGGATAGTCACTATCAAAATTGGTATGAACGATCTTAAAATGTCGTTCAATATTACTTTTCTTGGGAATCGCAACACTATTATTACACAACAAACAAATACACTTCCCTTTGTAATCAACGAAACAATATAGATGTTCCCATTCATCGTTAAAATATGTTCTTTTTCTTTTACATTTATCCACGAAGGGTTTTGAAAGAAAAGAATTATTTCGGATTACTTGGTAGTTTTAAATGCACGGTCTACGCGTGGTCTATTCGAAATATGATCACACACTAACAAAAAATACGTGCGTGTTATTAGATAAGCTCAAGGTTAGCAAACTGCTAATCTATGCACAATCATAAACTCAACTGACTACTTGCTGTATATCGCCGTTTGACAAAAGTAAATCTCTCTGGCTATCATACATTTACATTAGTCCAGCGAGGGCGCATTAAAAATCGATCGGGGGCGCCGCGTTGCCTACCCCTGCTCTAAGAGTTAAAAGCTGACCCCCAAGAGACACTTGGTCTTAGTTTGTGCTGGGAAAAACGGCAACCGGAATGACACTGGAGAATAGATCGCTAAATTAATATATACACTAAGATCTTGTCAAATATCAAAAACGCCTCTATCAATTACGAAATGAGACGCTATTATAAACGGAAGGACAAAATTATAATATTGAGACTCGTTATGTAAGAAAAATGCTTACGGAAGAATAGAAAATAAGTAGTATTGAAAATAATAAAAAAAAGGTCGAGACATTTCTTTACCTCAAATTTGAAACGACGATGATTAGGAATTCATAGGAGATAATGACCTGTATTAGTGTCACCGACGTTGTAGCGAAAGTACCACTTTGCGGCTACGAAGCTTGTTCAGGATTAAAGATAATGAGAGAGGTCTTAAAAATCGTGACTCCCTGTCCTAATGAGCTGTCGAAATTAGTTCTAATTTTGGAAGATAAGGTGTGAACACATTTTACAATAGTTATTTGAGGGTAATACTCCAATGGAAAGAGACGCAGAAATGAACTTACCATAAGTTTGTTTTAAATAGGATAACTGTAGAGGATTGAGAATCACTTATTTTAAGTTTAAAATTATCTAAATGTTAGTACACTTTCATTACATAGCATATTTCTCTTTATTGGAAAGTAATTGAAGATTAGAATTACGTTTCGAATAAAAAATATTCCAAAATCGTTTCGTTGAGGATATTTAAATCTGCATTTGAGTTCTGATAAAAAAAAGGCAAAATGAACTAAGAATATAAAATAATAAAAACTGGATTATGTTTAAGCTATTGAAACAAAAACTTTCACTTCATTCCAATTATGAATTTTTTCCATATAGTATTTTATCATAGTTTCTATTTAAGGACTATGACTTTATGAAAGTTATTAACATAAATTTATGAATTTGTGTATACATATACAGTAAAAATAACTAAAGAAATAAAAGTAATTATAAATAAAATATTATGATTATAGTAAACTTAGATAAAAATTTCATTCAAACTAGAGTGACTAACTCCAAAATTGATACATAATTAATTACAATTTAAGTTTCATTAAAAGATATTGAATATCATTTGATGGAATTTCAACTTTAACAAATTGTGTGCGGGTACATTTCGCAGCGGAATTGTACCGGGAGCTGGCGGTTTTCGCGTAAATTTAGTTATTCATTTAAATCTCAATAGATCGAACATTATTTAATTTCTTAACCAACTTTTCATATTTTATATTGAAATATATAAACAAATATATAACTAGACAAATGAACATATATATATATATATATATATATATATATATATATATATATATAATATATATATATATATATATATATATATATAATATATATATATATATTATATTTATATATTAATTTTTTAATATATATATTCTGTGGTTTATATATGTATATATAGTTTTTATTTGTCTATATATATATATATACATACATATATATATACATATATATATATATATATATATATATATATATATATATATATATATATATATATATATATATATATATAATATCATTTTAGCAAGAATAAATAAAAAGTTAATATAAATTGAATCTAAATTAATTTTTTTAAATCAACCTTCCCTTTCTGTCGTTCCACATCGACTGATGTAAAAACTAGTTTTATTTGTCTAATTATTTTCAGAATCTATGTAGTAGACAAGAACATTCGGCTTCATTTTCCTGTATATACCTTTATTTTTGTACTCAGAAACAAATCATGTTGTTACACTAACCCGTACTAGTACGTGACCCGCGCTTAAGTATCAATCGTCAGAAAACTTACTCGTACGTGTCACATATACAATGTGTTAATAGTAGGCTTGCCTATGTTTTGATGACTTGTTTATACCATAAAATAAGTACCAATAATTGATTAGAGATAACGCAGTTATCTTTACCTCTGAAACATCTTTAAATAAATGTTTGGGCTTGTTGAGTGTTTCTCGTACGCGACGGTACATTTTTTAAAATAAAAACTAGATACTTCTCTCTCTTTCTCTACTCATCCATAAATGGCGAAAATATCATTTGCAAGTGTCATAAAGTAACAAAAAAAAATGTTGGAAATGCTAATTGCTCTTCATTTTGCAACTGATAGTCGAGACCTGTTGATGGCAATAACCGTTCCAAAAACATCTCCTTTAACACATTGTGTGCGGGTAAATTTCTCAGCGGAATTGTACAGGGAGCTGGCGTTTTGCGCGTAAATTATAGTATTAAATTTAGTAATTCAGCAGATCTCAATAGATCAAAAATTATTTAATTTTTTAACCAACTTTTTGTATTTTATATTGAAATATATAAACTAATATACAAATAGAAATATAAAAATAACAACCATAAGATTTTGTAAACAAAAAATATATTTTTTAGTGGATAAATTTATTATAGTATCGTAAATATGAAAAATCAAATAGAAATGATAGTATATAGTTTAATTTTTTCCCGTTCTGTGGTTCCTCATCGACTGATGGATATAAAAACTAGTTTTTATTTGTCTAAAGTTTTCCAGAATCTATGTATTAGACAAGAACATTCGGCTTCATTTTATCGTATATACCGTTATTTTTGTATCCACAAACAAACCATGTTGTTACACTAACCCGTATTAGTACGTAATCAGGGCTCGAGTATCAACCGTCAGAAAATGTACTAGTATGTGACCCGCGCTCAAGTATCAATCGTCAGAAGACGTACTAGTACGTGCCCCGCATACAATGTGCTAAAACAAAAACCAAACTTTTTTTTTTTAATGGCAAAAGTATAGGCAATTTGATGCGATGCAATCCCTAGTTATCAACTTTTCAAAATATAAGAAAAAGGATAATCAGAAAGAGAAGAGGTAAAACATGTTTCTAGGAATTTTGAGTGTATTTATTATGTGGTTCAATTAGCAAACTGCAATTCCTTGTGGATATCATTATAAGTTATCCAAATGTTAAATACATGACACCATTTGCAATACGATAGATGTTACCTAGATGTAAGGGAAACAATATATGTTTAAATTTTAGTCGTTTCTAATTATTTTATGCTATTTATTTTAAAGTTCCTAAGTCACAGCGGAAAATATTACAATGACTAGTACAAACTATTTTGTTAAGCATACTTCTAAAAAAGAGGAAATATGAAATGGAATAAAAAAGGATAACTAAATGTTTAAGGTCGGAAACGGAATAAATAAACACTGAATCAATAGAGGATCTTTATTGTTTGTTACGAATGTGGATTTTTCTTCCCGATTAGTTTTACACGCTAGACGGCGCTCAATTCCCAGGAAGTACACAATCTTGTTTACGCTGAAAGAAAAACAAATATAAAAGCAAAAACGGGTTGTGCAGAGATTTAGTCACATGTACGTGACGATTGTGGATAATACTAGGCAAGCAGTGCCAGCACGTGACTCAATCGTGTTCAGCTGTTTGAAATTTACTTGAAAATTCAATATTTCTATCTCATTGAACTGTGGAATATAGCTCAGAATCAAAAGAGGGTTTTAGTACCGATTAATTTATAATTAACATAATAATTACTACAATTAATAATTCAGCTATTACTTACACCTAATGTAAATAATTTTTAAAACAGCAATATTTAAATTTTATAAGTATTGGAGTAGTCTCCAGGTGAATTTCAAACCGTCATATACCTTAGAAATATATGTACGTCACATTGTAGAACATAAAGTAGATCTTAGTTAAATCCAACATATTTTGAACTGCAAAAATATATTGACGTTAAAAGATATTATGTTAATCAAAAATCGCATACTTTTTACAAAAAAAAAAGAAGGTAAATTAAACTATTATTTTTTTACGATATTTTCAGCGAATGATTACGATAACAACTAATTTTTTATTTTAAGGCTTAAAATGATATCCTATGAATACAAACAACTTTATTATACCTAAATTTTATACACGTGAAACCTTCAATAAAACTAATTGTAACACAATAATAACTTAAAGTTACTAAGATTTTACTTCAAATTGTAAACTCATTCACGTAAATATGTAACTTATAACTATACTAGACGACCCGACAGATGTTGTGCTGTTTTAACTCGCTAAATCCAAAATTTGTATAATATTTTTAAATACATTATAAATTGGACCATTTTGGTGTAAAAGTAAGGAAAACAATTACTTTAAAAATAGTTGACGAAACCATTCGTACAGTTATCACAAATGTAATTACATTAAATTAAAATTCCCACATCGTCAGCAAAGTATTTCTTTCTCAGAAAAATATTCAGAGAAAATTGCAGAAATGCATGTTATTGGTATCTAGAAGACTAATAACACAGCTTCTGAAAATTTGGGAACTTTATTTACATTGATTGCTTTTGTAAGGAATGTTTGTATAACGCTCTGACCTCAAAGTCCCAAAGCGCTTCCTCACTTGTTAAAAGTCTACTATACCTTTAAGTTTTGTTGTTTCATAGATGTATGACTTGTTAATTTTACTGTAATTCTTGCTGTACCCTATACTTTTATTGCACCAAAACTCTTTATTTACCCTCATAACTTTCGAGAGAAACTTTTTCATTAAGAATGGTTTTTATATCATGTTTTATAGCTTCAGACGATGGCCATATAAGTATGGCATTATCACCTTTTGTATACTGAATCCGTGACTTGGAATAACTCTGATAGCATGGATATTCCTAACTGTCTAGAATCAGCTTTTAGCGGTAGGTACCAGCCTAATTTAAGCTTGTGGTACAAAAAATTGATTTTGGTGTTCCAAACCATATTTTGCTGATAAAGAAAATGGAAAAATTTAATTGGTCTAGAAGTTACATTTATACTATTTGTCTTTACTAATAAACAGTAAATAACCCAAGGCAAGCAGTAGCATACTCTTGATTTCATAAATATAATTCTTAAATGCATAAATACTACCTAATCAAAAATTAAAAATTGTTTGATTTTAAAACATAAATATTCTTAATTTACTTATAACACAAAGTGAGACAGATTTATCGAAGACAAAACAAGATTGGAGAACATTATAAATTTCTCCACTTTTTCCAGTAAAGTGACATAAAAAATGATCAATATATATTAAGAATTTAAAATTACTTACATGACAACATTCTAGCAAAACTAAAAAGAGTTACTGAACATTTACGCTTGTATTCAACTTCGAAACAAACCTAAAGTGGTATTACAAATCACAAATAATGACGTTTCTAACACTGATTTCTATTAAGGATGAAATTAATGAACTTAACGATTTGACATAGGCGTTTCAGCTACTATAAATTATGCAAATGTAGGATGAATAGCTTTATAATTTAATTAAAGATGAAGTTTGAACGGGCATTTTTCTGCTGGAATAGAGGCATTGGGTATTAAAGCATAGCTCTCATCTTAAAAATTACTTTAATGCATCTCCAATATAGATAAAAATCGAAGATTAGATATAATTCAATAAAGAAATAAAAAAGCAGGAGGCTTTTAAAATAGAAATGGAATTATTCTTTATTATAACGTTCCGAACGGCAGTGAATTTTTAACGTTTTTATCTCTTTCATCTTTCTTTTAAAGAGAAGAATAAAATCTTGAACTGAAACTTATAAATGAATAAATGCCTTAATTTAAAATCCCCCGAAAGTCGATTTTTATTATTGTTTAAGCAAATATTAGAGAAATCAGTTAATATTGATGTAATCTTCACTTATTTTAGAAAAAGTGAAAAGAATACTTCAAGATCAAGCTTGAACAACTTAAAAAATTTCTCTGGTCACATTGACAGTACATCTTATGCTGGTGGGTCTCACTATATGCGTATATAAGGAAAAAATTAAAAACACCACATTACTTTTATTAAGCTTTTTTATTACTATTATTCATCTATTAACAATAAAACAGTTAAAATGTTATAGGTGCTCATAAATAGAATAGTACTCAATGAATTAATCGATATAATTTAATATAATTATATCGATATAATTTAATTTATAATATAGTATTAATTTTAATGGAAGAAATGTGACAGTTGTTTTCCTTATAAATTTTGAGAATTTCGCCCTGTACCATAAAATTTTACCCATTGACTGGTTTTTGGGTACTCCTGTAAACCACGGGGAAGGGGCACTGTGTCTATAATTTAATATGCATACTTAGCGTTAACAAGTACATGACTTGTTGGTGCGTATGTTTTTATTACTCACTCTGTAGTAATTAAGAAGATCACGTGGACCATAAAATTTTACCCATTGACTGGTTTTTGGGTACTCCTGTAAACCACGGGGAAGGGGCACTGTGTCTATAATTTAATATGCATACTTAGCGTTAACAAGTACATGACTTGTTGGTGAGTATTTTTTTATTACTCACTCTGTAGTAATTAAGAAGATCACGTGGACCATAAAATTTTACCCACTGACTGGTATTTGGGTACTCCTGTAAACCAGGGGGAAAGGGCACTGTGTCTATTATTTAATATGCATATTTAATGTTAACAAGTACATGATTTCTTGGTGCGTATGTTTTTATTACTCACTCTGTAGTAATTAAGAAGATCACGTGGACCATAAAATTTTACCCATTGACTGGTTTTTGGTACTCCTGTAAAGCAGGGGGAAGGGGCATTGTGTCTATATTTAATATGCATATTTAACGTTAACAATTACATGATTTGTTGGTACGTATTTTTTTATTACTCACTCTGTAGTAATTAAGGAGTCCTTTGCATAAAGCACGTTTTTTTGCGTTTTTGTCAATATTACTGATTTAAATTATGGATACAGTTACTCATTTAAAAGTAGTCATGTAAGTATGTCTTCGTCAATAATGTACACATTTTTGGTCATAGTTTATAATAAACAAGAACGTTTTTCACTGAAGCTTTAATGGCAAAAATCTGTTATTTTTTACTTTAGGGAAACTTTAGGGATATTTGATGTATTACATATATGTGTGTTAAAAACACTGCTTTGTAATTTAAGTTGTTTTAACCAATAAAGAAAAGAGTAACAACACTATACTATGGTAGGACATTATTGCGAATTTCGCTACAATTGGTAATCATGTACATTTAATTTAATTACACCCGTATCAAGATTGGAATATTTGTTTTCTATTTTAAATACTGAGGAAGTATATATTAATCTAATTCTCAAACAGTAAGATTATTATTTAAACCCCCTTTATGATCTCGCATTCAATTGATCGCTGTACCCATTAAAATGGTTTGTTACTGCAGACAATTCTACTTCAAAGGAATATTGAAAGATTCACTTATTTCAATGAGCTATACAGGAATATCCATTATTCGATTAAAACCTGCTGTAAGTTTTTATTTGGGAAATAGCTTTCTGCGTTTGCAGCAATTACAGCCTTTTCAGAGCGAGAGAAAGCAATTAAAAATATTCCTCATTAAAACATACTTTCAAAACTAGACCGCAATTAAAGTAAAACATACATGCCTCTTCAAATGTCTCAAAGGATGAGGGTGATTCATAGGAATGTTTTTAATTACCCATTTGTGCTATTAGTTGAGAGTTTTGAGGCTTCTTTTGAGGAGTAAAGGAGTATTTAGCTTTCAAAAATTTTAAATAATTTTAAGAGTCAAATGGAAAGTTATTTAAAGTCATAAGACTTATTTCAGAATAAATGGATATGCTTGACCTTAGGATGGGATATATAAAATTGAAAAATGGCATTTTAAAAGAATCACATGGTGGTTCTATAATTCTTTTTGTATTCTAACGAGAGATCAGGCTGTAAAGACTGTGCTATATCTCTTTTTCCAAAATATTGGTTGTGCATTTTCGATAACTGATTTAATTACTTGTTTATATTGCTTACACTGCAATTTTCACGAACCCCGAAATCTTTCAACTTAAAGATTGATAATGTATTTTCCTCTATAAATAACAATGTAACAGACAATGAATCCATAATAATTAGATAAATATTAATTAGTTTTAGTCCTAGTATTAGCTTATTTAAATAAAGTAAATTTAATGCAAATTCAGCTTAAATTCATTTGTTGTGAATAAGTAATTTATCTTTACATATTATCTGGAGTTGCTTTACATATTAACATTTGCAAAACATACATCTATGCATATATATTACAACGTATGCTTATATATATATATATATCGAATCTACAGACTCTGTATATTTAAGCATATATAAATAAAACTATCAAAAATAAGTAGAAAGTTACCCTTTGGAATGGACTAGTGAATAGTTGGGTAATTCTAATAATAAATATATTTGGTTGGAACCTGGTCGTACCTACATAGCGGGCAAAGTCAGCTAGTTATTAATAAAATTTGTGATTGGTCTGGTTTGGAGCGCTACGGTCTGTTGTTTTACACACGAGTGCTAATGAGACGGGCACCTACTTTATAAAGAAGATTCCGAACGGCTACGTACATCCACGCCATAGTGGAATTCGAACCCACGAACTCCGGTACGGACGTTCAGCGCCATAACAAATCGGCCAGCGTTCGGCAAGAAGATTTGTGAGGCTTGCTGTGATACATTCTTTATAGCATCAATTATGCATGCATTGTGAGTGAGTCTGCACCTACTTTCGATATGAAGTGAAACGAAAGTGAACGAGACTAAAAATATGGCAGTCGGAAGTGAAAAAGCAGACGAAAATAAAGCTTAGCGAAACGTGAGTGCAACTGAACAAAACGTTTTCTTTTGTATTCATTGCTACACGAGGGCTAATGAGAACCTGCTTAACACATTGTGCTCGGGTACATTTCGCAGCGGAATTGTACCAGTAGCTGGCGTTATGCGCATACATTTAGTTATTCAGTCAAATTTCAATAGATCGAAAATTATTTAATTTTTTAACCAACTTTTCGTATTTTATATTGAAATATATAAAACAAATATATAAAGAGAAGTATATAAATAACAACCATAAGATTTTTGTAATCAAAAAATATATTTTTTAGTGGATAAGTTTATAATAGTATCGTAAATATGAAAAATCAAATAGAAATAGTAGTATATAGTTTTAATATTTTCCCGTTCTGTGGTTCCGGATAGACAGATGTAAAAACTAGTTTTTATTTGTTTAAATTGTTCCAGAATCTATGTAGTAGACAAGAATATTCGGCTTCGTTTTCCTGTATATACCGTTATTTTTGTACCCACAACCAAACATTTTGTTACACTAACCCATACTAGTACGTAAGCCGACCTCAAGTATCAATCGTCCGAAAACGTACATGATCCACGCTCAAGTATCAATCGTCAGAAAATGTGCTAGTTCGTGACCCACGCTCAAATATCAATCGTCAGAAAGCGTACTAGTATGTGTCCCGTATACAATATGTTAATAGCAGTGGCATTCGAACCCATGGAGACTAGAGTCTTACCCATTAGGTTGTTGTTCAAAGGAACTCTATACTGAAACAGACTTCATTAACTACACTTTATGGTTAGATAATATTTAAAGCTCTTTGGTGTTTTATGATCTTAAAATAAAATTAAAAAGTTCAAAAGAGCAAAAATTTTCAAACTTGTAAAAATACTCGTTTTCTTAAATAAAAATGCTATAAAATATTTTTAAAACTGCCGTCCAAATTTATCAGAGGTCTTGTTTATAATACCTTTTTTAAGCTATTTTGTTTAAGAAAATTAACTTTATTTCTTTCAAATTTATTCTAGGCTCATGTTACTCGCGTTTTTCATTTTGGAAAGCTCAATAACAACAAACAGCTTTGAAATAAAAATAAAACGCAACATTTAATTATTCTTAAAAGAGTAATTTGTAATTTTTAGGGAGATACAAAACATGTCACGCTATATCCATAATTAATTTAGAATTGCTGTTGCCTTCAGAATAAAAGTAGTTAGTAATTTTCTCGTTAGGTTTTATAGAAATATATAAATCATGCCTTTTTTGTTAAATTCCATAATGCTTAGGTAACACAAGTAAGAAGATTTACTAGAGTCTAAATTTTGGTAAAAATATCTATATATATATATATATATATATATATATATATATATATATATGTTTATGTTTATGTGTGTAATAGATCAAAATTATTACTCTTGACTTCAATATTCAACATTTTCCTTTTCCCTTTCCCAATTTTTAATAATTAAATTCCAAACCATAAAGATATCAGATAGAGGAGTGCTCTCTGACTAAAATTCTTTTTACTCGTTTCTCAAAACTAACTCGGGATTAAAGGCTAACTTTTTATCCACTGGCCACAGTTTTCAGCTGTCAAAGGAAAAATGGTTTAAAAAGCAAAGAGAAAGTTCGACTTAAAAAGATAGTAGCTTCGTGTATTTTCATCAAACATTTCTTTTCAGACCGTATGTATGCCATAGCCGCTTTTATTCAAATTTTAAAAGAAAAATCTTTCAAAAATTAGGGGTTTTAAAATTATTTTTCTAATTTACGGCTAAATATTCAATATCCCTATAGATTCTCGCATGACCATCATTTCCTAATCTAACAGAAGCACAATAGTTTGGTACATGCCAAATTAGAACAGAGCTTTTTTCTAAATGGAGACCGAAAAATTAAAAAAAAATTCTATTTTGTGTATTAATCTTTGCGTAAAAAATACTGTTTCTTTTGTATGTAAAAAAATTACAGATTTATTAAACGCTCCTTAAACTGCAACTCTCACCCACAATTAAAATAACCTTTAACCCAAAATATCAAACCTCATCTTTATCTGGGCAACCTCAGTTGCATTTGATTTCCGTTTAAGTGTTCAATATCTTCGTAGATTCTCACGTGACCATCAGTTCCTAATCTATAGGAAGAAAAATATTTTGATGCCCTGCCAAGTAAGAACACCGCTTTTTCTAAATGTTTCTGACGATTGATACTGAACCGGGACACGTATTAGTGCGTTTTCTGACGATTGATACTTGAGCTCTGGTCACGTACTAGTACAGGTTAGTGTTACAGCATGGTTTGTTTATGGGTACAAAAATAGCTGTACATGAAAGAAAACGAAGCCGAATGTTCTAGTGTACTACATAGATTCTGGAAAAATTTAGACTAATAAAACTAGTTTTTACTTCAGTCGATGCGGAACCACAGAACGGGAAGGTTGATTAAAAATATTGATTTAAATTAATTTTTATTTATTTATATTATATATATGAATATTTAAATATTATATATATATTTATATATATATATAATATATTATAATAATATATATATTATATATCATATATATATATATATATATATATATATATAATATATATATATATATATATATATATATATATATATATATGTTTATTTGTCTTTGTATTTATTTCGATTTAAATACGAAATGTTGGTTAAAAAATTAATTTTCGATCTATCGAGATATAACTGAATAACTAAATTTACGCTTAAAATGCCAGCTCTCGGTACAATTCCGATGCGAAATGTACCGGCACACAATGTGTTAATCTTAAATATCCCATCTTTATCAGGGAAAAGCCGAAAAACTTCTGATTCCTGGTTAAACATCTAATATCACCGTAGTTTCTCGCTTTACCATCATTTTTTAATCTATCTGGAGAAATATAATTTGATACCCTGTCAAGTGAGAACAACATTTTTCCTAAATGGGAAAACGGAGATTGAAAGTAATGCTATTTCATTTTTGAGAACATTGTGTATACTCCAGCTTAGAGTTAAAAATATAAGTATCTTTTGCATGTCAAAAACTCCAATTTTATTGGACATTTGTAAAACTGAATTATTTACATACAATTAAAATATTCAAATTTAATCTAAACTTTAGCTATCATTGTATTAATGTGTAAAAGTTTCGGTTAGAGGTTTATAAATGATAAAAAATGATTTAATATCTCTCATATTTTATCCCCTCATATTATTAAAGAATTACTAACATAAAATAAAATGTAACTTTAATTAAAAAGGTAGCATAAAATGAGTTTCAGGATTAAGTTGGATATAATTTAAAAAAAGGATTGGACATTTAAAAATGTTAATGAGGAAAAATAATTGAGAAAATAATTTTTTAAAGCTAGGTATTTTAATTTCTCAGTAAAGTTAAACATTTTTTCTAGATTGGTTTGGTTTGGTATGGAGTACGGTCTACTGTTTTAAAAAAGAGATTGGACATTTAAAAATGATTCCGAACGGCTACGAAAATAATAGTGGGATTCGAAACGAACTAATGGCCATTCGGCCATCGTTCGGCTCATCTTTTTTTTTTTTTTTTTTTCTAGAAATATTTTTTTAATCTTAATCAGTCGTTTATTAATTTAAATATTAATTTACTCCTAAAATGCTTATATAGACAAAAATTTTGTGAATTTTATTTAATGTAACTGTGTATAGACTATGTAAATGAAATTACTATAACGTACCTATTAAAATTCATCCATCCTATTAAAATTAAAATAATGTGAATCAGATAGTAACAATAGAGCAATTAGACTCAACGTCACGAACTACTATAATGCCTTTCCCATTCATTTTCATGTTTACAACAACCAATAGACAAACAATAAACTGCCCTTCCATTTGAAACTAAAGCCGAAATTTCCATAAGATGAGATGTGTCCTACTGTGTGAAATCGCCTTATTGCCAGAAACAAATCTGATGTGAACATCACATGACTTGCTTGAATGCCTCTGAAAGTATACGTAATTTTATATTTTAATTCTATAATGCATCATAAGAATTATTTGCACATTCCCTTTAAAGTTCAAAGTAAGTTTTGTTTCCCAAATGTGAACATATTACTCTTTGAGGTTTACTACTTAAAATAAAATATATACTGTTTACTAAAACTTTCTGGTATTTTCTTTTCTGCAGTAAAAAATAGGGTTAAAAATAGACTAAGGTTTGCCTCCTGAGTTATTCTAACATTGAAATTTACAAAAATTAATTATGCCTTTACACTATCAGGAGACATAACACAGAAGTGTCTTATTTACTTTCGGATAATTAAGACGAGCGTTTTTAATTGACCGGATTAGCGTCAGTAACTAAGTAACTACGTAAATAAATTACCAATTTAGTCTCGGCATTATTCACTTCAATTATGGGTAATGAGATAATCTCGACTACAGTGACGTCTCTTGTCTTGTAAGGCACGTGTAACACTGTATAATCTTTCATTTAAAATTAGTAGTAACTTCAAACAATAGCGTTGCTTGTGATACTACAGGATGAATAATTTTGAACCAATTTCCATATACGTAAAACAGCCAACTTAGTAGGGAGCATACAGGATGAGTTGAAGTATGATTTTATTGATATCACACAAAATTTGATTTGGTGCCCTAAAGAAGATCTGCCGGAGATGAAAACAAATACACAAATGTAGAAGAAGAAAAACAATTGTCTTTTAAAATTATTTTAATCATTATAATGGCTACAGCAGCGCGCGGCTATCATTTCCACAAGTAATTCTCGTTCTCGCTGTTACCCCCCCACAAAAAAAAGATTGCCACTAAATTAACTTGCTCTCAGAACAAAATAGTACGTAGAGCATGAAATATAGCAGTAGGAACTGTGGATAAAAAATAGAAACAAAGTATAAAATCTGAAACATTGAGTTTGAGGATAAACAATAAAACAAAACATAAAACACAAATAAATGACCCAAACAAGATGAAACTAAATTAGATGATGTAACATATATATTATGCTGGACGGTTAGAATCTATAGAAAACAAACTATTGACCTTTGAGTTCAAGATAACTAAAAAAATATATTTGGTGCAGTTTGTGAAAACTGTATTTGTACATCAAAGTTTAACTTTGAATTCGACCTAAGATATAGACAACCAACGTTTGGTTTGGTTAGGTTTGGAACGCTGCGGTCTACTTTTTGCAACACGAGGCCTAACGAGACCGGGACCTACAGTTCAAAGCCTATTCAGAACGGCTACGAATATCCAAGCCACAATGGGATTCGAACCGATGAACTCCGGTTCCGAAGGCCAGCACCCTAACCATTCGGCCATCGACAACCAACGTTTAGACTATGAAAAGTCACAGGATTTGGTGGCCAGGACATTTGTTTAGAGCTGAGAATATCAACCAAGCAAAAATAGATTACATTTGCCAAACTTATGGAAACTAGAAAGTGAAGAAGACCACCAATTAGGTGACTTGACTCTGTTAAATATGTCTTAAAAATCTTACGTAAAGTAGTGTGGAGCAGCATTGCCTCCAATAGAAACAGGTAGCAGAGAGTGATGTCAACCTTATTCTGTCATGAGCTGTAGTATCTTAGAAGAAGAATACATATATCAAAGGTCTAACGCAGTGACCTCCAAACTAATGATTTGTATCGTTTTTAAATTTCAATGTGAACTACCATAAGAAACCAAGACGGATATAACAAATCTAATAAAATCTCTGTTTCCTTCTTGCCTGTAAACATCCATTTCTAGTAAATATGAAATTATATTTCATAAAATAGTATAAATGGAAAAAATGAATTTAAGCAAAAAAAAAAAAAAAAAATAATAAAAATAAAAATAAATAAATAAATAAATAAAAAATAAATAAAATAAAATAAAATAAAGTGTCTTTAGTAACTTTTGCAAAGACTTAGATTTTTAAATATTTTAATACGATGAATTTAATAATGGTTTAAAACCTATGCTGCATAATTCTATAGAATTATGAAACTTTGCATGCATAGACTTTAAAGTAGGACTAAATTAGCGTATGATTAAATTATTATGAATTTAAAATTTAATAATTTAACAAAACGCTTTGTAACGCCCACCATCCCTTTAACTAAAAATGTCAAGTGAAATTATTTTGTCGTTATTATTACGTATGGAAGCATAGATAAATGAATTGAATTTTTAAAAGAATTTTGTATAAAAGCATCATGTCTTATCTCTGGAGTTAATGAATAAACGTGTTTTGTACTTCAGCGAATAAGTTTTTTCAATGAAATTTTTAGCTTTTAAGAAAAGAATACAGTATAAAAGTTCTTAAATATTTCCCGCTTTCTTTCTTTTCTTTACCTGTATATCGATATATATCGATTTTTAAAGGCAACCAGAGATTTCTGAATTTAACTACTATCACGCAGGAGGATATATTAATGAAATTCTCTGCATTTAAGATATATATTCAGGTATGAAATTGCCCCAAATTTAATTTTATAAGCAATTTAAAATGTATTGTACTAACAAGTGTCCGTTACAATTTATTTAGAAATTTTTATTAAAAACATAATAAAACGTTAGTTTATTCCATTATATAAGGTGATATTAACTAAAATAATTGTAAATATTTTAATTTATATAAATGTCAGTTAAAACACACGCACTGTATATAAGGAAATCTTTGGAATCACAAACGTAAAAAATTCAAGGTAGAAGAAGTTTTTAACGGAAAAAAAGCTAGAAAATAAGACCTGCGTTTTGTTTGCAGGAAATGTCCTTTTCATTGTGTAGGATCCTGATGACTTTTAATGAAATTACAACATACGACATTTGTACTCTTTTTGAATAAAAATCCTCGTTCAAACCTAATTTGTAAAAATACAGACTTCCCCGTAGTTTCTTGTATACTAAAAAAAAGTTATTTTACTTGATTTACTTTAAATACATTCAAATTTCTAATTAGATATTTATTTAAAATTATTTGTTTCGAAAATTAAACTTAATCTAATAGAATCTTCTAAATCAGATTTCTAAAACCAAATTAATGTATTATTATAGGAGTTTTCTTAAACTTTTATAATGAAACCTCATTGTTTTAACAACCGTTAATAATGTGATTTCACGCAGCAGGGCAGATCTCAAATTATGACAATTCTGGCTTTAATTTAAAATGGAAAAGCAGTTTATTGTTTATCTTTTGGCTATTGTAAGCATGAAAATGAATGTGAAGGGCATTATAGTAGTTAGTAACGTTGTGACAATTTGCTCTATTGTTCCATTTTACAAATAATGCTTGATTATTTTACTTAATACAGCTTTTAACTAAAGGGTCATAAATCCAAATGATTTTATCATCTAGTGGAAAATATTATACATGCATCACGTGACTTTATGTGGCTAAAGTCACGTGACTTTAGTTACATGGTATGCAAATCCTCTATTTATAGGTTGCAAATATAAAATTTTTTATTTCCAGAACTACAAATAATCATTTTTATTCTTTCTTAAAAGAAGCATGTTCCAATTTCATCATTAAAATACTCCCAATTTTATCTTTCGTAAAAAACTAATACCAAGTAAAATCTCAATTGGTTATTGGTATCCATATTTCTTTTTCTAATAATTTCAATTTTTGAGGTATCTCATACCGTTAAAATGCGTAATTTTATTCAAAATTTACAATTTTCTATGGTGTTATTGGACTGAATATGCTGTTAGGTTTACAAAAAAAGTTTCATACTTCTTCTATGTTAATTAGAAATGGAATTATATGAATGATCTAATAAAAGCTTTAAGTGGAGAAAAACCTGAAGTGGATGTTTAAACTGCTAGAAACGTATCAAAGCTGTATATAAATGAATAATTTTCAGAAATATATATGATGTTGTCAAAGATGCTTGTAGTAAAGATTGTAAAAAATATGAATGCACTTGTCGGTGCTTTGGTTGTTGGATCTAGACAAAGAAATCAGAAAACGAAACTAAAAGGTCTCCGAAAATGAGGAAAGTTTACTGATGGTTTTATTTACAAAACTACAAAAATATTCCGCAATAACTATTTGTGATAATGTATGCAATTTAGAGAATATGCTGAGAGTCATAATTCAATTATTACAGTCACGAAATTTATCTGACAGTTGGTCTAGCCATGCTGTTGCTTCTAGAAAATTTGTAAAAATAGTAATCTGTAAAAAATATGAATGCATTTATCGGTGCTTAGGTTGTTGGATCTAGACTAAAAATCAGAAAACGAAACTAAAAGGTCTCCGAAAATGAGGAATGTTTACTGATGGTTTTATTTACAAACTTCAAAAATATTCCGCAATAACTATCCGGAGTAACGTAAGCAGTTTAGAGAATATGCTGATAGTCATAATTCAATTATTACAGTCACGAAATTTATCTGACAATTGGTCTAGGCATGCTGTTGCTTCTAGAAAATTTGTAAAAATAGTAATCTGCAAAAATTATGAATGCACTTGTCGGTGCTTACGTTGTTGGATCTATACTAAGAAATCAGAAAACGGAACTAAAAGGTCTCCGTAAATAAGAAAAGTTTACTTACTTTTGGTTTTCTTTACAAACTACAAAAATATTCTACAATAACTATCCGGAGTAATGTATGCAGCTTAGAGAATAGGCTGAGAGTGATAATTCAATTATTACAGTCACCAAATTTATCTGACAGTTGGTCTAACCATGCTGATGCTTCTAGAAAAATTGTAAAAATAGTAATCTGTAAAAAATATGAATGCACTTGTCAGTGCTTAGTTTGTTGGATTTAGACTAAAAATCAGAAAACGATATTAAAAGGTCTCAAAATGAGGAAAGTTTACTGATGGTTTTATTTACAAACTACAAAAATATTCTGCAATAACTATCCGAAGTAATATATGCAACTTAGAAAATATGCTGAGAGTAATAATTCAATTATTACAGTCACCAAATTTATCTGACAGTTGGTCTGACCATGCTGTTGTTTCTAGAAAAATTTAAAAGAAAGGTAGGAAGGGCTTTCAAAGACCATACGTAACATTATCGAACTTGTGCACTCCAAACTATTGAAAATGACTTAAAAATGTTTGCCTTTCAACGCGGAAAATGCGAACGCTAATTCCATTGAACTTTTGGAGCAATATGTAAGATATATTTGAAGAGCAAGCTTTGAAATTGGGAACATATTTGGAAGTAATTCAATTTAATAATGAGGGTTAGCAATGATTTTTTTAAATGTTTTTAATAGTGTTGGTATGTAACCTGGAGATCAAACCTTTAAAGATTTCTCATGCTAGGAGACTAAAAAAGTTAGCCAAGTTAAACACGAATCACTAACAGGTACTTAAAAAGACTGTAACTGTAAAAAGTAATAGACTATTAAAACAGTAAAAATGGTTGAATAAGAGCTAAAAGAAGGTACACCATATAAATATGGTGAGTGTTAGTAGTATGAATACTTGATGTTTAGTAAAAATATGCAAACGTAAATTAAAATTATTGCTTTTCATTTTTCAAAATGTGTTTTTCTTTTTTTTGCATAAGTTACGTATGATATAAGTGTTTGAAATTACTTGGCATTGTTTTTATACTATTTTCTACTACTTGAACTTATAATAAAACATAAAACTAATAATTCTAAATTATGAAGGAATATTTGAATATTTACCACAAAGATTAAAGAAAATGACTCATAATATTCATTGACTGCTTTGAAAATATTTTTTTAAAATTAATATATCCCTTAACTTGTAGTTTATTTCTTTTGTAAAACTATGTAGATAACACAAGCAATAAGATTCTTTAAAGGATTTTATTTAAGAGTTTATTATCATTGAAAATATTGCATTTTTCATAGTTTTATGGATTTTATTAATTTTTAAAAAGTAATTAAATTAATATTAAATATTAATAGATAAATCTAACTTTTAATTTCTGATGTATTCAAAACTGTAATTAAAATTTTTGACAAGTTTTTTAGCAAAGAAAAAAGTGCTCTGAAATTGATGAGATACCTTAAGACAAATGATTTCAGCAAATTATAAAAGGAAGTTTCAGCACATTTTCCTCTCAGATACGCAATGAATTAAAACCTTTTGACATTCGATTAATTATTCCGCACATTTTAGCATCATTTATTAAGATCACATTGTATTTATAAAAGCAAAGCTCATCAAATCTCTTTGATTCAGTTTCTGCCCACTTAAATGTAATTTGAAATTGCAAGAATAAGGTGAAACGGTGAAATGAGATTTTATCATAATGCAGAATATGAATGACGAATGAGTTATGTCACAAAAACGCTCTAATTTCTAATAGAGACAAGGGTAACATATATAATAGCAAAAATAATCGGGAGTAGCTTTCTATTGACCTACTCTGACAGTTTATTCACACAATCCATCTTTAGCGCTCTCCCATTAACACGTTTTACATTGACTTATATAGTACTGTGAGGATACAAGTGAGTTAACTAATAAGTGTGTTAAGATAAATTGACATGATAATAAAGAAGTGAAACCAAGTAACGTAAAGGAGTTATATAAGAATAGTGGAGGTAAGCAGAAATTAATTTGGTGTCCTCGAAGTCGCGAAAGGATCTATAATTAAAGAAAATACAAAGATATCTTGCCAAAGATTTTAATTTTAAGGATCTCCAGAATTTGCTTTAGAACAAATTATAACTAAGCTTGTTAGTTTGATTAAAATATCATTATATATATATATATGTATGTATGTATATATATATGCATATATATATATATATATATGTATGTATATATATATAAATATATATATATATATATATATATATATATATATATATATATGCATATATGTGACACTGAATACTAAATATAGGGTGATGATGATGCTAACAATCAATAGAAGTTCCCTTATTCACTTCAAGTGAACAAACAATGTGTCGCATAAATGGTATTTTGATGAAATAGCTTCTTTGGATCCTTCCCATCTTACCTATCTTTCCTTTGGCAACTTTCAGTGTGCAACTGTTTTTGAAACGATAGATTTTAGGCGGATAGTGATTAAAGGTAACTATTCAGAAACAACCCATATATCCATAATGTTTCACGTATGTTTGAGAAACATATCACTGTATATAATATGTATTTGCAGCGTGTTTGATACATTGTATGCTGTATGGAAAGAAATAGAAGGTAAACTGCTACTTCCGGTCGAAATTACCCCAAAGTTGATAAAAAACTACAATTTTGCTATAATTTAAGAATGGAAGGTTTAGTTTCAGTAAATCAAATGTTGAATTTGATCACTAGTTGAATTATATTCACATACAGAAACAAACGCAAACATACAAACCTAACCCCCAAAATGGTATTTTAGAACGGAGGTAGTTCCAAACACGTGAAGATCATGTAAAATCTGGAGGTCTCATTTTCGGTTAGAAATAAAATATTTCCCTATACTACGTATGATAAAATAAAAATAACATAATATTAAAGGACAGAAACTTTTTAAAAACCATTTAAAAATGTCTGAAAATAGATAAAAAGCTTAAAATGGCCATAAATTTCTGAAGAACGTATAGGAATGATGCTGTTTATAACTGTACATGAGTTTTACCACGGTAAAAAGCAACGATAATGAAAAAGTTTGTTGGGTAAAAGGAAATTTTAAGTTTAAAGTATCAGTTTATTATCATACTTATTGAAAGCGAAGTATACTTTTTTCTTGTCATATACATAAGTCTCTTTTTTATTTCATTTTTAGAAATTTTTAGAACTCTAAATTAACCTTTCTTCTGAAACTGCCTTGTGCTGGAAAAAAAAAAGTGAAAAAGACTATTGGGCATAAGGAAAAAAAAGTGCTGAACATAATCATAAGGGCATGAAATTGAAAATCAATTTTCCCTTTCATGTGAACATTTCATCCAAAAGGGGAAAATATTCTGATGTTCTTCCAACTAGACTGAAGAAATTGATGTCATTAGCGATGTTACATTAGTCATTTAACAAATATAATTCTCTATTCTTGTTAGCAATTAATTACTCGTTAATTGCTAACGGACCAAATAGCTGTATTAAGGCATCCATGCGTGGTAAGAAAATATGGAACATACCAGTATGGATTTTATACATTTTCCTACATATAATGTAACAAATTGATAAACTAAAAAGAACGGATGAGCAGAAAAATAATAATATTGGTTCTCGGCAATAACACAACTACAACTATATATAGCAAAAGAAAAGTTGTGTTGGATTTACAAAAATTAAATGTTCAACTCTATCTTCAATCTGAATTGAAGAAACATAAATGATAAAAAATGGATTATTGTCATACGCAATTATGTATAAAAGACAGAAGATATGTTATTTTATCTGTCAATTTTTTTACTTGTAGTTACCGTAAGTCGAGTACTGCAGCAATTTTTTAAATTCATTTTCATTAACGCGTCTTTAATATACGCTTCATAAATATTCTTACAGTATCGTTGCAAGGTGTTTCTTTGACTTAAAAGTTTGTAAAGTTTTTTTAAAGAATAATTGAAGGTTTCACTGTAACACTAGTTAGAGTATTATATTTTATCAGGAGTACAGATTTTTTAACACGT
This sequence comes from Pardosa pseudoannulata, assembly GCA_032207245.1. Taxonomy (NCBI): domain Eukaryota; kingdom Metazoa; phylum Arthropoda; class Arachnida; order Araneae; family Lycosidae; genus Pardosa; species Pardosa pseudoannulata. The sequence continues at coordinate 26,478,377 of CM063504.1, read as the reverse complement.
GACCTCACATTTTGAGTAAAATATTTTTTTTGTACCAAAAAGTTTTACTTTTTTATTATAGTCGTATATGAATTTTAGCTACACACAACATTAAATTGAATGGATATAATTACAAAATATAAATATTAAAGAATTTCTACATATTTTGGTTGCGTAAACTAGGGATTTCTTCAAAGCTATGTGCTACCAAAAACCAATTTTATAGTTATAGATAGCTTGAGAAGAAAGTAATCCTAAATTTTACATTTACGTCATTATCTTGGTTATTAGATGTTTATTATTGATACAATTGATTGTTGTGCGATGTATAGTAGGTTAGCATATGAACATAAGGATAATTTCCGACGGACAGAAATATTTCAAAATTAGAAAAATAAGGATAATTTTTGATTAGTAACAAGTAGTATCCTTATTTGATAAAAGTTAAAAAATAATTTGCAGATTTTCATATTTTTTTGAACGATTTTTCCTGTTTAGTGAAGGGTGTAGTAGGAAGTATGGCTATAAACAAACCTTCTAATATTTAAGGATCGGTTATTTGTAAGTGCCATCTGGAACGAAATTTTGTAACTTTTAAAAATTAGGATATGATTTAACTATTTTAACAAGAATATTAACTAAAATTCAGAAGAATGAATATAGCGATTATTAATCTTCATTTTAGAGTGCGTAGACTTAAGTTTACCAGTAAATTATTTAACACAAAAATTTTCCTTTTTAGTAAATCCCATACTTTGTTTACTGGTGAAAACAATCTTTTAATTTAAGAGTTGTTTGAACTTTCTCCTTATTTTATTGTTAAAAATTCACGATAACTTAGTTTTAAAACATTTTTCAATATATATATTCAGTAGAAATGATTTTGAGGTTAATGATTTAAAGCCAGGATTGGTTAAATCATGATTAAAAACTTACACCAATCTGATTTAAAATAAATTAAATCATATAAATTAATTAAAAAAATTAAATCAATTTAATCATTTTAACAATTTAACATCACGAATTACAATTGTTTAAGCTAAAATATTAATTAAATAACATTATATAAATCTTTATACAAATAATAAAATGAAAATTTAATCCTTTATCATAATATAATTAAACAAATTTTTTTTATCGTATTTATATTCTCAATTATAAGGGGTGAAATATTACTTACATATCACAACGTATGTATTTAATGCATTAAGTATGATTTTTTAAAAAATCACTCCTCAACAAACTGTTCAAATATTTTTCATTATTATAAATATATTACAATTTGTTTTATCAAATCAGTTTTTAAATCAATAGTATTTAAATAGATACTTAAACAAATATAAGTAAATATATAATTAATTTAAAGTCAGATTAAAAAATAAAGTCCTGACGGGAATCTGATTTGGTTAGATATGTTATTACTAAAGAAAGGATATATGAAACTTAATTTTCACTTGTACATGATAAGGTAAGAGATGCTATATTAATATTGACGATGGTTCTCTACTCAAGCAATAAAATATCATGATTATAAAATTCATAATGTGTGAAAGTATTTTTGATTTATTTTAATCATTTAAAATAACAGTGATTTAAATCCTATATATCATGGTTTATATCAAGGTGATATAAATCAAACAACTTTGGATAACTCTACATCTCTGCTGAATCGATGTATAAATTATTCTAGCACGTGTAGCAAAAAGATAACAAAAGCAAGTTATAAAAGTAACCATTTGCTATAGTACCCGAATAACTTGTAGTGACGGAAAACATTTTTAATCATGCAATACCGTTTTGCGTAGGAACAATTTTTAACTATTTTGAAATTTAATCTTTTTAAATTGAACCATACATAAATTTTAATGTAACTTCCAGCGATAGTTGTTTTAAACATTTTCCCTTATGAATAACGGAAACTGTTTAAATTAGTATTTTCAATTAACCTAATTCGGGTTTGTCAAATAATTTCTCCAAACATTTTTATTACTTACTAAAGTAGATAAAACTTTTTTCAAGAGTTATTTTTTTGTTGTATAAAAACGTTTTCAAAATTGGAAGGCAAAAGACATCCCTATAAAACATTAGAAATGTAACTTTATTAATAGAGTTTAAAATATATCAATTTAAAATTACATTTTCATGAAAAATAAATAATTTAGTTCTAAACTATTTTTAAAAACTTATTTTACCCTTGTTGGCAGTAAAAGCGTAATACAATTTCAAAAAATTAAAAAATATTACGCCAGATCTGTCAACTAATTATACAGCAAATGTTAAATAATCTCAAATGAAGATATTTACCTTTCAGAAAAGACAAAAGTGTGAAAAATTCAATTTTAAATGCGCATATAAAGGTTTAATTATAATAATTATACAGATATATTCATAAAACCAACAAATGCACACCGTAGGGATATCGGAAAATTTAAAGATCATTAGACTAAATTCAGTGATTCTTGAAAGGGAGTATAACCATCTATTCTACAAAAAGAAAATGAAAAAAAACTTGTAAGTTAGGAACATACGGTGATAAAGTTTACCAAATATATTACATATAAAATAATCTCAAAGGAAGATATCTACCTTTCAGAAAAGACAAAAGCGTGAAAAATTTAATTTTAAAATCGTGTATAGAGGTTTAATAATAACAACTATACCGAGATATTCATCAAACCGACAAATGCACACCGTAGGGATATCGGAAAATTTAAAGATTATTAAACTGAATTCAGTGACTCTTGAAAGGGAGTATAACCATCTATTCTACAAAAAGAAATTAAAAAAATAACCTTAAGTCAGGAACATACAGCGATAAGGATCAAGATTACCAAATATATTACATATAGCGCTAACAAATTAAAAATATCACACAATTTTATTCAAAAGCACACAAAGCATTATACGCTAGCGGGTGAATCAATTATCATAAACACGCTTTTTCAGTTTTAAATTTCAATTACGGGGTAATTTGGTAACCCCGCACTCATTCATCAATGTAGGAGATTTAAGTATTGATCTTCCGGAAGAATGTCGAGCAACGTTTTTCCTGGATTTCCCGAAAGAATGAATTAATTATTTTAGGAAAAGCGTAACGTCTGGAGAGAGAAAATGCGAAATTCTCCTTTAATTCGGGAAGTAATTTTTCTGCAGCCCGGTGTAATGGAAATTTAAAGAGACTTTAACATTTTCTGAAAGAAGATGTCTTATTGTGTGTAGAAATGCTTGTTTTTATTTTTGGGTTAGGGTAACTTTCTTAAGCCAAGTTTGAGAACTGTTTTTCAGCATCAATGAATTAAAACTTTGTGCTAATTTATGAAATGCAGATAAGTTAGTTTTTGTGCAATTCTTGTTAAATGTTTTAATTACTCTATCAATAATTAAATAATTTCAGACAGACATATTAATCAATTCATATTTTTTATTAAAATTTAGATATGAATTTTGAAAGAAATTCATGAAAGTCCTTTTTTATGACTTTTAATTATTCATTTCCGTGGATAGTAACAAATACATTTTGCTTTAGGCCGCAATCCATTGAACAACAGAAGTACTTTTGAACATTTTGAATGACAATGTTATATTGATTTAAAAGGCAATTTATTTTAGAGACTGATAAATTTAATTTGTGTATGTAGTGGTTATATATAAATATTATTAATGATGAAAAATAAATACCCTCTCTTTAATAAGAAAGAGTTTAATAAACTTGTATAAGAAAAGAAATTTTAACTCTTATTTTAAATGAATCTAATTAAAAGAAAAATACTCATGTATAATAGGCTGTTTCCCCGTATTAATCAAAGTTTCTAATTATTTGAATTGTTACCACTTTATAAAAAATCATTATAGAAAAAGTGAGATCATTAGATAAATTATTAACTATAGATTGCGATGAAAGTTGAAGTACATGGTTTTCAAGATTCTTTGATTAAAGTAATTTATTTAATATATATTAAAGCTGATACTTTAATACTTAAGCCTTATATCTGTTTAAAAGTTATTGCATCATAATAATTATTGAAATCCAGTCTTATTAATTACTAACTTAATAGAATATACTTTTAATGATTACAAAATCCTCTAATTATTAACAGACGTTTTGCACCACTGCTGCTAAAATTTGTATTATCTCTCAGACACAAGGGAATAAGTGGCGGCAAAATGGTTTTCAATCTCCATTTAATATAGTCAAGAAGAAAATCAATGTACTGTCTGATCAAATACAGTGCAATTAATATTACGAGGATTAAATTACGAGGATTATAATAGTAGAGACAAACTTTAAAACTGGATAAGATATCAACAAATACAGACGAAAAGATACGGTTTATACTAATCTGATGCAAATGAAACAGTGTTTTGTGGGGTAAACACAAAAATCTTAGATTTGTTTTAGTGATGACCAATAGGTCAACACAATATTGACTTGACTAGCAGATTCTTTATTTGAAGAATATTGCTTGGCAGTTAATTTACAGCTCTTCAGTATTCTTTAATTTCATTCAGTCGCACAGCTGTGAAACAGGTTGTTCTCAGTATAGCAGATACATGTTGCAGAGGGACACCCACCTCTTGCAAGTGGCTATTAGAAGCCTAAATACTGGTCAATGGAGAATACGACAGTGATCCTTTATCCCCTAACACAAGTAGCGATTTGCTACAACACTAACTGGCAATTTTCACTTTCTTGGTTTTCAGTTGACTAAACCTCGTCTTCATTAAGGATAACATTTATAGACATACAGCTCGAACCTCCAATATGTCATGCAGATGTTTTTTTTAATCCTCGGTGGTAAACAGTCTTTCATAAGGATTAGGTTTTGAGATATTTACCACGAAATAGTTCACTCCGCACCAGTAAAATAAAATCAACATAAAAATAAAGAGAAAAATATCATGAGTCATCCTTTAAAAATGCCCAATGTCTAAAATAAATCAAAACACATTCCTGGAAGACGGTATTATTATGTTTGCCGTTATTGTCGTTGTTGTTGCTATCTTATGCTACTTGGTCAAACCAAGCACTACAGAACTGGAAACTACTCCTATTAAGGCAAAGGGATGTGCCTTTCGTCTGGACGAGAACATCAAGGATGAAATTACGACTTATTCTCAAGTGGGTCGTCGTAATTTTGAAGTAAGGACCAAGCAGAAGACCCCTAAGCTTAGCCCGCCACCCCCAGAAGTATCGATTGAGAACTTGGAGGACGTTGTAACCACGAACATATTTTACGCGCCCCAGTCACCTTTAACGAACACGTCTTAGGCCGGCTGGGGCTCCGAATCCGCAACTCTCCAGTTACGAGAGCGTTGCCTTTGCCGACTGAGTTACTGTGGCTCATGCTTGCCTTTAATAGCTTTAAAGCTAGCTAAAACAGATTTTAAAATCTAATCAAATCTAAAACGAAGCCCTATATTTGGGGATGTTAATTAGATTCCAAAATAATATTAGTAACAATTTGCTTTTACATAATTAAACTTGGGAGAGAGGGGGAGTCACCAAACATGGGTCCAACCCCGAAAGAGATAAGAAACTAATGCTTGACGCTTCAGATATTTGGATTTGTGCTATTATCTACTAAAGAGCATTACAAACAACTTGAAAAATATTTTGCATTTTTAAAAGTGTCTTCTTTAAATATCTACTGCTTTGAATAATGCGATTGCAGAAATTCAGTAAAGCTATCTACTGATGGAAAAAATAGTCCAGGAAGTTTTTGCCACAAAAATGCACTTTAATTTCTACCAGTTTGATGATTGGCTGAATAATTCAATTTTAACCCTTGATTTGGACGCTACATCGAACTGGCCTCTACACCGGACATGTATATTTATAACTCCTATAAACATAATTGTCAGTGTTCGCCACAGAGGATATTAATTATCTCAAAAATGTAAAATGATATGTTTATTTTACAGTTTTGTTTATTTTACAGAGATCCTAATGTCTATACAGACATTGGAAAATAACAGAAATTAAAAAAATATTAGAAAAAACATCTTGTCAAATTCAGAGCTAAAAGTCTTGAATTTTGGATGATCTGGTACATAATGTTTCCCGCTGATGTGTTTAATTTCCAATTCGACTAATTTAGGAAAAAAAATTAATTGATATTCCTAACATTTCACCTGGTTTACGATTGTTAATATTTATTTTCTATAAAATTATATCTATCGCAAAATCAAGGGTCGTTATCTGCTTTTATGTATCGTTTGCAACAAACATTCCAGTTCACAGCTCATCAAAATGTTCTATGTTTTGATCGACTGGTCCTGTTTGACAACATACATCACAAGGAACAAAAGAATTTGGGCAAGTGCTTTGTGACGAATATCTCATTGCATCCAATCAACTTAATAAATGCCACTAAAAGGCAGATCGTGGGACAGGAAAAGGATGCGTAGTATGCAAGCAGAAAAGCGCCATGTTAATTTTCGTTTAACAACAACTGCTATTAAACTTGTGGATCTATTGTGAAAGCTGTATTTACTCATACGCTTCATAAAATCTGAGAAGGCAATGTGATTGTGATTAGGAATGTTGGACTATTATGCGCGGTAATACGGAAGCTTGTAGAGAATAGACATTTAAAATTAGCAGCAATGGATTGTAAATGAATGCAATGGAATGATATCAAAATGAGTAGAAATGCTGGTAGTTTACTATATGAGAACATTCAAAATTAAAAAAATTTGTAGTTTCAATAATTTTATCTATTCATTTCTTCATAAAAACTTGTTATTTTCTGAATGGCTGCTTACTATTTAATTTTTCGCCTATAGTAAAATATCAGAGTATCCATTTTAAATTTAGACTTTATATTATTAAAAACTCAATTAAGTTTAAGAAAATTATAACTTTTCTCGAAAATTCCTCCATACAGGAAGGATTGTTTTTGTGAATACATTATTCAATATATTGACAAAATAATTCCCAAATAAGTTTAAGATATAGTTTATAAAGTAATAACAAGGTAAAAATAAGGTAAACAATTTAAATTAGTTCTCAAGCTACATTTTGAAAATCACTAAAATATTTTATAAAATTTAATCTTCAAAATATCTGATTTTTATAAATATCTTAAATGCAATTTGTTTAGCTTAATTCAATCTATATAGGATTTAGCTTAATTCAACCTATATACAAAATTTCATAACTTTAAGTTATATAATTAAGAATAATATCATATGCTTAATTTTTTACTACAATCGAATATATTTTTGTTATATAAGACGTACAAAATTTCTCTATTTTATAATTATATAAATAAAGATATCAAAATGTGTTACATAAACTCCATTATTTAGCAGGTTGACTGACATTAAAAAAAATCACTACTTGCAAAAAGGGTTCGAAAAGAATTCGAATGGAACACCAGTTTGAACTGAGCACAATCGGGCTTTATTTATTGTAAAAAATATCGGTTATTAATGTTCCATTAGGAATTTTAATCTTTTCACAAGATTTATCGAGAACGTCTTGTAGCTAAAATAAATTAATGTAAATTAATGCTAGGGCTTGACATTTAGAATATATTTTCAATTTTTAAAAATTTCAAAAGTAAACATATTATACATTTTCAATACAAAAAATGTGGAATGATGTCAAGTAATAATATCCCTTCATAAAAAATGAAATTTTAATAAACTAAGAATATGACATGAAAATAAAACTTCATTTCTAAATTAAGAATAAACATTCGGCATAACTAATTATCAACAGCGAAAAATTTGAAAACAGCAAAATCCTATTTCGATCATTCTATGAATTATAGAAGGAAATGTGTTTGTAATAAAGTTATTGTTATTTAAACATTATTACATCTATTAAAAAATGAAACATGGAAAGGCATGAAAATAATGCTTTTCATGTCTTTGTGAATAGCATGAAAGATAAACCACTCGCTTTAGATAATGCAAGAAATCACACAGAAAAGAAAAATCCCATTTTCTTCACTGCATTTCGCTAATAGAAGGAATCATGTTAACTCCACATACTCTATTTCATATTAATTCTTATCCATCACAATTCTTTACGTTTTTGTTCCTTTATCCCCGGTTTACCAAAAGGTCAGAATAACGTCTATCTACCCTCTATAAACAACACTGCTAATTAAGATGGAAAGGCAAGTCATAAAGTTGGGTGTAGCAATCCCCACTAAAGGCAATTCTTTTCCATCTGTGCCTGTTGCGCTCTTAAAATACAGCCAAGGAAAAAAGGATAACGGAATATCTTAGGTTTTTATTTTCTTATGAGGTATTTGATGTCATTTCAATTACTTAAAATGTCTCAAAATTTTTAAAAAGTCAAAAAACAAAGAATAATTAATGTTTTCAGCAATTTAAAAAAAAATCTAAACGTCTACTTTCTACTGGTGTTTTTAAACATATACATTGACATATATTATTTTCATTAAAAATATGTAATTCTCATTATTTAAAATAGTAATTTTATAATGAGTGCTCCCTTTCCTCTGAATTAGAATGTATAATCAGAGATTTTGTAAAAAATAAGAAGGGCTATCAAAAAACTGTTTTAAATTTATAATGTAATTTTATTTACATAATGTATTTGATAAAAATATAGCTGTATATGTTATTTAAAATCCCTACTTTTTTAGAAATTATGTTCAAAATTTAAAAAAAAGTAAGAAATTACACTTTTACAAATCAATATTTAAAAAATGCAATAAAATTAAGTTGTTTGATTTGTACCGTACTTGATTATATATATTGTTAAGAATGCTGTAAATTGTAATTTGTATGGTATCTCGCCATATTGGCGAGATATTGGCTCTTTGGCGAAGTTTTGGGAGACTCATTTTTCGCGCCAAATTTGGAAATATATTGCCAAATTTGGCCGATCTCCCTTTCTATGGATTTTACTAGAAGCTTGAAGAAATTTCCAGAAACCTGAAAGCAGCATAAAGGGGCCGTGGGTTCTCAAAAGGAGTCATTGTTATGGTGAGATATTGACTCCTTGGCCAATTTGGTGAGATATTGACTACTTGGCGAAGTTTTGGGAGACTCACTTTTGGCGCCAAATTTCGCGATATCGCCAAATTTGACGACTTAGCGACATTTGTTGCCGACTCCTATTTCTCTGGATTTTACTAGAAGCTTGTAGAAATTTCCAGAAACCTGAAAGCTATATAAAGGGGCTGTGGGCTCTCATAACAAGTCAGCCATCCAACAGATGGCGCCACAGAACCTGCTCTGAGCTTTTCTGGCCATGAATTTTAAACTGAACGTAATTTTTAATTTTAATTTTTTAAATTTAATTTTATTTCTTGTACTAACTTAACGTAATTTCACTTATTATATCTCTCATTATTATTTACCTATATCTTCACTGTCTTGTACAATAATTTATAATTAAAAAAATTAAAAATTTTAAAATTTTAAAAAACAAAAAATTTTTAGTATTCTTAAACTTTCTTCTTTTTATTTGAAATGTATTTCATCTTAATTTATTGAACTTGTTAAGGGACTAGCAATTTATCTCATCCTATCATTAAGACCTGCATTTTTATACTTATTGTTTTTCATCTAAAAGACTGGACACTTGATTATGAATTCATAATTTGCAACAGGGGATAAGACCTTCGGCTAAGGTACCCCTGTCAACTCTTCAATAGCTAACATAAGAAGTCAATTCAAGCTCAGGTCTTGTGAAAGCAGGACCTGTGTTGATGCTCTCCGTATTGCTTTGAAAAAGTTCGCCAAAAAGCTCCCAAGTTTTATCGCCATCCGTAGTATTTTGGATTCATTTGGCGTGTTAATAAATTGTTGTTGTTTTTGTCTTGGCCAGTCTATTCAATCAACGAACTTTACGCTAGAATTTCGCAACAATATCAGTCACAATCAATGTCAGTCAATATCAATGTCCCATCAGTACACAAAATCTCAAAAAGTTATTAATAGAAGTTATTTGTAATATACCGTGTGCTCGAATTTAAAGATATGAAACTGGACAAAAATAATTTTGATAAGTTTAAAATATGTACGAATGTGACACATAAAGCAAATAGTATGGTTCGTTATATAAGTTGCTCAATTTAAGATATGATAAAAGTAATGATATCAAAACGTGTAGAATTGTTTGCAGTTTAATATATAAAAATATTCGAAAATCAGAAATTTTGAAATTCCAATACTTTGAATTTTTTATTTTTTATGAAAATTTATTAAATTTTAAATGGCTGCTTACTATTTAATTTTTCATCTCTAGTAAAACTATCAGATTATCCCTTTTAAAGTACACTATATTTATATTATTAAAACTCAATTTAGTTTAAGAAAATCTTAATTTTTCTCAAAAATTCTCCATTTATGCATAATTGTTTTTTAATGCGAATACATTATTCAATATACTGACAAAATAATTCCCAAATAAGTTTAAGATACAGTTTATAAAGTAGTAACAAGGATAAAATAAAGTAAAAAATTTAAATTAGTTCTCAAGCGGCTTATTAAAAATCACTAAAATATTTTATAAAATTTAATTTTTAAAGTATCTGATATTTATAAATATCTTAAATGGAATTTCTTTAGTTTAATTCAATCTGTATAGGTACAAAGTTTCATAACTTTAAGTTATATACATTTATAAATAAGTACCATAATCCTCTATAAAAATGCACTGTCCCTTTAATCTTTTTAAAGGTTTAAACCTCTGTACAGTTAAGACTAATCGCTTTGAATGTAACATTTAAACAGAAATTTAAGACTATAGTTAAAATTATATAAATAGCTAAATGGAAATTATTTGCTCAAATTTAACCACTGGTGTATGAAAGAAAAAGTTAAGTAAATGATGTGTTATTAGTTCCGTTTATCGCGGATTCAAAGAGTAGGAAAAACTAATTTTCTATATCCTTTACACAGAAGTATGACAGCATGAGTAATTATCAAAAAGTATGCAAAATAAACCGTAAGTAGTAACCAAAGCGTGAAAATCAGGGAAAATGCCAAATTTTAAATCTAGACTGAAAACTAATTAAATTCCCCAACTAAAATTTCACCCATTTCCTAATTAAATTTCATATTTTCTCTCTTTCTGCTAAACGCTGTAGCAGTTAATAGCTTAATTGGCAGTGTTAGGATCAATATTTTGCTTAGAAAGCTCAGCTAACTTACATCTATTAGTTAAAGCCGATTCTAAGGGATGATAAACATTTGTGTCAGCAGTGGATTCAAGCTATATGGTGTGGAGGTCTATTATCTTAGCCTAGTAACATTGCTGGGAAATGATTATGAAATTAATTTTAAGATCATATTATTCCATTATAATATTTACACTTAAGAGCCGAAACATTATGACCAACCTTACATTTTGCAATGAACACGCTTGGATGACGTGGAAGTTGTATTTAACTGATGCTGGAGAGTCTGAAGAAACATTCTTTCACTTACTTCTGTGTGTGATGGGAACTGCGGATCTAAGCGATTTTGATACAGGGTAGATTATAATGGCTCGAAGGCTCGGAACAAGTATTTCAGAAACTGCACGACTCGTGGATTGTTCGCGATCTTCAGTTGTAAGTACTTATGCAAAGTGGATGAATAACGGTGAAACCAGCAGTAGACAACATGGTGTTGGACGTCCACACGCTATCAAAGAAAAAGGTCGTCGGAGACTGTCTCGTATGGTAAAGCAAAACCAGAGCTAGACAGTGGCTCAGCTGCTTAACATCTGGTACAATCTGTCTCCGTCCATCTTACAAGGACTTGTGGCATCCATGCCAAGGCGGGTTAAAGCGATGTTTCTCGCCAAAGGTGGGCCAACTCGTTATTGACAGGTGGTCATAATGTTTTGGGTCTAAGTAAAGCTATTAATTATTTAAAAAAATGCAAAAAAGCTATTACTAGCAATCATTCAATAAATATGCATTAAGTTTGCGTAAAAAATGCTCATTTCGCTTCATCAAGTTATATTTTAATGTTGCATAGAAAAAAAATGTCTGTATAGAAAATGATTTGAATTTTTTTTTAAATTTAAGTCAAATACGGTTTAAAAATACTTTGATCTTTTAAAGGAGTTTCACTAAACTAAAACTTGATGCATAGAAATGATGAATTTATTGAAAACTATTTTGAAATAAAAGAGGTAAAAAAAAACACACTAATAACTATATGGCAAGTTTTACATTTTTAAGATAATGTAACATAAAATATCATGAGATAATGTGAAGTAGAATATTTCGATTTTAGCGATTAATATTTCAAAGGTAATTGTCATGCTGAGTTGCTCTTAAATAAAAAAAATCCTTAGTACATGGTTATAGATAGTAATTCTTTGGTTGTCACAGAAGCCCTCAATTAACTAGGAATTCAGTTACTTTTTTCACAGAATTCAATTTTACTCCTAGGGAAATCTCTAGTCTAAATAAAACTTTTCCAAAATTGATTGACTGCATTCGTCGATTTCTATTGTCTTTTTCAAGTCTCCCAGATGTGGTCACTTCTAAATAATACCACCGCATTATTTTAATCACAAATTATCTACTCAATTTTGCACCACTAGTGCGTATGTAATTTATTGTCGTTATCCACAGAGTTCATATAAGCACGCATTCCCAGTTGGAGTGAATAGAGAATTATTTGCCCCAATAAATGATTTATTTTGTATGAAACAAATTGAATTACTAGAATGTTCTAGAAAGTAATGAGATAGACAAACGTACAAGATTGTAAATTTGATAGCATTCAATTGGTAATTAGGTCTGTAGTAGCACAGGGAATAACTCCTAACATTTCCGTGGCAGAGAAATCACTGGTAACAATATAAAACAAACGTGTAGTGTCCAAATTAATAGTTGTAAAACATGGTATTAAAATTGTAATAGAAGGGATATTTGTGAACTATTTCTGTAAAAGGAATATCTTGAATGCTTGGTAGAAGAGATTAATAAATGAAGTAAAAAAAGCTACTTTAATAAAAATTTTATACAAGATTTCAAATTGTGCATTTACATCGGACATGATTAAAAAAAATTACATTTCAGTAATATTGGAGTAAGTATATGATCTCCAAAATATCCTATTTCACAGATAGTCTCAAAATAGATTTATGCTTTCTTCTAAAAACTGGCATTTTGCAAATAATGTCTCAAATGCTTTCATAAAATATTTTTCATATGAATATAAAAATTTACATATTGGGGAAGTATCCGCCGTAATAAGTAATAAGTCATATAAGATATAAGTCCAAGATAGTAAATTTGAAAAAATAATCAAAAAATTTTGAAATTTCAAAAAGGTTATACGCAAGTGTTTACCATGCAAGATAATACAAGTAAACAGTTGCACTCAAATCAAAGCTCCTTCCCTCAGAAGTGCTATTGAACAATGGCAGTGTTTCTGGGAGCAATTTAAATCGTCAATTGATGATAATGAAAATTTATCAGTAATTGATAAACATGTGTTTTTAAGAGGTTATTTAGAAGACGAACCAAGACGCTTAGTTCTTGTTGAACAAAATTTTGGTGAATTGTGGATTTCTCCACAAATAACAATGGATATGAGGTTAGATCTGGAGAATAGATCTGGAAAGTATATTATTCATATCATTTTTGTGACAATTACGTTATTGTGTATCAGTCTAAGACGAATCTACAGTGCATAATTTACAATTGTCGATACTGTAAATAAAGGGTGTTACAAATAGTAATAGAAAAAAAAACATTTCCGAACTTCTGACGAAGAAAAGTCTATAAAGGTAATTTGCAAATGAAACTAATCAAGGTAGTAAATACGATAATTTAATAAAATTTCAATTAGGGATTTAAAAGTCACATAACTGTAATAATAGTGACGTGCATGTTGAAAAATAATAAAAAAAAATCAGTGCTATTAGAGGATATATATGTATGCTTAAACATCGTATTTTATAACAATTTTGTCTCAAAATACTGGATATATAAAAAAAGACGGGGGAAATTCAAAAGGTGACAGTTGATACTAATACAAACGATTGTATGGTCATAAATACATTGCAATCGCGCTAAAAGGTGTAACCGAGGATACGATTAGAAAATAAAAGATTGACTATATGTTAGGAAAGCAATTTTAATGGACAATATGCAATAACTCATGAAAAGAGCCGATCGCCGAAAGCGATGCTAGAAATATATCAGTGTGCCTTTACCTCATAGGTTACAACTGTTATAATGGTCGAACGCTAGAGTTATTTCTCATGATTGGTGTTTTATTCTAGATTCAAACATTACCAGTGTCTTTTGCTTATTCATCCTCAGGTTATATTTTCAACCATGATTTTCTTTTTATCCCGATAAATCACTAAAAGAAAATAGTTTTAATGATTGAAGAGTGGGATTATGAAATGCGCTAGCACGTTTGCATAATAGTTTAAGCCATGTATTTTTTGATGAAAATTGTATTGAGGGGGGGGGCTGTCACATGTTACAGTTTTCTTCAATCTTTTATGACTCACCTTGAGGTTTTAAATATTTATCTAATAAATTTAACCGTTTGAGTCCCAAGCAGCGCTATTGTTCTATTCAGTTTTTATGCCAAGTGTTGTGGACGACTGATTATGGTCCATCGACTGTCGAAGTCATGGGTGTTCAAATTTACTAACGCAAGTACATCACACAGCTCTTTTTATGTAACTAATACATTTTACAATAGGAACATTACTATAATAATAGTGCAATATTAACGCATATATGTTTCGAACATAAAATAGAAAAAGTGCTATAATAGCACTGCTTGGGTCTTTTCCTACCCACATATATAAAGCTCGGTTGCACTGTTTGGGATCCTTTGACAATGTTTTTTCAAGAGCCTCTGGGGCTGAAATAGTTAAATTTTCAAGCAAAATGAATTTTCCTGAAATTTTTTATACCAATATATAAAAGGACTCATTGGTGAAATAACTATATATATATATATATATATATATATATATATATAGTGTGTGTGTGTGTGTGTAAGGAAAAGTAAACTGGATCGGGAAACTAGTTTAGGCATTTTGAATAAAACCCCTAAGACACCCCGAGAAAATTCTCAGGGTGTCAAATGTATAAACGTAATACTTGTTTCAAATACTTGTAATAATAATGCATTGCTTGTTTCAAATCTGAAATCAAGGGCTGAAAATTCCCTCGTCCTTTTGCATTCCCGTTTCACCCCTAACCTATATTGACCAATAGGGCTACAGTTTACGCCATCAGAGAAGGGGTCAGACCAATTATAAATCTACATTGCCCTAGCGGATAATTCGGGAAATTTCCAAACAAAAAGGAGATGCACGCTGTCGGAGGTAGATTTTTCTGGAGATTTTCCCACAGATGTTGACCAGGTGTTAAGGGCCATTTTACATATAACTTCATGCTAGCTGACCCCTCAGTTTGTTCTGTCCCTATGGTGAAGTGGAAACCCGTCCTCCAACATTATCTTAATAAAGGTCTTTAGCTAAAACGGTGTCATTTTTATGGGCTAAGACTGCAACCACCAATCGTAAATTCTGTCTTATTACACACACACACACACACACACACACACACACACACACACATATATATATATATATATATATATATATATATATATAATGCTGAAAAAATCTCAAAAAAATTATACATGCTTTTTATCTTCTTATTTTGCCCAATTTGCCTCTTGGCTGCAATATATATATATATATATATATATATATATATATATATATATATATATATATATATATATATATATATATATTGCAGCCAAGAGGCAAAATAAGAACATAAAAAGCATGTATAATTTTTTTGAGATTTTTTTCACCATAATTCTTATAAAAACTGAAGTGTCAGCACTTCAACTTTAAGATTTAGTTCCAAGATAACCAATAAATCTTAGTTCCTCTCCAGTTGCTTCCGTACTCCATTACCACTACAGACTTTAATATATGCAAGAGTTTAAGAAAACATTCTATAAAAGAGGCTCAATTTTTTAAAACTTGTCAGAGATTTATGTAAACTCATTTAATCTTACTATGGTTTTTCTTTCTGAAACCTCGTTAATGAATCATTGCATTTCTTATTTTTAGATTGAAACTTCTTTGAAGGATTACAAAAGAAATTTTGTGTGAAAGAAAACTGAGCAATTTTTAAAGAAATCTATTGTGGGGGAACATTAGGAACATTAGTTGGTATTTGCCTTTCTTCTTACTCAAAACTCATTTCGAAACTCGAAGATGCCCCGATTTGCATTGCAGATTTAAAATAAATAAGAATTCCTTCTCTTTATTAAATTTAGAACGTGAATTTTCAAACCAAATCAATTGCCTGAAGAAAACTGATATAGATCTTTTTCTGTTTTAATTTTAACACAATTGGAATTTCAACTTTCTACTTAATAAATTTTTATTCAACTTTTCTTTTTACGCTTCAGAGTTTTAATTTTCCGGTTAAATTATCTTTGAACATCTAAAATATAAAGGAATTCAAGTTACACACTGACTAACCAATAGTGAAGAATTTTTTAATATTTGCATGTATGAAAATAGTCCCTTGTGAAACTTGCAATTGACCGTTGGAGATATAAAGTGTGTTACATCTCACTAAAATGGCTGCATTAAATAACTGCACTTTTAGTACAGTGACTACAGAAAAATCAGAAGGTGTTATTTAAGTACGCAAGTCTATATAACTTCTAGAATTTTAATTTTATTTGAATATTTATAATCACAAAACAATATCCTAAACTACTCAAAATACACTAAAATAGAAGTAAAATATTTTGATTTAAACTAAAGGTTGCAATCTTTATGGAGCTATTTAAAATTGATTAAATACCTTCTTACACTTTTATATCATACATCACGTTTGACGTTTTAATAATTACTGACCTCATTACATCCGATTAAAGCTAATCGCTGATTAAGCACTCTGCATTTATATGGTAGATAATAATCGATCAGTCATGCGAGAGTGATAATTACTATATAATTAACATTACGTATCTATGAATCATGGTATAAACATCTTTAATTATTACATCAGTAATTTTAGAAAATTGACAGTGTCATTTAAATTTAAGAGAATAATTAAAATTTTAAAATTGAAAGTCACAGTTACACAAATAATAATTATATGATTAGTGAAATTCGGTAATTTATTGCAGGGAAAAATTTTAATTTCTAATCCATAATATTAAAAAAATGGTAAAATATAATACATATATCACATAGATATGTTATTTATATACTGGGTGGCCATAATTAAACTGACAGTGCTCACAGTGTTCTGTAGCGAGATCTATTTACGAGAATGACGACACATTTTGTAGGAAGATTAAACAAGAAGGGGGACGAAGGATTCAGGGAAAAAATAAGTTAGTTCCAAAAGTCACCGCTAGGGAAATATTGGCCCTGTGTAATAGAAAATAGAGTGTTAACAAATGCAAATCAATACGGAAATTACCTTCTGACACTGTGCCAATGGATGTAACGTGAAATTTACATAAAGAACTTCTTTTTCTGTTCAGCGTACGTGATATCGCAAATAACAAGACTTTATCAGTGTAAAAAAATAGAAAAAAAATGTTGTGGTGTAGTACATTGCTGTTATTATTTCAAAGCCACTAATAACCGAATTTTGCTTTATATCGTGTTTAATTATAGTAAAATGCCACTGATCTATATTACAATATTCATATACAGAACAAAAGACAAGAAAATATGCTAAAAAATGTATAAAAAATTAAAAAGTAAAAGAAGCACTCCACGTGCTACACCTGAAAGAAAAAAATTTCCAAATTCCACTCTTTTACTTCCTTCTGAACTACTCCAGCAACCCTAGACTTTTCTCATTATCCTGTGTACAATGCGTCCTTTCTTGGATCTGTCCAGAATTATCGGGACTTCAAGGATGGTCCTGAATCGCCTCCTGGAGACCAATCACAACTCTCTAAAACTTGGGGAAGTTTAAGCGCAATTGTTTTCACACCACACGCCTCCTGGACTCGCGAAAAAAATACTTGGGCATTCAACCCATAACGTGCGAGTGTGGTGAGCAAATCAGTTTCGCAAACCTTATGTAAAACATCGCTGCACTCTCACATTTATGTAGATTTTACGTTTTTTTAAAAGTGTTGCCATATTTCACTTGAACTAAATCAGAAAATGAGCATAATAAAAGGTAATTTTATTCAGTATTAATTTGCATTTGTTAACACTCTATTTACTATAACACTGGCTGTATGGCTTTAATCCGGGTCAGCAACGGAATTCAACTTACTATAACACAGCGCCAAATATTCCCCTAGCGGTGACTTTGGGAACTAATTTGTTTTTTCACGAAATCCTTCGTCCCCCGTCTACTTTAATCTTCCTACAAAATGTGGCGTCAATCTCGCAAATAGATAGCGCTACAGAACACTGTGAGCACTGTCAGTTTAATTATGGTCACCCGGTACTACTAAAAATATATGATCAAAGTGACGGCTTAAACAGACTATTGAATGTTTCTAAGAAATATATCCTCTTGTATTGATTGCAAAATTGTAAATAAATAACGCATCCTCTTTATGTGCTGTAAACTTCCAGAAGTTTGTAAAAAAACTGTCTATCACTACTGGAATAGTATATCCTCTACTCTGGCCATTACTAGATAACTAGTTTCAGATATGCGAGAAGCTTATATTCTTCTATAGACAAAAGGACAAAATGTGTTAGTATAGATATATCCTCTCCTACAGATTTCAACTACATATTGCCGATACTTTATATGTCTTAATTATCTGAATCAGTTTAAATCATAGCAGTGATATTTAATACACGGGCAATGAACTTACTCCTTTGTTTCTCTCGAATACAACATGTAAGCAATACTTAATCCCTCATTTCACGAGTATCTTGGTCTAAAAATCCAAGTACTTACTCTTGATTCTCGTTCATCCGAAAGAGTATAGAACAAGGTCATTGTTCTAGTTCTTGTTAAATGCTTGTTAATATTATCGATATATACACAAGAGAGGGAACGTTGTTAAAGGGAGTGGACTTGTTGACACAACAGGTATTTCAATTACAATTTATTGCACCTTATATATTAAAAAATATTTTCATTAAATTTATTGAGCATTTAATGAATATTTTGTGAATAAAATTTCTCATGAATATGGATTTTTGTTATTAGACATACATGTTAGCATATGTATTATTTAATTTTAGAAAATTTTAGCAATATTTTTTTAAAATTATTTTTTAATCAAAATTAATTTCAACACAAAAAAAGTACGAAGATATTTTTGTTATGCTTACATGGTATGTTATTTAATATATAATATGTAAGGGTATATGTATATACGACATATAACAATACAGAAATACTTAGTTTGGTTCCAAACGCCATAATAGTAAATCAAATATATGCCTACATATATTTATATTATTTATTCCCATTGAAATATCCTTTTATCGTTCTTCAAAATTTTTAATACACAATTACGGAGAATTTTTATAGTATGTTATATGCTTACATCAAGTGGTATAATCTCATTCCATAATAATATGGATAATATGTAAGGGCATATGTATATACGACATATAACAATATAGAAATACTTAGTTTAGTTACAAACGCCCTAAAAGTAAATCAAATATATTCCTGCATTTATTTATATTATTTATTTCCTTTGAAATATCCATTTATCGTTCTTCAAAGTTATTATTGAAAAAAAAATTAATACACAATTAAGGAGAATTTTTATAGTATGCTATATTCTTACATCAAGTGATATAATCTCGTTCCATAATAATATGGATAATATGTAAGGGTATATGTGTATACGATATATAACTATATAGAAATACTTAGTTTAGTTCCAAAGGCCCTAAAAATAAATCAAATATATTCCTGAATTTATTTATATTATTTATTCCCTTTGAAATATACTTTTATCATTCTTCAAAATTTTTATTGCAAAAATTTTTAATACACAATTACGAAGAATTTTTATAATATGTTATATGCTTACATCAAGTGATATAATCTCGTTCCATAATAATATGGATAATATGTAAGGGTATTTTTGTATACGACATATAACAATACAGAAATACTTAGTTTAGTTCCAAACGCCATAATAGTAAATCAAATATATTCCTACATTTATTTATATTTTTCATTCCCTCTGAAATATCCTTTTACCGTTTTAAAAAATTTTTACTGCAAAAAATTTTTAATACACAATTACGGAGAATTTTTATAGTATGTTGTATGCTTACATCAGTGATATAATCTCGTTCCATAATAATGTGGATAATATGTAAGGGTTTATGTGTATACGACATATAACAATACGGAAATACTTAGTTTAGTTCCAAACGCCCTAATAGTAAATAAAATATATTCCTGCATTTATTTATATTTTTCATTCCCTCTGAAATATCCTTTTATCGTTTTAAAAAATTTTTAATGCAAAAATATTTTTAATACACAATTACGGAGAATTTTTATAGTATGTTATATGCTTACATCACGTGGTATAATTTCGTTCCATAATAAAAAATTTTGCGATATGAAAAATGTTGTATATGATGGGATATATTAACCCTTTCGTGGGCCATTTATTTCTCACTCCAAGTTTCCAAATTTTCAAAACAGAGCTGCTAATTTTATTCAATCGATCGAACAATTGATGACAGCTCAAAACCGAAGCGGGAATCAGTCTTCTCGTCGTTTCAATAACAACATAGTATATTAGAATGGGTTTTGCGCTACCCACAGGTGTATTTTGTAAGATTGTGTAGGTGGGAAGTAATCTTCCCATGGATGGGTTAAAATGACTTAACATAAATATATTATATTTCATGGGATATTTAACTGCCGAATAAAACACGTGATATGAATAAATTTGATATTATATCATGAAATGGACATATCGCTTAAAACTCAGCATATTGTTGCGCGCCTCCGTGTTGTACCAAATCTGTAATCCTCATGTGTCTATAGCAAAAACTTTCTCATTAATTATTTCGCTTTCATGGAATTGGAGAAAGCTAGCATCAAATATTTTATAAGCTTTCGGATGTACCTCTTCTCCGGACACTCGATTTTCTTGACATTTCCCGGTGATAAGAGTAAGAAAGAAAAAGACCAGGATCTTTTAAAAGCCTTCCCGAAAAATAAATATTTTATCTCTAGATAGCTAAAGGTTCATGTGCTTTTCGATTTTCAATCGAAAATCAATTTTACGAGACAACTTGCTGCCGAAGAAAGCTGTAGCAGTTTGATAGATTTTAAGGATGTTGACGGAAAAGAGACGCTGTTAAAAGAAATATAAAGTTCTTTTTTTATCCAGTGTAATTTGTGATCATTTGATGTGCTTTGATTTCTAGGAGTTTCTAACTTCTTCGGGAACATTAGATACGGATAACATTGTTTTTTTTCTTTTTTTCCTTTCTTCTGCTTCAAAACAAATCAAAACAAATCACAACAAATCACAACTAGATTGCAAGAACTAGGATTTTTTTTCTTCAAGTTTAAATTATCGCTTCAGAGTTACACAGTACACAGTCATTGTTTTTTTAATTTTTTTTTTCAAATGACAATAGTTCGAAGTTTATTGACCTTGTTAACAGCATTTTAACACATTGTGTGCGAGTACAATTCTCAGCGGAATTTACCGGGAGCGGGCGTTTAGCGCGTAAATTTAGTTATTCAGTTAAATCTCAATAGATCGAAAATTATTTAATCTTTCAACCAAGTTTTCGTATTTTATATTGATATATATATATATATATATATATATATATATATATATATATATATATCTATATATATATATATATATATATATATATATATATATATATATATATATATATATAAATAAATAGAAATGTATAAATAACAAAAGATTTCTGTAAACAAAAAATATATTTTTAGTAAATAAATTTATAACAGTATGGTAAATATGAAAAATCAAATATAAATAGTAGTATGTAGCTTTAATTTCTTAGAATTATGTTATATATAAACATTTTTACCTTATAACTGATGTAAAATCTAATTTTTATTTGCGTTAATTTTTCCAGAATCTATGTCGTAGACAAGAACATTCGGCTTCATTTTCCTGCATATACCGTTATTTTTGTACCCACAAACAAACAATGTGGTTACAGTAACCAGTACTAGCACTTCACCCACGTTCAAGTATCAATCGTCAGAAAACGTACTAGTACGCGACCCGCATACAATGTGTTAATAATCTGCTTAGCTAGGACTAAAACAGATAATGCTGCCAAAATTACTTAAACTTAAGTTGATATATGTAAGGTTTCGCGAAGTTTGAATTATTAAGAAATAATCTCGAGGCCCAAATAAAATTCATTCTGCTAAGTAATTTATTATAAACAATCTGATGTTGTAAATAACAGCTATTCATTTTGATATCTTTGGTTTTAGAAAGTCGTATATTACAGTAACTCACAGTATCGAGAAGATGAAGGCTTGGTTTATAATTTTACATTGACCACAATCGATATATCAAGAAATTTCTAAGGTACAACAACCCATTACAAGCCATGGCCCTCCGAATGATCACAGCTATCTGATGGTATTCAAGACAATGCTCCTACAGTATAATTTACGTGAGATTTTTAAGTCGTTTTCAATAGAGTCAAGTCACCTATTTGGTGGTTTGCTT
This sequence comes from Pardosa pseudoannulata, assembly GCA_032207245.1. Taxonomy (NCBI): domain Eukaryota; kingdom Metazoa; phylum Arthropoda; class Arachnida; order Araneae; family Lycosidae; genus Pardosa; species Pardosa pseudoannulata. The sequence goes on along the minus strand of CM063504.1, from coordinate 26,455,742 downwards.
TTTAGTTCATAAAAGGTTTGGTTTGATAAATGTCAAATTTTTACGAGGTTAGGTTTCTCAGCTCGAAATGTCCCAGCCACGAGATTCTGTAAATTTATATGATCTTAACATTTCGCGTAAGGGCAACAAATTTTTAAGTTTTTTGCAGTCTGTCACTGAACCGCAGTCACGTAAAAATACATATTTAGTAGATTTGTGGTGTATACTCAATGAACACCACAAATCTACTAAATAATTATATGTATGTGTGACATTATATGCGTGTTGTTTGCTTTGCTATACAACGCTTTGCATTTTTCCTTTCCACAAGTTATGATTGTCGAGTTACTCGGTTTTTCTTTGCGTTATTTCCTTTTTGCGTTATTTTGTCTTCTGCCGTCTTCCTCTTCACAGAGGAAAATTCTTTGAACGGTACCATACTGTAAAGAACTATTAACATGTTATCAGTTCTATTTGTACTTGTCATGAACAAATATTCTTGAATACATTGTAAAATTTTAAAAATCGCTTATTTTTGTGATTTCATAAGAATATTGTTTTTTTTTGTTAAATAATCATACAGTATATATTAAAGTATAAAATAAAAAAAGTTTCGTCCATAAAAACAAAGTAGTTTTCGATTTACTGCGATTTTTCTGAATAACTAAACTTTCGCGAGGTTCACGAAAAAATACCCGCTGCATGCTTAAGTTGGCGGTGAAGTATACTAGCATGCCAAGTGTCAACAATGTCTGGTGTCTATATTTGCGGGAGATTTCAAAGTAAGCATTTGTCTCTAACGCACCGTTTTCACACACTACACCAAATATTTGTCTTTCAATCTTGCGCTCAAATTTCAAAACTTCTAAAGATATAGTTAGTGCCCAGCATTTTCAACCATAAAGTACCACAGGCCATAATAAAGTCTTTTCTAATTATGATATTCTATAAATCTAGAAAATGCAAGGTGAAATACATGGTAGAAAATAATTCTGTAAAAAGAGAAACCCCAAGTAAAAGGAACAGAAAATCCAATGAATTTTATCTGTAGTGGCAAGTAATTACAAATCAATATATTTCATAGTTGCCCATTATTAATCCAAATAAAGTAGATTTGTTTTTCCCCAGTTTGTCAATAAAAAAAAGAGTAATAATCATACACTTGGAAATATGTGCCTAAATTGGCAAAATACTCACAACTTTTAAGTACCGTATTGAAAATCAATTTCACTAAATCTTAAACAAGCATTTTTTTTTACAAAAGAAGCAAAATCAAAGAAAACCCAAATATAGCTCATTTTTTTTATAAATAGCGAATAATCAATACATTTGAAGTTATTTATTTTTTTAAAAGTCATTTGTTTCAAATACAAATTTATTATAAAGATTCTTCAAGAGCTATTGCAAAAGTAATAAAAATACACTTTGGGATAACATTAGGATTTTTCTTGATAGTAACAAAACTTTGAGACAAATTTTATGTATTTTAATTTAACTCTAGGATTTGAATGCTAGAAAGAAATCTCATCCCAATGCAGACCAAGTTTGTTCAACTTCAATCATTTTGGAAGTTAATTTTGTTGCAGTGGATGGCAATGTACATAATAACTGTCATCATTTAAGGCTAACTTGTATTAAGAAAATAACGTAACAAAAATTTGTCATGGAAGAGATTCTCACGATCTAAAATAGTTGCAAATATTGTCACTAACTCACCAAATTTGGCTTCTTGTCGATGATAAAGCATAAATAAAAGAAAAGAATACAAAAATACACATTTGTATAAGACGTCTTTTTCAGTTTATTTTGTTTTAAATTATCCGTAGTCGATTATAAAACCCATTTTTATTCAATAAACAGTGTAGAAAAAACAAAAGACCCGAGATTCCATGGAGGTTTGTTTTCCTTGCCGAAGGGTGCATTACCGAGAATATATATTTAAACGATAAAACTATTCTTCGCCGATTCTAAGTGAAAATATCTCATATTTTTTATTTGCTACAGTTTCCTTGGTACTAACTTTAATGCAGTTATATCTTTGAAGCCAACTTACTGTAGCAGAAAGAACATGCATAAATATTTAACAAGAAAACCTTAATTTTCTTCTTAAAATCAGAGATGGGCATGACTGACAACAGACAACCAGAAAGGCAACAGACAACCGGACAATGAAAATGGCTTGTAAAAGCATTGATGGTGGAATAATTTTTATTCAATGGTAAAAATACAATAAAGGTCCTCAGTGCTTCCTGAGAGAACTGATATTTGGTTTAGAAAAGGGAAAAAGCGACACTTAGCAGTTATCAATAAAGGATTCGATTTTAAGAAGTATGGAAGAAATGCAATCTTAATGATCATAATTTAATTTGTATGGCTGAAAAAGTTAAAACTAAAAGCATAGAACTTGAATTAAGAGAATTTAAGCGTTAGGGACAATAAATTTTTTATATATATTTTCCTCTCCCTCACGCTCAATCTTCCTTCCTTTCTCCTATCTCTCTCTCTCACACACATACAAATATATGTATAATAATTTTGAGGTTAAAATATAAACAAAATAATATAACTTAATATAACACATTAATATATTATTTTTTATCATTTAACAATAAACAGTAAAACATATATAATTGCACATAGTAAGTATCACACTGATTATTCTTTCTGTAATATTTAAAATAATGAGTTTATTATTTATTTCTATTATAAATGTCTTGAATTGAACCACAAGGTGCAAAATTTTGCTATTGCAGGATTTAGCGGTTTGGTTACTGCTGCTGTATATAAAGCTGCAACTGTATGATAAAAAAAGGTTTATTTTTAAAGTCATAATATGAAAAGATTTTGTTTTTCTGGAAGTGTGATATACTTCATTTAATTAATGAGAAACACTGAAATAAACAACAGGTAAAATAGAGAGAAAATTTACCTAATAAGAGGAAAGTATTGTTTTATGTAAGATTTCAATTTTGAAAAATTAATTCATTCATGGTATATGAAATTAGACGAGTTTCTGGTTTAGAGACTAGGAGTTGAGGATGTAACTTATTTTGATGACGTTTGATATCTTTAAGTTAGTTTATGAATGAATAAAGTCAACAGGCAGTTGCCAAATCTAACGAAGATAATTTAATATGAAAATATAAAATGCTCTTTGAAGTTCAATTAAAATGTAAAATGTTACTCATATTTTGAACAGAAAAAAAATTATTTCTAATTGTGTTCTTAATTAGGGGAGAACTCACTGTGTAACTGAAAATCTAACTCTGTGTTTCGGTGTCATCGTGTTTATACATGAACAAAGAAAATTTCAGAAATATTTTTTTACATTTGTAATGAGTTTAAAATATTTTCAATATTTAGTAAAATCTAGATAGTTTTTACAATTAAAAGACTTTCTTCAGACTTAAAATATAAATAAAACAGTAAATAGAAATCATGCTATAAATCATGGATCTTGAACTTGAGAGAAACGGAAAATTCTAGAAATCCTTAAAGAAACTGTCTGATAGAGTCAATCAAAGTAAAACTCGTATAGTATGTTCCGTATACTCCGTTCAACTTGAGATTTTAAAAGTGGAAAACCTGAAGAATTATGAGACATAGCTGATGATCATTAAAGTACTAAAATATAAATGCCATTTTTGAAAATTTCCTAAAATTGGAAAAGTTTGGAAAGTATAAAAGTTTTAATTTGATCAAATATTTTTCATATTCATCTATTATAAGTGCGACATTGTTTATCTTTAGTATACAACTGAAAAATATTTGTGTAAAACTATATATTATTAGTTATTTAAGTAATTTATGATTTATGTAAAAAATATCATAATTTTCATTTTTCAAATCTCAAATAGATCAGAAAAAGTTTAGTATACGAGTTTAACTTCTATGGATTGTAGTTTTTCTTTTAATCAGAGACCATGATTCAGTACAACGGCAATATACAGGAGAAACTTCTCGAAATTTTCAAGAATAATCCAGGTTAAAGAACCTTGTTCTAAGAGTCTTATAAATATTTCCGAAAATTTTTTGAACATGTCTGCCATTTAAAAAAAAATCCAAGTAAAAATAAACAGGCTGTATATGTGCATAGATAAAAGGATTCATTACAGTATTGCATCTGATATTAAATCTTTCAATATTTTGTTTAAAATAATTTCTTCTTTCTTCCCTTACTTGGAAAATATACTTATATAGTGAACTGTGCTGCTTAAAGTAATGAAAAAGGCTGCAATAGAGGGATTGTGTTGAAAAGCATGTATTGAAAGCTAGGTAGTCGTGCATAAAAATTTGCAATCTAAACTTGATAAGTGAAATATGGTTCTTGAGTTCTATGCTAGAATGATAAATGTTGTTATTGGTGTCTTACTCCTCTTGGTCAAACCAAGCCCGATTGAGCAGTATACTATTCGTCTTAAGACAAAGGGGTGCGCCTTTCGTTTTCAACGAGCACCTCAAGTGTGAAAGTACAACTTCTTGCTCAAGCGGTTCCTCGTAATTTTGAAGCATGGTTCAAGCAGAAGACCGATAGACTAGGCCTACCACCCCTCAGATGTATTGATGAGAACTTGGAGGACATTGTGACCACGAACATATTTAACTTGCCCCAGTCACCTTTAACGAACACGGCGGATCTTAGGCCGGCTCGGGCTACAAACACGCAACCCACCAGTTACCAGAGAGTTGCTTTTGCCTTCTGAGGCACTGCGGCTCACAAAATGATAAATGTGTCTCCCCTTAGAAATCCAATTGGTCGATATGTAGAAAGGGTATGATTGGCCTAATATGGAGGCAATGAAGTTCTATCTGCAGCATGAGGATTCTAGGTGTTAGTTTAAAACATACAAAACCGACCCCTAATAATGCATCAGTTTAGTTTAAAATAATTTTAAATATGATTTTAAAGAGTTTTTTCCATAATATAAAATATTTGTAATTATTCAAATTATTCTGTAAAAAATATTACATTCATATGCAGTACTCAACTATAAAGAATAGTGGAGAACTCATTCGATATTTATACTTATGTCAATGACACTTACGATGGCACATAATTAAAAAAGATAAGTAACATTGCATGATAGATGGATTGCTTGAATGAACGAGGAGCAATTTGTTCTACTCCTCTTGTATAATTGACGCCTACAAATCTTCAGGTTGGAAACAAGCACGCACGACCTTGTTCTCATGCTTGTGCCGTATTCCCAAACAGCCAACATTATTATTTTTTGGCGCCGTTTTTGCGTGACTAACTCTCATTGTTTTCTGACAAGTAATGGAGTTTTGACACATAAGGGTGTTTTACTGACACTTCTGATGCTTCATCTCATTTTGCACGAGATCGGGTCAAATATTTCACTACATATTCAATATATTTTTGATGTCGATTTCCTCTCTCCTGTGCCCGTTTAACACATAGGTAAAAGAACAAACTGGTTCTAACACAACTAGGAAAGAGATTATTTCAAAACCAAAGTTTATTTTCTTTTAAACCAACTTAAGATTATCTTAGTGAGATGTTTGTTAAAATGTATATATCATATTATCAAAGAATAACCTGACGGTGTAAATTAAAATAGTGAAATTCTTCAGATGATCACATGTTAAAGGCATTTAACCTAGCTGTGTGATAGTAAATTTCCGATTTGGTGTTAATCAAATCGTAAATTTTTTAAGTCTGGGAGAGCATGACACAAAGAAAATCGCGAAGAATCTCATCCCCAGACAAGATAAAATTAACTCTACCCTCGTCCAAGATTAAAATCTAAATCTCAAAGTTTTAATCTCTTTGGAACTTCGATGTGATACATGGAGGTAAAGTCAATCACCTCAAAGTAAATAGAAAAAAATGTTTAAAATATAGGTAAGCATGAGCAAGAGCCCTGCTATAAATCCCTTCATAGGAATTTTAGACAATTCAGAGTTATCTGAGACTCATGAACACAGGGCTTCGATGCTAATTGCATTAACATACATAGTTATGAATATGAGATGGTTGCGTTTTTATCCGTTCCACTTGTGTGGTGTGATAGAGTCCGACGAGTTACACGATTCACCAGTAACAGTTTCGTTACAAGGTATGTCGAGAAAACAGCATTCTGTTTCTTTTCTTTTAGAATTTATTTTTTATTTATTATTTTCTATGTTTAATTTTTAAATGGTTTTTTTTCTATGTAAGTTAAATTCAAACCTTTAATCCCTGTTCACCTGATTAGACCTACTGCTTCTGTTCGATTTTAAACTTTCGCTGTCACCCTTGTACGTAATGCTATTCGAACTCCCAGACTTCATTGATAAAGATATATCCCTACCTGTCTGACTATCACACAGTGGTAAAATTGCAACAATTTTTTATTCAATAAACAAAATTAAAATTTTATATAATTGTGTACCAACAACATATATTTTTAGTTCTATACACCAGTTTAAGACTACTGTTTGATCTACTGACATTCTACTTTCTCCGATATCCTTCAAAAAACATTTTATGTACAGAATGGTACATAAATACATGCATAAAAAATAAAATTTATAAGCAAATGCTTTGTACTATCAACACTAAATAACAAGTAATATCTAGTAAGTTTATTTTATAGTCAACTGGCTGTTATTTTTTAAAAAGATTATTCACTTTGGCTCGAAATTTTAGCGGTTGATAAATAGTCTGGAGTTTAATTAAATTGTAGAATTATATGATGAAAATTATCTCAAACAGCTTTGCAGATAATTTTCGTTCTATTTATAACACAGAGATACAAAATGATTTAATCTATTTAGTAGCCACGAGCAACAAAATGTCCAATATTCAAGCTCACGTTTCGGAAATTTTACGCGAAAGGCGAAGACACAAGATGGACGATGATAGATCACCTTCGCGTTATTTACCAGGCTTTTAATAAATATGTCATTTTTCACAAGCAGCTTTTATGCGAATTTATCAGTCAGTCATCATATGATCTTTTTCTCACGGAGTGGCGAATCGGCACTGCTTTTTTTGCAAGTAGCGTGACAGGTAGCCTGATGTTGGTTGTGTACATTATTAAACAATAGACCAACTTCATATTAGAAACAAATGTATGGTAGGTTTGCGTGCGAAATTAAGTCAATAAATTCATCGCGAAGTTTTCAGAAGTGTTGGGTTCGTAGTTCTTTAATTTAAAAATGACAGCTATAATAATGCATCTTTGTCTAAAGTGATACAACGGTAGATATTTTTAAATCTTTATAGATTATTTGTAGATGAACAACCTTTGTACATGCTCTTATTATGAAAACTGTCTGCTTGTTTGTCTATTACATTTTGTAACCAACTTTTAGGTACAGATATAATAGTTATACATATACATTTTATTAAAAAAGTAATATTTCTTAATAGAAGAGCTTTACTTTGTTGGGTATACTACTTCAGTTTAGAAATGCATTAAATTATATAGTAGGTATTATAACTAAAAATTTTATTGCGAGATTATCCAAAAAAAAAGTAAAACAAAAAAGAGAAAATATTTTATTTTCTCTTTTTTAATCTAAAAATGAAACAGTTTTCATTTAAAAATGATATAAAAAGAATGAAATAAGTATAAATAAAAAATATTATTGGAAAACGCGTATATAAAAACCGTAAAATTTAAAATAATTGTTTTTCTAGCATTCCGGAAACATTGAAAATGTTCATGATTAAAAATAAAAATATGGGACGCCCATATTATATTTAATATCTAAAATATTTAAATTAATTCAATATATTTTGACCACTCTTTGCTTTAATTATTAATCATTAATATTTAATGCATTTAATCGGTAGTCATAATTGTATTTTAAATTCCCGATTTGCAGGAAAAAATAATTTTACTAATTATATGTCAAAATGAGAAAAAATGTAATTCTATATTTTTTGTGAACATGGAATAGCCTCTACCCATTTTTAGGTAACTTTCTAATTTCCAATTTAGCTGATATTTTGCGTATCTCCGTGGTCGGTACATGAATGTATCACAAGAACATCATTACAGCTATAATAGTTATACATTTACAATTTATTAAAAAGGCAATATTTGGAAATATTAGAGCCTTATTTTGTTAAGTATACTACTTTAGTTTAGAAATAATGCATTGAATTATACAGTAGGTATGATAACTAAAAATTTCATTGCAAGATTTTCCAGAATAAAAAAGTAAAATAAAAAAGAGAAAATAATATTTTAAAAGACACGTTTTCATTTAAAAATAATATATAAAAAGAATGAAATAAGTATAAGTAAAAATAATATTGAAAAAAAAGTATATAAAAACAGTAAAATTTAAAATAATTGTTTTTTCTAGCATTCAAAGAACATTGAAAATGTTCATGATTAAAATTAAAAATATGGGACACCCATATTATATTTCATATTTACAATATTTAAATTAATTCAATGTATTTTGAGCCCTCTTTGCTTTAATTGTTAATCGTTAATATTTAATGCATTTAATGGGTACTCATAATTATTTCTTAAATTACCGATTTGCAGGAAACATAATTTTACTAATTATATGTAAAATAAGAAAAATTGTAATCTCACATATTTTTTAAAAATATGATATAGCCTCTAACCATTGTGAAATACAAAACTTTCTGAAAATAATTTATTTTTATGTGTTCCATTTTGGAGACATTTGCTTTCCGTGTTTTTTTTTCAAATAAAAAATATTTTTATAAATATTTTTTATGACTAACATGAATTTTATATTTCTTTTCTCGTGTATATTTTATATTCATGAAAAATGTTGCCATGTTTTCTAAAAAAATTCGATATTTTTTGTAAATTTTACTAGACAAAGTGCAAAGTATCTAAATATCAGTAAAATAAACATAGATATAAAACTTAATTTAAGTGATAAAGAAAACAAAGTATCATTAACGTGTAATAATACGCAATTATTGTTTTATTTATTTTTTCTTGGGAAATCTGTAGTTAAATATTATGTTCCGATTTTAGAACATTGACACATAAACGGTTAATCTTTATAATTGTTTACATAAAAAAGTGTCTTTTAAAACATATTTTCTTTTTTTTCCAAATATCTTAAATAGGAGGATAGACGGTAAGCATCTTTAAATTATTAACTTATAAAACTTCTTAAACTTACACTGAAGTGTAACAACATAAATCACATTAAAATAATTTTTAACCAAATATTAAAAAACTAGCATATAGCCCGTCAACAGTAAAATTTTTAATTTTCCAGAATTGTAAAGTACCTTATGAGGCAGGTAAAAAAATGGTTTGTTTTTTGGCTGAAAATTATCTTTCAACAAAAATAATCGATTAAAATTATCATAATCTATCATTTAAGTCAAAGATAAAAGAAAATTACTTACGTAATATCTAAGTTTAGTTATAAAACGTATGGAAATAATGCAGAAGATATTTAAATAATCTAAGAATAATGATTAAATGAGATAGTTAAAGGTATGACGTCCTAATGCTAGAAAAAAATTGTTATTTTTACCTATTTATTGTGTGATAAATTGATAAATTTAATCGCCTGCTCTTAACACTAAACATGCCATACAACGGGTCAAATGATCCATAAGGTATATGTAAAAAATGCGATAGGAAATGAATTAAAAATTCTTATTATTTCTGTTTATAATACATAAAAGTTGACTTTCATGTATTTTAAACACAAAGAATAAGAACTTTTATGTATTATAAACACAAAAAAATAAGAATTTTTAATTCATTTCCCATCGCATTTTTACATATACCTTATGGGTCATTTGACCCTTTATATGGTACGTTTAGTGTTAAAATGGGGTTTGGTATAATGGTATTAAACGTTCGAAAAGGGGGATTGGGTGGATATAGAACGTTTTAAAAATGACAGTATTTTTAGCTCTGTACGAATCTAATTCATACCGATTTATTTTAAAATAGGCAAATTAAATCAAAATTTGATTTATAGAAAAAGGTTAGTTTGTAATAACTCCCTGAAAACTTTTCTAAATTATCAATTAAGTAATAAAAATCTAAAAGAAGTCGACGCTTAAAATGAATGATGTATTTTAATGTATAATAGGAATGTTAGAAAATATTTCATAGGATTTTATAAAATGAAAGTTAAAAATTAGCGAACATTGAATTAAAAATTATGCAATTTAGAAAATTTGTGTGATTAGTCGAGTCATTATTCTATGTACACATGTACAAATTCTCATTACTTTATAATTCAGAAATACACTTGGTATTTGTGTTTGCTTATATGAAGTAACGAAATCTAGTAGGAAGAATGCATATATGCATAATACTACAAATACGAAAGCTTTATTAATTGATTGATCTTATAAAATAAAATGCTTAACTTCAAGCTAGTAAACAGTCGTGTACTCAAATGTTAGCATTAGAATTGGTATGCAGGAAATACAGTAGGTATTAATAAGGGTTTTTTTAGTACTTATGAATTATTCTGGTTATATATAAAATTGCATTTCAAAGCGTTGGAAGTTTGTTAATAGGTTAAGTTTTCATACCTTAATAAATTATATTTATGTTAGGATTACTAAAGCTTTGATAGTTGAATACAGAAAACGTTAAATTCAGGTACAATAATTGTTTAACTGGAGCAAGTGTTAAAATCACAAAATACAAATAGCCATTATGCAATCACGTATTAAAATTTCATCATTATGATAATGGTGAATGGAATTAGCTATTTCATAATAATGATAACTTGGAGCTTTTCCATATAAATTTAGAACTTATTCTGCACAACATGCAATTCAAAGTATTGCTTTTCAGTATGTTTTATCGTTCCAACACAACAAATGATAGTCATAATACAAATTCTATTGGTTGAATACAGAATAAGGAAATTTCTGTATAAATACAACACAGTTATTTAGCAGTCGCGCAATACATAGGTTAGGATTTTAAGTATGTAAATATTTTGATCACATATAAGCTAAATAGAATAACTAAGGTGGGTTTGTAACTTTACAATTTGATTCCGGACGTTGTTCACTGTTAAATAAAGGAAAAATAAAACTCCATTTAGCCAGTTAGCATTTTAAGAATTTTTTAAAGATAATTATATTAAGCGATAGAACAAAAAATTCTCTAGTATGTTATCTCTTTCCTTCTAATTAGCCCTCTCGTTGCAAAAAGTAGACAATAGCACTCCAAACCAAACCAAACCTTTCCTTCTAAAAAATATTTAGAAAATTATATTTCATTTTAAAATATTTGTGAGAAATTTTTCACACGCTTTTTCAAACGCAAATAAGTGCATTTAGCACACTTATTCTATAAAAGTTTAAAAAAAAATAGCATCCAATAGAATTTACTGTTCTATCACACGGTATAATTTTTAAAGAATTCTTTAAATGCGAGCCAGTCGAAATAAATTGTATCTCCACCCCCCTACAGATTAATATTGAGCAAGAGGAATGTAATAAGAAAGGTACAAACCAGCCTTAATATATACTAAATCATCCTATACAAAACCAGAAAACCTTTTCAAACTCATTTATGACGTTTTATTGATTCTCTCATTAAGTATAAATAGTTGGTTGACTTATTTTCTTTTCCATGAGAGCTGTTGCATACATCTCTTGTTGCCTCCACACTATGGCAAATTGTTCACCACTTCCTGATGGCGACCTTGAATGATGGTTCACGGGTTGCATCTACAAGCTGGGCCACTAAATGAGCCGAGCGCGTGGATTCATTCATAGGGTATACTGCGCACTTTAGTTGCGCATCTGGCTGCCTTTGATCTTTAGAGAAAAACCGCTTCCGAAGCCATCCTCCAATAAGGCTATTTTATCGTCTGCCATCATCTACCATGATAAGCCATACTCCCTTCAAAGGGTGGTAATGGCTTGCAGTGGACCATAGTGTGAAGGGGCCTTTAGGTTTTAATATTTGTTTTTAAATATTATCGTTTGTCATTAGCCTTATTTTAATTTTTCTTTAGTGGTGTGGCAACTTTCTAAGGCTCCTCCACACTATGGTCCACTGCAAGCTATCACCACCATCTGGAGGGGGTATGGTTTATCGTGGTCGATGGTAGCAGACGAAAAATAGCTTTGGAGGACGATGGCTTCCGAGGCGGTTTTTCTCTAAAGATTAAAGGCAGACAGATGCGCAACTAAAGTGCGCAGTAGACCCTACGGACGAATCTACGCACTCGGCTCATTTAGTGGCCCAGCGTGTGGATGCAACCCGTGAACCATAGTTCGAGGTCATCATCAAGAAGTGGTAAACAATTATCTGTGGTGTGGAGGCTACATGAAAAGAAAGTATAATAAGTTATTTCTGATTTAATTTGAGTATTGTAAGATAACGGTAAAGAATATGGAATAATAAAGAAATGTTATAATGCTTCTAATCGTAATTCCATGAAAACCGTCCATAACATGCACTATTTAGATAAGAAATCAAAAGGCCTTTAACGCAAATCGAGCTTTTTTTCCAAATAGACAAAACTTTGAGCATATATTCATTCCTATTTAGCGAGCACTCGCTTGTGCGTGTAATTCTTGCATATCATATTTTACATTTAGATCTTTTTATTAAAAATAATTACTTTCACTTCCAGGTGCGCATTTTACCACAAGCTTGTACTACACAATATCTCTGGTTGTTTTCAATTTTCGCTAGTAAGAAAAATAGCAAATGAAAACAAGAATTGAATATTACTCACTATCACGCGGTCCAAACTTTTCTATTATTTAATTTGATGGATGAATCGAACAAAAAGAAACCTTTCTACCTGAGTTATAAGAAAGAAAATTGTTCTTCTAAAAATCGTATACAATATAATTTTTACACTTTACAGATATCCCTGTATCTCATTTAAATGTATTTATTATTTTCGTGTGAAAATTATTCTCTAACAAGCAGATGATTTCAACATATCCACAAAAAATTAATGAAGCCAGTACTTAAATCACAAAGATTTCCACATTCATGATTAGTAATGTAGTATAAAAGTACCTTATATTTAAAACAAAATTTGATTTTACATAGCCAGAGAATGAAGTGGTAGGGAAAATATTTCATAAACTAACATATTTTATAAATATTGGTTCTTATATAACTTCTTTTAATGTACTATTCTAATTTTCTAGTGATATGCATTAAAAGAAATTGTTCATAGCACTGCAAAACACGAAAATTTTTACATCTAAATCTTGTATCCAGCATTATTTGAATTATATTTAATCAAATTTGAAAAATTTGGCATTTAAATACGCTTTGAAAATGTTTTCTCTAATTTGTGTTGTATATATAATTTAAAATATCCCAATTGCATTACATTTTCAAAATTTTGAAAATTTGAATACAGTATTACTAAGTAAAAATATTTTACCAGAACGTACACAATTTATATTTATTTTAATCTAATATTTAAGATATACTGAAAGTTTTATTGAAATATATAAAATGATTATTCTACTTGCATAATGGTAAATTTTATATTATGAAAGCATAATTTATCAAAGAATTTTCAATTACAATTGCATAACATTTTATCTTGTTGAGAATTTTTAACCAAATAATTTATGCATTACACAAACGTAAAAGAGACACAAATATATGAAGAATCTTTTATAAAATATTAATTTTATTATATTTTATATATATTTTTTTATTCAGGAATTTTAATACGAAGTAAACTTGAGGGGATTTGCATTGTGTTTGCATTTGTCAGGCTGCCAGAAAGATACATGTATTACATTTGGCATTTTTTAAACGTTTTATTATCTTTTGTTTAAATGCAAAGTACAAATCTGGAATTGTAGAATTTAATTAGATTTGCTTACACAGCAAAGGGAAATCATCAAAAACATTTTCAAGCATTGTGTTTCTTTTCTAAATTAAAGCAAATATTTCTGAAGAATTGAAAACTAAAAAATGCATTTTACAGATTAGAAACACATCAAATAAAATGTTTTTAAAAAGATATATATAAACAGATGTATATCTTAACGGAATTTTTTTTCTTTACTTAAAGGGTAGCAATCAAAGCTTATAAATCATTGAAAAATCGATTTCAATTTTTCACATTTTTTAATGCTTAGACAATTATTATTATTTTTAAAAACTGCAAACAAATATTCTTATCAAAATATATAATGCCAACAATAAATTTAATTAAAGGTATAACAGAAATAAGTAAATATTTTATTAGAATGTGTTTTGCTCAAAACAGTATTGTTTAATGTTGCACAAACTGTTGCACATATGTTAGTACTAAAATAAGGGCTGAAATAATAAAGGTAAGTATTACAATAATAGCGGACAACTTGCTTTTATTATTTTTATTTTATTTGGTATTAAAAGCATTTGTAATGTAATTTTTATATGGTATTTTAACTTCTTTTAAAATTTTTCCTCTTGCTGTAAAATTTTAGATACTTCATAAAATTTTAGATGGTGGGGGATAATATCTAATGTGTATTGTGTACAAAAGTTCAAAAAGTATTAATAAAACTTCATGAGAGTTGTTTTATACATGCATACCGTGTATCAGGAAACTGTTTTCATTAATAAAAAATTAGTTTCTGAAAGAATACACATTCAGAAATAAGTTTTAATAGGAATAGAAGACTACTTAATAAGTCAGGTATTTTTTAATTTTCATAAAATTAAATAATAATATATTTTATTATTACATTTATCTACTGTAGGTGTTCTAAAACTTTATTCGAGAACCTGAAACATACCCATGCGGATGACTTGGAGTGAAGCGGCTAGTTTATTTCCATTTTAATTGATATGTTTTACAAAATTTCTTACCTTTAAGTATATAATTTATGAAATCACTTTGTAACACTCTCTTTAAAAGTGATAACTGTCCTTAAGACAACAGTGCACTTTGAAAAATAGATAAATTATTTTTGAATGAAAATGCGCACGATATTAGTATGTTATTAGATACATATGTAAAATGGGTGTAAAATTAATGCTAAAATTAAAAAAAATTATCAATTAAAATTATTGCTTAAAACATAACTTCTTTAATAATGCAAAATGCACATTCAATTTACACATAATGTAGCTATTATAAAAATATTAAACATTTCTTAACTTTGATCTGATTAGTTCTTATGAGCATCCGCGGTAAATATTAAGTGAGAAATTAAAAGTAGTAAAAATAAATGCCCATTTTTCTCTAAAATATACATAGACATGTACAATGTTTCTTTTAAACAGTTAACGTCCAAGTACTTAAAATTAAGTGGACCAACCTTAGTGCAGAAAACACAACCTTAAAATTAGGAGCTTTTTTATTTTAGATGATTATTTTTTTTTATCTTAGAAGGAGAAAAAATCTAAACATACATGCTTAAAATCCTCCAGGGAAAAAAATATGTAGTGGGGGTAATGTATTCCTCTTTTGTTGAAAATTCGATAGATTCTAAGTGTTCATTTAGAAAAAATAATTTGCCTCCTTCATATTTCTATTATTTATATCATTTGAGAATTTAGATACCCATGATCTAATTGTGATGTTGGTTGACCTTGTTTTACCACATATCACTTAAAAATAGACTTTATTAAAGTGAATTCGTTATTATAATTATCATTAAAAATGTCTTATAGAAGTATATATTTTTGTATTTTGAATAAAGTAACCATCATTCTAACAGTACGAATTTGAACTTTTTAATGTTCTTCTTTTCATAATTTTCCTTTAAATTTAACTTTTTAGATGTTTTAATGTTATATATTGCCTTAAATAAATATATTTATAAATTGAAAGAATTGAGTTTTTTTTCTTCTTTCATCTTTTAAAATTGAGATTTTAAGTACTAATTACAGTATTGACACATTCTCCGGTTTGAAGTATTTTAATTTTAATTAACTTTTATTTATTCTATTTAAGATTATTATATGATAAAATTTATAGTGATACACCAGTCACACATATGCTTAATGTACTTCAAATATTTATAAAATGCAACTAATGTCTTGAAAAGATTATTAAAGTTACTAATAACAGATGTGTTATTGTGGTAATAATTATATTCATTTTGTTATTATATTTATGATGTTTATTATAAAACCCATTGTGACTCAATGTTCGATATATTTCACTATTCAAAAAGATGATAAAACTTAAAGGGATACGCCAGTTACACATATACTTATTGTACTTCAAATACTTATAAAATGAAAATAATTTCTTGAAAAGATTATTTAAGTTATTAATAACAAATCTATCATTGTGGTAATAATTCTATTCATTTTGTTATTATATTTATGATATTTATTATAAAACCCACTATGACTTAATGTTCAATATATTTCACTATTCAAAGAGATGATAAAACTTAAAGGGATACATCAGTTACACATATACTAATTGTACGTCAAATACTTATAAAATGCAAATAATTACTTGGAGAGATTATTAAGATTATTAATAACAAATGTGTCATTGTGGTAATAATTCTGTTCATTTTGTTATTATATTTATTATGTTTATATAAAACCCATTATGACTCAATGTTCGGTATATTTCACTATTCAAAAAGATTAAACTATCAAAATTTGAGTCAAATTTTGCCCAGCTGAAAGCCTATGTCATTAAAAACTTTTAAAACCTTATTAATTTATTAATTTACTTTACACATTTTTTAGCCACTTCATTAAAAGGAAAAAGTGATTGGAAAAAATAGTTATATAATCCTTATAAATCTCACAGCAAGTGCTTTCATGGTGATGTAATGAGTTTTGAAATATTTAAATATCCCAACTGACAACTGGGACTGTGTAAACATTGGACGTATACCAGTTCAACCTGTTACAAATCTTTGGAAGGCACTTATTTTGAAAATCGTAATCCCCCGAGGGAATCGATACTCCAATCGATGCATACAAATGTACCCGTATATGTAACTAGCTGTAGAAATGAGAAGTTTAATTACCACTTCCGAGTGGCAGCAGCTTGATTTTGGCAAATGTGATTTTATTCTCCAGAAGATAAGTATCATAAGAATCACAGTTCGGAAAGCTTTTAAATCAAAATATATTTCGGAAACTCAGAGAGGAAATGTAAAAGGTGATATAATAAATTTAAGGATGCACCAAAAGTTTTTAAAAGTGTATAAATGGAAACACTCCATTTTTATAACTGCAAAAGAAATATTTAAGATATGTAAGTTTGAAATAATTTATTTTTAAAATGTTCCCGTCAGTTTAATTATTCATATGTTCCTGAAAAATGTTTATTAAAATTTATCACTTAACATAAATTAAAATAAATCAGTGTATAGGTTACAAATTATCCTTTCACTTAAATCATTAGAATTCCATTTATATGTAGATAAGGTCGAATTATTCATGAAAATTCGACACACTGGAAAATCATATTTCTTATAAAGTAACTGATTTATTTAAAAAAAATCTCAAAATGTTAAAAAAAACTTTGAATAATAAGAAAGCTTTTATCGAAAATGTAAAACGCAGTATAATAAATTTATATACATTTTTTTAATCACTGTGAAATGATTACTATTTAATTTCGAGAACTGTCTAAAAAATATTTAAGAACTGTTAGACAAATTTTAAAAATTTTTCCTAAAAAATGAATTTTCGGTAATTTATGTACTTAGGATATAGATAGCTTTTAATCTAAGGAACTTTGCTATTCTAGATGCAATTATCGAAATTATTTTAAATCATTTTTTAACCATTTAAAGACAACGTGCGAACCGAAACTTAACAGATTCAATAAGAAAAAATTAGCCCTTTATTTGACAAGATGTTTTTTTTGAAATATCGATTAAAAATATATTTAAATAAATAATAATAACAATAATAATAATAATTAATAATAATAATAATATATAATATATAATATATTCAATATATTATATATTATCGATAAAAATATATATTTATTATAAAGATTTTATTTATTTGATTGGTAGTTTTAGAGGACTTAGCCAAATTAAGGGTTAAGACTCAATTGCAGTGTTATTGTAATGAAGGTATATGCGTCAAAGTGAGAAACCTTTGGGTAATTTTGGTTTATACAGATCTTAAATTCAAGCTTTTAAATTTTCAAATTGAATTTATGACAGCTATATTCCGAGTTTTTTTCGTTCCTGACCCTTTTTTATTTTTTCTCGATATCAGGTATTAAACATTATGTAAATTATAAAAAATATATTACATACTAGCATATAGCCCGTCATATGACGGGATCAGTAAAAATACCCTATAAGGCAGTAAAAGTACCCTATAAGGCAGATAAAAAATGGTTTGTTTTGGAGCTGATAATTATCTGATACACGATCAGTAATTTGTTTATCATCATACTCGTCTAAAGTCTTCAGATACTGCGAATGCAGTTTAGAATGACGTTGAATTCATTTAGAAAGATAATTCAAAGTTTTCTTAGCTACATCGAAATTATCTTTAAGTTCTTCCCAATTTTTTTTCAGAGTAAATAATGGAAGTAAAGGAACGAAACCATCATTTCCACTACCCCCTGGAGGTAGATATAATTTTTTGTTAATACATGGTGTTGCGATGTGGTTAATTATGCGAATGAAAACACTTTTTTTCAAACACAAAAAAAAAAACTTATTTTATACAACACAAAAACAAGTATAACATAAAAATGTGCATGTGCGAAACAAAATGAAAAACGGACAGCATACCAGCTGCCGTGCGGATGCATACACGATGTGAAGTGCTACTACTGGAAAGTTCTGAATAGCGCCGAAAACGAATCACAAAAAAGTTGACTTGTTTTGTTCCGGATGCACTGGAACACATGGGATAAATTATTCATTGCACAAAAAATTATCCATAATTAAATTTAAAATTTTTACATATGTACGTATTCTATTATTTAAGCCAAATATAAAAGAAACTTATTTACGCAATATCTAAGTTCAGTGATTAAACGTATGAAAATAATGCAGACTATATGTAAGTAATTTAAAATAAGAAATGATTAAATGAGTTGGTTAAATGAATGATGTCATAATACCTGAAAAATAAATGCTATTTTTACCTATTTACTATGTGATAAATTGATAAGTTTAATCGCCTGATCTTAACCGGAGAAAAATAGGGCTTGAAATAATGACATTAATTGCTAGAAAAGTGGGGATGGTGGATTTCTAACGTTTTAAAAATGACAGTATTTTCACTGTGATATAAGCATATTAATGCAACTTTATTTTAGACTTGGATCGATAATTATGGAGAAGATTAACTTTACTCGCTTTGAATGTTGCTAACTCTAACTCATCAAGAATCCAATATGGATGCCTCTGTCCATTCCAGGTACAACCGCTTCATAAATTCGAGGACAGACGGACAGATAATTTAGGCTATTATATATATATATATATATATATATATATATATATATATATATATATATATATATATATATAAGTATATTTAAATATATTATATTTATATAAATATATATTTAAGATCTAAAAATAACTATTTTATCTTAAATTTATGTTGTTGTTTTGTGAAGCTACTTGGTCAAACCAAGCACTATTGAGCCAAACTCCACTTGTATTAAGGCAAAGGGGTGAGCCTTTAGTTTTAACGAGCATCGCTAGGATTGAAGTACAACTTACGCTCAAATGAGTCCTCGTAATTTAAAAGCAGAGACCCATATGTTTGGTTTTACCCCCCCCCTCCAAAGGTATCAGAACTTTGAGGACATTGTGATAACGAACACATCTTATGTGCCCCTGTCACCTTTAATAAACACGGCGGATCTTAGGCCGGCTCAGCCTCCGAACACGTAACCTGCCAGGTACGATAGCGTTGCCTTTGCCAACTATGCTACCACGGTTTCTTAAATAATTAATTTCTTTGGAAAACAATACCTATAAAAAGTTACTTTATAATTTAATTCAAGTTTACGCAATGAAAGAAACTGAAGTTTTGACAGTGCTGTATAACAAATCTTGGTGCAATATATGATATTTTATGATAGTTTTGCCAACTATGCTATCACGGTTTCTTAAATAATTAATTTCTTTGGAAAACAATACATATAAAAAGTTACTTTATAATTTAATTCAAGTTTACGCAATGAAAGAAACTGAAGTTTTGACAGTGCTGTATAACAAATCTTGGTGCAATATATGATATTTTATGATAGTTTTGCCAACTATGCTATCACGGTTTCTTAAATAATTAATTTCTTTGGAAAACAATACCTATAAAAAGTTACTTTATAATTTAATTCAAGTTTACGCAATGAAAGAAACTGAAGTTTTGACAGTGCTGTATAACAAATCTTGGTGCAATATATGATATTTTATGATAGTTTTGCCAACTATGCTATCACGGTTTCTTAAATAATTAATTTCTTTGGAAAACAATACATATAAAAAGTTACTTTATAATTTAATTACAGTATACACAATGAAAGAAATTGAACTTTTGACAGTGCTGTATAACAAATCTTGGTGCAATATATGATATTTTATGATATTTTTGCCAACTATGCTACCACGGTTTCTTAAATAATTAATTTCTTTGGAAAACAATACCTATAAAAAGTTACTTTATAATTTAATTACAGTATACACAATGAAAGAAATTGAACTTTTGACAGTGCTGTATAACAAATCTTGGTGCAATATGATATTTTATGATATTTTGCCAACTATGCTACCACGGTTCCTTAAATAATTAATTTCTTTGGAAAACAATATATAAAAAGTTACTTTATAATTTAATTCAAGTTTACGCAATGAAAGAAACTGAAGTTTTGACAGTGCTGTATAACAAATCTTGGTGCAATATATGATATTTTATGATAGTTTTGCCAACTATGCTATCACGGTTTCTTAAATAATTAATTTCTTTGGAAAACAATACATATAAAAAGTTAATTTATAATTTAATTCAAGTTTACACAATGAAAGAAACTGAAGTTTTGACAGTGCTGTATAACAAATCTTGGTGCAATATATGATATTTTATGATAGTTTTGCCAACTATGCTACCACGGTTTCTTAAATAATTAATTTCTTTGGAAAACAATACATATAAAAAGTTACTTTATAATTTAATTCAAGTATACACAATGAAAGAAACTGAAGTTTTGACAGTGCTGTATAACAAATCTTGGTGCAATATATGATATTTTATGATAGTTTTGCCAACTATGCTATCACGGTTTCTTAAATAATTAATTTCTTTGGAAAACAATACATATAAAAAGTTACTTTATAATTTAATTCAAGTTTACGCAATGAAAGAAACTGAAGTTTTGACAGTGCTGTATAACAAATCTTGGTGCAATATATGATATTTTATGATAGTTTTGCCAACTATGCTATCACGGTTTCTTAAATAATTAATTTCTTTGGAAAACAATACATATAAAAAGTTACTTTATAATTTAATTCAAGTATACACAATGAAAGAAATTGAAGTTTTGACAGTGCTGTATAACAAATCTTGGTGCAAATATATGATATTTTATGATATTTTTTGCCAACTATGCTACCACGGTTTCTTAAATAATTAATTTCTTTGGAAAACAATACATATAAAAAGTTACTTTATAATTTAATTCAAGTATACACAATGAAAGAAACTGAAGTTTTGACAGTGCTGTATAACAAATCTTGATGCAATATATGATATTTTATGATAGTTTTGCCAACTATGCTATCACGGTTTCTTAAATAATTAATTTCTTTGGAAAACAATACCTATAAAAAGTTACTTTATAATTTAATTCAAGTTTACGCAATGAAAGAAACTGAAGTTTTGACAGTGCTGTATAACAAATCTTGGTGCAATATATGATATTTTATGATAGTTTTGCCAACTATGCTATCACGGTTTCTTAAATAATTAATTTCTTTGGAAAACAATACATATAAAAAGTTACTTTATAATTTAATTCAAGTTTACGCAATGAAAGAAACTGAAGTTTTGACAGTGCTGTATAACAAATCTTGATGCAATATATGATATTTTATGATAGTTTTGCCAACTATGCTACCACGGTTTCTTAAATAATTAATTTCTTTGGAAAACAATACCTATAAAAAGTTACTTTATAATTTAATTACAGTATACACAATGAAAGAAATTGAACTTTTGACAGTGCTGTATAACAAATCTTGGTGCAATATATGATATTTTATGATATTTTTGCCAACTATGCTACCACGGTTCTTAAATAATTAATTTCTTTGGAAAACAATACCTATAAAAAGTTACTTTATAATTTAATTACAGTATACACAATGAAAGAAATTGAACTTTTGACAGTGCTGTATAACAAATCTTGGTGCAATATATGATATTTTATGATATTTTTGCCAACTCTGCTACCACGGTTTATTAAATAATTAATTTCTTTGGAAAACAATAAATATAAAAGTTACTTTATAATTTAATTCAAGTATACACAATGGAAGAAATTGAAGCTTTGACAGTTCTGTATAACAAATCTTGGTGCAATATATGATATTTTATGATATTTTTAGACTTAAATCATCTTCAGCAATAAACTCTGTTTGGATTTAATAATTGTTACTAAATATGTCGTTTCATATATGTATATATTGCGGAAGAATATTACGACTCATGTTTCCTTAAAATCATGTGGCAATATTCAATTTTCGTGACCCCAACATTTCAGTTTGCGACCCCATTTAGTGTCGTGACCAGAACTTAAGAATCCCGTTTAAAGGTATCATCATTATTTTAGTTCAATGCACGCCTAATAGCTTTCGGTCCACCTTCATACAGGTAAATATAATATGTTTACATTTTTTATAAGCCAGGATACAAATATAGTCATGTCTTTTGGTGTTATTGGGTTAGTTTACCGGATCTTAATGGGTCGTGCAAAATATGAAGCTCTGCATCCAACAAGGAGAATTTTGTCATTGAATATATATTGAAAATACATTTGAAAAATCATAAATCTCCTCTCGATCAATGAAGTACATCAATGAAAGAACTAAATTCTAAAAAAAGTCTTCTAGAGAAAGAAAAGCTAATCACGTCTTTAGGGTCGACAGCTGGAGATCAAGTAATAATTTTTGTAGATTTTTTTTGTAACGTTCGCCCTCCCCTACTTAGCTGACAATTAGGTTTGGTTTGGTTTGGTTTGGTTTGAAGTGCTACGGTCTACTTTTTGCAACACGAGTGCTAATGAGATCGGGACCTACAGCTTAATGCCTATTCTGAACGGTTACGAACATTCATGCAACAGTGGGATTCGAACCCACGAACACCGATACCAAAGGCCAACACCCTAACCAATCGGCCAACGTTCGTCAGCTGACAATTTGATTTCTTTTATTTTATTACTATTTAGCAATTCACATACGGAAGGATAATATTTATGCTTTTATTGCATTTAAAAGTTTTAATCATTTGAACTGAGTTAGATTCAGAGAGATACTGGAATATATAACATTTTCATTTGGTGTCGTGACCAGAACTTAAGAATCCCTGTTTAAAAGTATTATCATTATTTTAGTTCAATGCACGCCTAATAGCTTTGGGTCCACCTTCATGCAGGTAAATGTAATATGTTTGCATTTTTTATCAGGATACAAATATAGTCATGAATTTTGGTGTTATTGCGTCAGTTTACCGGAACTTAATGGGTCGTGCAAAACATAAAGATCTTCATCCAACAAGGAGAATTCTGCTATGGAAGATCTATTGAAAATACATTTGAAAAATCGTAAATCTCCTCTCGATCGATGAAGTTAATCAATGAAAGAACTAAATTCTAAAAAAAGTCTTCCAGAGAAAGAAAACCTAATCACTTCTTCAGGGTCGACAGCTAGAGCTCAAGTTTACTTGATGTGTCCTTGCTTTTGACAAAGTATAAACAAATGTTAAAGCAGGCAGAAAAACGGGACTGAAAAGCTGGAGCTGTCGAATACATTAGTAGAACCGAGGGGTTGCAGATTGTACAAAAAAATGTGTTTATGCAAATGATGTTACGCTAAAAAGGAGCTATTTGGATGCCATGTTGATCCAAGCATACTACATTTTTCACCAGTAATGTTTTATATCAGATATATAGGGAATAAAAGACAATACGTGACAGAATAGGAAAATTGTACACTGTTTTATTATGTACCGGTTATGGTTAAATAAAATTAAAAGGAATTACTTATATTGTTATTTTTTAATAACAATAAACACATAAGTGATAGTCAAATACATTGGGGATATAATTAAAAAATACGTATATTATAATAATCACGTTTTCTACTATAAAATAGCATATAAATACTTACGAGAACAGATATTTGCACACTCACACACACACACACGCACACACACACACACATATATATATATACATACATACATATATATATATATATATATATATATATATATACATACATATATATATATATATATATATATATATATATATATATATATATATATATATATATATATATATATATATATATAATACACATTCATATCCATCCTCACACATAAGTATAATACCAGTTTTTTTACAGTAAAAATATTTTATAAAGTTGTAACAAATACGAATGGATATGTTTAACTAATTCAAGTAGTGTCGAAACTTAAAAGTTAAAATATACTCTTTTACCTTAACGTATTGAAAGGGCATGGTAAAAATTTAGTAAGTCTCAGGTAGCGTCTTAAAATAAAACAAAATACATAAAAGTAATGAATTAAAAATATCTTTCAAAAGCAATACAATTTTATTTTATTTCAGTTGTATATGTAAATATTTTTACAACTCTAAGATAATAATTTTTGTAGATTTTTTGTAACGTTCGCCCTCCTCTATTTAGCTGACAATTAGGTTTGGTTTGGTTTGGAGTGCTACGATCTACTTTTTGCAACACGAGGGGTAATGAGACCGGGACCTACAGCTTAAAGACGATTCCGAACGGCTACGAACATCCATGCCACAGTGGAATTCGAACCTACGTACTCCGATACTGCGGATCAACACCCTAACCAATCGGCCATCGCTTGCTGATAATTACATTTATTTTATTTTATAACTATTTAGCAATTCACATACTGATGATATCACATACTGATAATATTGATGTTTTTATTGCATTTAAAATTTTAATCCTGTGAATTGAATAACATTCAAGGAGATACTGGAATATATAATATTTATGTTTTTAAGTATTTTTAATGATGTGGACAAAGTCAAAATATTTATTATGATATTCAATCTTGTAACAAAACGGGCTAAACGAAGTAATTTGCTGCAGTTTATTGAATGAAATGTTATTTACAACTCTAATCCAAAATAAGTCGCCTGTCATGATAGTAATTTTCTTATATTTTAAGTAGATACAGTCATTAAGCTACCTAATATATTTTAAAGAAATGAAACTTTGATAACAAGAAAATATTCAATTTTCATCACTTTTAAACCAAAAATTTAGATTTTAGTATATTTGTAGATTTTATGACTGTTTGCCGTCACACGCTAAAGTAAAAGGTTAACCTTTCTATTCTTAAATAACTCAAAAATATATGTTTCATTTCCTCCAAAATTCTTTTGATGTGAGTCATTTTCTCAAGGAAATGATAAAACTATGTTATATGAATCACAAAATACTAAGGTCGCCCAATAAGGCATCAAATCCGTCATGTACATTCACTGACATACGTAATGATCTTTGGTGGGACTACATACATAAAGCATCACATGAAACTACTAACGCAAGAAATAAACGACAAGACAATGGCATTTAGTCGAACTGATATATGTGATTACAAAGAGAAAAGAATGTAAATTCTGTTCCAGGATATCACTTTTTCCCATTTTCACGAAATACTTAACTTTGAGAAGTTTTCCTTTGAACGAAAGTTCGAAAAGCAATTTCCTCTGCACGAGTGATTTCAAAAACTAGGTGGGAGTGAACCTGAAAACCTATTCCAAGTAATGATTGAGGCACAGAAAGGACAGCAATTGCTACTTAAAGATGTAATGAACTAAACTAGAAGAAGCAAATGATTTCCAAAGCCAAATTGTTCCACTGTTTCAGTTACTTATATTACTATTGCAAAACTCTCCAACTTCATTCAGGCAAGAAATCGCGAACAGTGGTTTAATATTGGGAGAAAAAAAAGCATTCAAAAGTTAAAACTAAATAAAATAAGTTGATTTAAAGTAGCTTTTCTCTCTTTGTTAATTAAAAAGTCATTTGAAGCTCCCTTTTGATATATATATATATATATATATATATGTATATATATATGTATATATATGTATATATATGTATATATATATATATGTATATATATGTGTGTATATATATGTATGTATATATATATGCATGTATATATATATATGTGTATATAGATATATGTATATATATATGTATATATGTATATATATGTATGTATATATGTATATATATGTATGTATATATGTATGTATATAGATGTATGTATATATATATGTATGTATATATATGTATGTATATATGTATGTATATGTATATATATGTATGTATATATATGTATGTATATATGCATATATGTATATATATGTATATATATATGTATGTATATATATATATATATATATATATATATATATATATATATATATATATATATATATATATATATGTATGTATGTATGTCCTATACGAAATCCTATAAGAACTATTATAAAACAGCTTTTATTATAAAAAAAATACTTTTTACTTTCTGATAAGTAAAGATTCATTATTTTTTACCCACTGAAAAGGAGAAAACATTATGTCTAAGAAATATTTCAACAGTGTAGTGAAATATTTCAACGCTTTAAGAAACAATGATGTAATTGGTTAAATTATTATTTAACAAATACTATAGACATTACGATGCAATTTCTTTTCAAGCATGAATTTCTCTTATGATAGAAGTACCATCAAACTTAGGATAGTGATCGAATCGGATAAACAGGAAGATTTATTTTATATATTAGTTAAATTATTGAATATTTGATCATTACCTGCACAAAACATAAAATGGTAGCCTCAATACAAATTGTATTCTATACAAAATAAAGTAATAAAGTTGAGTAATTTGGGAAAAGGTACTTTTGCACATGTATACTGAAAAATATTGAAAATCTAGGAAAACGATCTCGTATCTTTTTTTCATCTCTCATCTACTTTAACATCAATAATAAAGTGAAGAATCAGAAATGAATATCTATATTGCACTGAAATAATGGCAATTGAACGAAAATGGATATTGTAAGCATACAGAGAAATAAGCAGTATAAGGATAACAATAAATTCTCTTCTCGAAAAAACTCTACTAGTGGAATTACAAATAAAGTAAACAATAACAGTTCCAATTATGCTATGATAAGAGAGTTTTTTTCCCATAACCAAGGGTATTTTTCAAAAGAAGTATATATTCTATTACGTTAGAATTTTTTTTTCCACCAACATTATAGTCGTGGATATCGATGCTCTTTATACCATATTTCGTTATTTCATACCATTCCAGTTTTGAAAGAGCTTCTACTAAAAAGATTTGTGATATATCTTTGAATATAAAAGAAATTCATTAAAACACTTCTCTCTTTTTATCTTAACAACCAAAATATAAATATTTTTACAATAGTTATCAATCATTGCATCAATTATATAAAAATAATTTAAAAATTCAAAACATAAAAATAAATATTTATTGTCAAAAAAGTGTATTACCTACAACGAATTCATAGTTTTAACAAATATTGTAAATTGCTTTACTCAAAATTTATCTTTTCATAAAGAATTACTAAAAACTACATTTGTTAGAAAACTGTCTGTGGTTTTATTCTCAGGCTGGGCAAGGTTGACTCACCCTTTTATCCCTTCAGTAGGTATACAAACAGTGAACCAAGCATGATTGGGAACTAACATTTGGGGTTTCGCGTAAGGTTGACCACCTAACCGGGACATATGTTTCGCACCCCAGGGCTCTAGGGCACGAAAATGGAGATTGGCACATTCATTATTACCATTTCATTGGTAGGCCATGGCCCACAAGTTGTGCTATAGTGGAGTGAGCGAGGTTAGCGTTTTTCTTAGTTTGGTTTCGTTTTGGAGAGCTACGGTCTACCGTTTTGCAACACGAGGGCTAATGAGACCGGGACCTACTGTTTAAAGCCGATTCCGAACTCCTACGTATATCCATGCCATAGTGGGATTCGAACCCACGAACTCCGGTTCCAAAGGCCAGCACTCTAACCCTTCGGCCATCATTCGGCGTATTTTTCTTAGAAACCTATTCCTTGTATCTATATATTTTTAATTTAAAATAACCAAAGATATTTTTAGTGATAATATATACATCCGATCGAATGAGTCATGAAATTTTTGTATAGAAATATAAACTTAGGGTCGTCATTCGGTACAGATTCAATGAACAAAATTGTGTTTATTGCAATGTTGCAAGATAGCAATAATAATCTATGCACTGGAATGCCTCACCTTTCTTGTGTGACGTAATACCATTCCTCAAAATAACTTCATCCTTAATGAGATTGGTAAATGTATTTAAGTTCATACAGGTTTAATTTAAATAATTTAAAACTCAAACAATTATGATGCGGGTCATCATAAAGTTTCAGCATAAAATTGACTGAGATTGGTTGGAAGAATATTAGATGATGATCTAAAGGAACTGAAGTAAATATTGCAGGTTAGTAACAAACCATCTATAAAATCCCTTCGTGTCAGTGACATCAATTTTTGAGTATGTTGCAAGTCAGATGGTAATATATACGGGGCAGAAAGCGATAGATATGAGAATCAGGGCCCCTATTGCATACTAGAAGTAGTTAAATATCAAACTTAGATCCGTTTTAACTTTGTGCCACTAAAATCGCTTTAAAGTGTTGGCTCATTTGTAAATCGATAGAAAGTTTTCAAAAGTTTTTTACTAAAGCAGTAATTTACTTTATCGTTAATTTCTCCTTCCGATATCCCAGACACAAGTTTAAATAAAATAATATTTCAAACATGTGTCCACGAGGATTTCAAGAGTGAGGTTTTATCTACTGACCAGAAACTTAAACAAAATTGATAATAATATTCATTTATACCGATTCCAAGTGCAAAATTTAGGCTTGTTGTGACAAGGCTTAACGGTGTTGTTATTAAATTCGAGATTATAATCAATGGTTCATGACAGTCTGTGAAGAAATAAATTGATAATAGAAAATAGGAAGACCTTTAAGATAATTTATTTTATAGTATAAACAAGTAGGGTAAAAAATATCAATATATATATATATATATATATATATATATATATATATATATATATATCATATTACTTTAGGAAAACGATTAAGATAGCAAAATACGTTCAAGTAAAATGCTGAAATTGAAATAACTTAATCCCTTTATATATGTGTTAAATGTAATATTCCTTATATCGGTTTAGTTTCTGCCTTTAAAACAGACACAGATTACACACACACACACACACACACACACACACACACACACACACACACACACATATATATATATATATATATATGTGTGTGTGTGTGTGTGTGTGTGTGTGTGTGTGGGGGGGTGTATGTATAAATGGATTATTACCTTTTTTTTAATGCATTTCGCTATCGAAATCAAAAGTAGTAGAATTTATTTTCCTAAAGTAACAATATCTTTCTTGACTCCACAGAAAACGTAAAGAAAAGAACGCTCAGTGCTATCCAAATATATCAAAGGGCTTGCGAAATGTAATAAATCTTCGAAAAAAAATAAATGCTACCATACTTCTTATAAACCAAGGAAGAAATTTATGAGACAAAACTCAACTGTCGTCTATAATTTTGCTTTCTTTCACGGGATTAATCAGACGAAATTAATGACTACAGAGTTCGCGAGATTTTCGTCAGAAACAAAAGTTATTTCTGTGTCATTTTTGTTATTTAGGCTAATATCTTAGGTAAATTCCCGTTATTCTTTTTTTTGAAAATTATTATATTACTCTTATAACAAATATGTACCTTTATATATATTAATATACAGGTGCTTCCATGTACACCAATATAAATATACAATTGTATATCTCTCTATATCTATGTAATACATAAAAATTATTATCACTGAAATAGAAATCTAATTTTTTTTCCTCTCATTTTTATAATTAATTTCTCAGCCATAAAATGACATATTAAAGAGTTTTTTCCGACTTCAAATATTTTTACCCATCTCTCAAACTAATGCTGGATTAACTGCTATTTTTCAGTCCACTAGTCACATTTTTTAGCTGTCCCAATAAAATTGTATTGCACCTACAATATCCAAATTGTTGTGCGTGTGGTTTTTGAATGAAATGGTTAAGTTTTACTTTTGTCTTTCACAAAGTGCAAATCTATCGGTAGTCTCATTGGAACAAAATGACGTGTTTCGCTCATTCTGGGATCTGATATCGTTGAAAGGTAACTTAAATAATCTAGTCTGATTGTGCTATGAAATATATGGAAGACTATTTTTGTAGTTACATCTATATATATTTATGCATGACTATATCTACACCTACCTATATATTTCTATACATGTAGATCTATCCATGCATACATCAATCTACACATACATTATAAACAAATAAAAGCAGTTGTGATCATTTAATAAACAACTGAATGGTATTATAGTGAAGAAATATGACAGTTAACTATTTGGAATATGTACTAGTTTTTATTCATAGTGAATGTAGTAAAATTTAAAAGCAGTAAGTTTTGGTATTCCCCCAAATCTCTTCTGTATTTAATCAGACCGTTTTTTTAAACATTCTACTCACGTTTATTCTAATTTAACATTTTCTAGCAATCTCAAATTACAACATTTTAATTACCGTTGCAAAGTAATCTCTGAAATCATGTGATTATAAATTTATCGATTTTACATATCCAATTAAATTTTATAATGAGTAGTTAATTATTTTAGCTAATCTAAGAGATTCCTTATTAATGAGGAAAGAGTAAAAAGATTTCCGAGATATATTTCAATTCGCACGTAAATTTAAATGGTTTGAGATTGAAGTTTGTGAGAGGGTCACATTTGGATTATAAAAACCTCAATTTTACAAGATCGATGGATGAAAAAGGATGATTGTTTTTGGTTTCTGTTTCCTATAACCAAATAAAAAATATAATAAAGTTATATTCTTATTTGGTCTAAAGTGGAAACGTTGTGGTGACACATAATCTAATTTTTGGTGTTTTAAATATTTTTAATTAACATTTTGCTCCCCACACCAATATTTCTTACTCAAATTAGTCTGGTTGAAATTCTTGTTTGAGTTATATAAAGAGCAAATTTATTGAGTGAAACAAGAGTAATTAGAAATAATTTAAATTTATCCAGCAAGCACGTCTGCACAAATTTTACGAAAAATTCGGATTTGAATACATTTTTCCCCTGTACATTTTTCCTGACGACCATTTCTATTCCTTCTTTTAACTCTTCCTCACCTAATGGAATGTGCAAGCATGAACTCACATGACGCTTTATATAATTAACTGGGCTTCTATGCTACATGGCAGCTTGGATAAAAATTCGGAAAATACATTTTTTCTGAAGTTTTTTGTAATTTAGTGTTAATAACTGACATCTATTAATTTAATTTCTATAAAATCAAATCTGTAATTTTTATATCGGTATCATGGATAAAAATATATATACAACCAACTGAATTTTATTGCATTCATTGTAAATTATCTGATGAAGAAAAAAAAGTAATAATAATTAAGGATATATTTGGATTTTGGAGCGATAGTGATTAGAGTTTAGAAATTATAGAAATAAAAATTAACATTAGTGAATATGATAAATATATTTCGGATAATGATGATAATGATGAGTCAGAGGAGGAAAAAAATGGTGATGACTATTTCTATCCTGGTAAGGAGAAACATCTATGTGACAAAATTAAAAGTATTCAAAATGCTCAAAGTCGAATAAGATGATTATTTTGAAACCTAAAAGATGGACCTAAAAGATCATGGTAAGATTAAGTCGATTAAACAGCATCATTTTTTAAAATAACCGATATAAATATGTTGATTAAATTATAGAGTGTACAAATAAATATTTTTTGTTTAAAAGCTAATACTCGAAATTAGAAACAAAACTTTACTTCAAGACTGGAAATAATGTCACACTTGGAATAGTTATCTATCATAGAGATAAAAATGTTGGTGATGGCAATTTCTATCTTGGTAAATACAAACTTCTATGTGACAAAATAAGTATTTAAAATGCTCAGAGTCAAATAAGATGAATATTTTGAAACCTAAAATATGTTGATGGACCTGAAAGATCATGGTAAGATTAAGTCGATTAAACAGCATCATTTTTTAAAATAACCGATATAAATATGTTGATTAAATTATAGAGTGTACAAATAAATATTTTTTGTTTAAAAGCTAATACTCGAAATTAGAAACAAAACTTTACTTCAAGACTGGAAATAATGTCACACTTGGAATAGTTATCTATCATAGAGATAAAAATGTTGGTGATGGCAATTTCTATCTTGGTAAATACAAACTTCTATGTGACAAAATTAAAAGTATTCAAAATGCTCAAAGTCGAATAAGATGATTATTTTGAAACCTAAAAGATGGACCTAAAAGATCATGGTAAGATTAAGTCGATTAAACAGCATCATTTTTTAAAATAACCGATATAAATATGTTGATTAAATTATAGAGTGTACAAATAAATATTTTTTGTTTAAAAGCTAATACTCGAAATTAGAAACAAAACTTTATCTCAAGATTGGAAATGATGTCGCACTTAGAATAGTTATCTATCATAGAGATAAAAATGTTGGTGATGGCAATTTCTATCTTGGTAAATACAAACTTCTATGTGACAAAATAAGTATTTAAAATGCTCAGAGTCAAATAAGATGAATATTTTGAAACCTAAAATATGTTGATGGACCTGAAAGATCATGGTAAGAATAAAGAGGATAAAACAGTATCATTTTTAAAAATAATTAATATAAATATGTTGATTAAATTATAGAGTGTACAATTAAATATATTTTTGTTTAAAACTAATACTCGAAAGATAGGGACAAAACTTTACCTCAAGATTGGAAATGATGGCAAACTTTGAATTGCTATATAGAGATAAAAATAAATTTAATATAAATATTCATTCATTGCTATCATTTTTCCTCTCAAAAACAAGAAAACAACAGCTGCCGTTAGACCGTCTGATATAAAATTACTGAGATCGTCTGCTGAAAGGTTAAAAATCATGTCGAGTTTTGCACTCGGCGTTGTAATTGCTGCAAAATAAAGAATCTCAAGTCAGACTTGACTTGGAGCATAAATGGTTAATTTTGCTTAAACTAATCCTTGATAAGCTTACCAATATTTCTAAATAAATGGTATTTCTTGTTCCTAAACGGTATCACATGATAGTCAGAAAAGTAACACCGTTCCGGTTGATATATTATTTGTGAAAAATAAATTCATAGTTTGGCAGCATAAATTGTGATGCCTTAATAATTAAGAACATGTATTTTGCACGAATATGTCAATAAAACAGCAAAGTAGACGTTAGAATTTTTTATTTACGTTACTAATAGATTAATATTCGTTTAATAAATTTTATTTCAAGAGTGTCTCGTCACTATGTTCGAACGCCGGTTCTAATGTCACCAACAAGAATAATACAGACGTTTGCTTGTGACGGATTAAAACATTATGTGTCTGACGTACCATTAACAAAAGTAATAATTCTTTCTAAAGCTTCTTTATATTCTTTAAATGATTTATACATTTGCTGAAGGTATTCAAGGCGCATTCGTTCAGAACTACACAGATGAATACCCTAGAAAGATTAATCACCTGATTACCAAACTAAGACAACAAACTTCCCGTAATCGCGTGAACTTGGAGCACAAATCGTTAATTTTGCATAAACTAAACCTTGATAAGTTTACCAATATTTATAGATAAATGATATTTTTTGTTCCTAAATGGTATCACTTGATACTCAGAAAAGTGACACCGTTCTGGTGGATATATTATTTGTCAAAAATAAATTCATAGTTTAGAAGCATAAATTGTGATGCCTTAATAATTAAGAACATGGTATTTTGTACGAATATGTCAATAAAAAGGCTTTAGATATTTTTATTTACGTTACTAATACTATTAACATTTGTTTAACATTTTTTTCTATTTTAAGAGTAGTTTCGTCACTGCGTTCGAATTCCAGTTTTATTGTCACCAACAAGAATAATACAGATGTTTGCTTGTGATGGATTAACAACATTTTGTGTCAGACGTACCATTAACAAAAGTAATAATTCTTTCTAAAGCTTCTTTATATTATTTAAATGATTTATACATTTGCTGAAGGTATTCAAGGCTCATTCGTTCAGAACTACACAGATGAATACCCTAGAAAGATTAATCATCTGATTACCAAACTGAGACAACAAACTTCCTGTAATCGCGTGAAATAGCTGCATTAATTTAGAAAACAAAAGTAAAAAAAGGTACTTATAATTTCGTGTTTTGCAGTTTCAACTGAGAAAACTTTATGGATTGTGGTGTGTAGCGTGCGCCACCAGATGCATCGAAGTGATCCATCACTGTCACTTAATAGCACGGGATGGCACGACACTCGGAAAAAGATTTCGCTTTTTGACTTTCTCCTTAGTTTTCGTGGTCTACATTTACAAAAGTCACATTTCAAGGGAAAAACTTTATCCAGCGATATATTTTTTGTTTGCAAACTTTGAGAGATATTAGGAAAAATATGACTGACTATTTTTCAAATAAGATAAGGAAACAAAAGTTCAAATAAATGTTTATACAGATAAAAGACGAAAATTATGTTTCTAAATATATCTAAGATGGAACCCTCTTATATGGTTATTAAAAAAGAATCATGGTACATATATAGAAAAAAGTAATGTCCTACTAAAGATAATCAGCATCTTTCTAGATTTGTAAATAATCGCCAATTTGCCGACGTGTAACCGACGTAACCGACGTGTGCTGCTCCTAAGTGCATGACAAAAGAAAAGTGTTAAATAACTTTTTTCAATATGATCACTGTCTACCTAAATCAACGTAATAGTGTATTTTCACACAGTAGGGCGCATTTCAACTCATAAGTTTTCTCGCTTCATTTCAAATGGAAAGGTCGCATATTGATTGGCTATTGGCTATTGTAAACACGAAAATAAATGAGAAGAACATTAAACTAGTTGGTGACGATGCGTGAAATTCCTCTATATATTTTCATTAAAAATTAATGAAATTGAAGTTAACGAGATAGAAATCAAAATACGTGAAAAAGCAGCTTAAAGGGCCCTCTTGTTCTATTTTTGACATTTTTTGGCGACAATAATGCCAACATGTAATTTAAGGCAGCCATGGCGGTGATATGCATCTTTAACATATTGTGTGCGGGTACATTCCGCAGCGGAACTGTACCGGGAACAGGAGTTTTGAGTGTAAATTTAGTTATTCAGTTAAATCTCAATAGATCGAAATTTATTTATTTTTTTAACCAACTTTTCGTATTTTATATTGAAATGTATAAATAAATATATAAATAACAACCATAAGATTTTTGTAAACAAAAAATATATTTTTAGTGGATAAATTTATAATAGTATCTTGGTACAGATGCATTACAGCCACCGGGTTTTTTTCTCGCCAAACTTAGCGATTTTGTGTGGCAAACTTGGCGATTTTTGGGGCGATGACTAGGTTGCTGTATATGCCCTAACTTTGAGAGGGGAATATGGAAGCTATTGAGGCACGTGATTTTTGACGTCATTACCCGGCTATCTATGCAAATTTTCTGTTCTAAATATTCTTTTCGTCCCAGACTTGGATTAGTAGGTTGTCTCGTAGGTAGGTAAGTTATTTTTTGTATTTAGTTATAGCGGATGTTCTTATTTCGGTTTTAACTATTTGTAGCATTGTGAAGAAATATCAGGAAATTCTTAGACCTGAGGTTGGATTTGCATTTCATTCAAAACGGCACGTTTGTGGGGATGATGACATTTGCCACTTGACCGCCGCCATGTTTTTTTTTTGTGATCTTTCAGAAAACACGCACCGCCGCCATGTTTTTCTACTTGGCGACTTTTCAAATCATGCGTTTTTCTGTTGGTCGCCAAAAAAAAAAAAACATGGTGGACGGGACCGGCGACTATAATGCATCTGTTCCAGTATCTTAAATATGAAAAATCAAATAGAAATAGTATTATATAATTTTAAATCTTTCGAATTATGTTATATATAAACATTTTTACATTACAAAGAAATGAAAGACAAAAACATTCGCCTTCGTTTTCCTGTATATACCGTTATTTTTGTACCCACAAACAAACGATGTCGCAATGCAAACAATACTAGTACGTGACCTTCTCTTAAGTATCAGTCGTCAGAAAACGTACTAGTAGTAGTCTCTCATTTAATGTGTTAAGATCAATAGAAATGCATAAACTATAAAAAGCATAAATTATAAGTATTAAAATAGTAAACAAAATACCCTGTAGATAAAATATATAGACAGATTGAACCATAATTTTAAAATTTGCAAACGCATGGAGAAATATATTCAAAATTTTCTAAATCATACGGAAATTTAAGAGGAATTATGGTTACATATTTTATTAAAGAATGAAAATGAAACAAAAAGCATGAACTATGAGTATTTAAATATTTAAAACTGTATACAAATATTTTATACATGCAGCCGGGTTGCCATAGATAAAAAAAACTCTCGTACTTGGTAATGATAAATATAGATAAAAAAAAAAAATCAGGAGTCACCCCAAACTGCATTAAAGCCATCATATTTAAAATGAATATTTAAATAAATATTTAAAATTAAATAATTTATCAAACAAATCTCGTCTAAAGTCCTAAAACTTGTAATATTTTAAAGTATATTTCAACACTATCTCATGAATTGAGTAATTTTAAAAACATATTATTTTATCACGCAATTAAAAGGAAAATATTTCAAATCGAGATAAAATAGTCACTAAACATAGTTTAGTATTAATGAAATAAGGTTGGTGTCTAAAAATCGTATAATTCAAAATGTAACCTTTGATTTTTAAAATGAAATTATATAAAAGTAAAACTGATAATTAAAAGAAATTATATAAAAGTAAAACTGATAAATGCAACAAATCAAATAAATATGGTTAGAAAAGAAGAAAAATTGTGTTAAACTATATCAGATGATTAAGATAATTATTTGAAAATATAATTTATTTTAAATAAATTAAGTCTGTATTGTTAAAATGCCATTATACACACACACACACACACACACACATATATATATATATTATATATATTTATTATATGTGGTGTGTTTGTGTGGGTGTGTACACACACACATATACTATTAATCTGAAAATAAATGTATAAATGTCTAAACAAAATTCATTTATAATATAAAAATGATCATTCTTAAAAAGTGCTAAATAGGCAGACTCAATTTTTTTTTCTCTGCTGCGGAATATGCGAGAATTCTTTTTAGTCTGTGAAAATGACTGTGATATATTCATAGTCATATTTTTATTCATTTAAAAAAAAAAATGTGAAAAGGAATTATATATTAAAATCTAGAAACGCGTAATGGCTTCGCTGAGAAACGTGCATATCTCAAAAAGAGTTTTACCATTACCGACCTCTTAATGAGCAATTCTTTGGGGAATAGGTAAACAAAACGTGCCATCCGGCAGGGAAAATAAATACTATTGCATGCATAAATGAATGCAACAATTCATATTCCAGCATATCTTCCCGTACACGGTGGTAGTTTATGAAGTCACGTGATAGAGGCGCATTAATCTTCGAAATGAGGGGAAAGCATTCTGGCCTGTAATTTGTAATTGCACGTGGGAATGAATGGTTTATCGACCTGCTTTGAGTCTTGTTTTTCTGATTTCGATGAACAAAATTACAAACTCGAGGAATGCAATGTTTGCATAATAAAAAAAATGCTTTATGGAGGTATAAATAAATATAAAAAATAATAAAAAAATCTGAAAATTTAAAATGCAATTTTAGAAACTGTAAAAAAGACTTTTTACTTCTTATAAAAAATTACTAAAATTTAGTTTTCATGTTGATTGGTTTAGTTATTGGAACAATATTGAACAATTGTGAACAATTTTTCCTAATTATAATGGCTAGAAGTTCAAAATTTAAATACCATATGTGTGGAGTTTTAATTTCTTTTATTATTACATTCCAATAAATACAGTGACATAGACGAAATTTTTTTTATGTGTGTGTGGGGGAGAAGGTTGCCTAATGTCTTAACCGAATGCACAGTGATCTTCCAATACCAAAAAATATTCATTACACGAAATTGCAATGTACATACATATGAGCCTTATATATCCATACAAAAGTCCTATGTAAGTTATACATACGTCATACATATATAACATACATATATATAGTTACACATAAGTATACATAAGTCATATATAATTTGCAGATACATTTATAATTTTACAGAAATGCATAAATACGTCATAAACCAAATCATCAACGCTGTATATATTTTAAGTGAATTTCGAAAAATATATTTCATCCTGATTGTGCTCTTCCTTTTACGCTATGTTTTTACCACTTTAAACTTCCATATTTAATTTATTCTCCAATATTAACCGACGAATTTAAGCTAAAGTATATTTATAAATCCTTTTATTTTTTTTATAATATTACTCGCATTGTATTATACCTTCTTCGTCAAATTTCAAAACAGCAATTAAATTAATTATAGCTTGAAATTAATTAAATAAATCATTTCTAACTTTTCACGCCAAATTGTCCAAACCTTCATCTGCAGTTATATCTATGCCTATATGCACAGAAAGTAATGCTAAATTTATTAAACTTTTGTGCCTTTCATTTTACGATAAGTTTTTACCTGCTTAAACTTCCCTATTTAATTTATTTTATAATATTAACCGACGAATTTAAACTAAAGTAACTTTATAAATAACTAAAGAAATAAAATATTGATAAAAAAAAATAACGACATATCCTTTTATTTTTCATTTATAATATTACTTACGTTGTATTATACCTTCTTCGTCAAATTTCAAAAAAGCAATTAAATTAATTATAGCTTGAAATTAATTAAATAAATCATTTCTAACTTTTCACGCCAAATTGTCCAAACCTTCATCTGCAGTTATATCTATGCCTATATGCACAGAAAGTAATGCTAAATGTATCACACTCTTGTGATATTCTATTGCAAGAATGTTTTTTTTTCTTTAATGGTTGAAAACTATAAAAAATCGAGTGGAAATTAGCGATATACGCAAAATTTTAATAAGTCTAAAAAGTCTTGTTCAATATTGATAATATTTTTGGGTGGATTCTAACCCCTGGACCGAACCTATAATTTTGTTTTTGAAATTAATCAGTATAAAAAAGATCAAAAATCCTGTTTATCAATTTGATCAGTCTGCTCATTTTGAAATACAGAATATTTTGTACTGTTATTTATTTTATTACGTTTTATAACTCTCCGACTGATTGTTGTGAAATATACAAAAAAAAAATAATGTTTTATTATACTCCAGAAGAGGATATCAAGGCGGGAATCATTCAGCACATTTTTGTTCGGTATTTAGTCCGAATGGACTACTGTTATTTTATGCTGAACACGATATTTGTTAAAGAAAATTGATTAAGTTTGTCTTTTCCTTGGTAACTGATTCTAAATTACGAGAACCCAGGGGGATAATATATTCGCATCCGTAGCATATTTTAAGCTTCACGTGCCCCTTGGTGGTGGTAAATGAGTTATATTTTGGGCAAATGTTTAACATTCAAGGGATCCTGGGTAAATAAAAAAGTTTAATTTAGTGCGTTAGCATTAACTTATTACAACACGGAAACTAATTATAGCGGATTTGGTTTGGTTTGAGTGCAATGCGTTTTTCTTTTTTTTTTGGGGGGGGGGATGCTGGGAGGACTCTAAACTAGGTTAAAGAAAGTGAAATAATTAAACTGTGTCATGCTGTTTCGTGAAAATTTCCGACGTCTACGAACTTTTATACCAGTAGTTTGTTTCGGTTTTGTTTGGAGCGCTACAGACTACAGATTTGGTACGCGAGGGCTAAGGAGACCAGGACCTACTGCGTAAAACCGATTTCGAATGGCTACGAACATGCATGATAGCAACTGTGGTTCTTGATCTGCGGTAGCTCAGTCGGCAAAGGCAACGCTCTCGGAACTCGGAGGGTTGGCGGGTTCGGAGCCAGAGCCGGTCACATCGTCCTAGAAGTTCTCAATCAATACATCTGAGTGTGACAGTCCTAACCTATCGGACTTCTGCTTGAACCATGCTTCAAAATTACGAGGACTCGCTAGAGCAAGAAGTCGTACTTCCACCCTTGACGTGCTCGTTAAAAACGAAAGACGCACCCCTTTGCCGTAAGACGAGTAGTATATGGCTCAACCGTGCTTGGTTTGACCAAGTGGTGTAAGACAACAAGAACAACATTTATCATTTTAGCGTAGAACCTAAGAACCAAATTTCACTTCTCTAATTCAGATTGCAAATATATGCTCACAATTACCTAATTCGCAATACATGCTTTTCAATGCACTCCTTCTATTATATTATGCTCTATGATATTACGACTTCATATTATGCCAATCATTCCCTTCCTTCATATCGACCAACTGGATTCATAAGGGGAGACACTTAAATCATTCTGTAAGCCGCAGTACATCAGACGGCAAAGGCAACGCTCTCGGAACTGTAGAGTTGCGGGTTCGGAGCCCGAGCCGGCCTAAAATCCGCCGTGTACGTTAAAGGTGACTGAGGCACGTAAAATAGGTTCGTGGTCACAATGTTGTCCAAGTTCTCAATCAATACCTCTGGGGTGGCAGGCCAAGTCTATGGGTCTTCTGCATAGTCCCTGTTTAAAAATTACGAGGACCCACTTGAGGTCGCATATGTGATACTTTCACCCTTGAAGTGATTGTTAAAAACGACAGGCACACTCTTTTGCCTTTAGAAGAATAGTCTTGGCTCAATCGTGCTTGGTTTGACCAAGTGGCATAAAACGACAACAACTCTGGTTCCGAAGAGCAACCTCCTACAAATCTGGCCACCGTTCGGCCCGCAGTATGATTGAAACTTACTTAATTTCTCATCTAGCATCTGATGTATACAAAACACTCTTTATTTTAACGGATAGATACGAAATTGACCATGAGCGCATTATTACTTTCTTTTAGATTGTACTTTTTACCGGAAAATACATAAGGTAAGCTTTTCTTTGGTTATATTCCTTTTCTATTAAAATATATCTAACCTATTTTTAGCTTGAGTAACTATGTATATACTAGAAAGCCTAACAAACGACCGTTTTTTATCCTTTGCTTTAGCGTCAAATAAAAGTTAAAATATGCTGCTAGAAAGTAAATAAAACCTAATGAGTTTAGAAGCAAAAATGGTACTTTCATGTGTTCTGAAAATAAATAATCTTAAATAATCTTAAAAGCACGTAATTATAAAATTCGTGAATTTGAATTAAAATTCTTTCTTATACAATTAATGGATAATTTTTTATATCATTCATACTTCATCGAAAGTATGAAACTGAAATAACCTGCATCATGTTTAGCAATCATTTTTAAATATTTAATCTCGTTTGAACTACTTACATTCTGTTCTATCAAAACTTAATCATTTGCTAGTGTGAGATAAAGCGTTATGGTTAAAAAAATTAAAAGTTTGGGAATTAAATGTCAAATTACGAAAAGTTTTACAAAAAAGAAAGTCCATTTTAAACCTATAACTGGAAATACATTTAATTGGATTTAAATGTTTCTCACTTTTTATTTTTATTAAATTCCATAATAATATCCCAATGTAAGATTAAAGATTTTATCTCGAGAGAATACTTCACAATATTTATTAATTCAGGAGGTATTAAAGATATTTTTCAACTAATCCTGGAAAATATTTTTTCGACATATATTTTAAATTCTTCGCTCAATATTAAAAATAGTTCTCTCTTTCAGATAATAATGCTT
Organism: Pardosa pseudoannulata; assembly: GCA_032207245.1. NCBI lineage: Eukaryota > Metazoa > Arthropoda > Arachnida > Araneae > Lycosidae > Pardosa > Pardosa pseudoannulata. Next base: position 26,413,688 of record CM063504.1, on the reverse strand, counting down.
TACGTCATAGTTTTCATCATTATAAAAATCTTGAATAAATTTAATGGACCCATACATGCATGCAAAATAAAAGATAAAAAATAAGGATTTAATACATATAAGTCTACTTAATATTGATATGAATAGGCAGCTATATATTTCTAATTTGATATTAATGAAATGTTTGCGTGAAAATAACGATGTAAATGAATTTAGAATATTCTAGAAGTTTCGCGAATTAATAAAAGAAGGATAGGAAGATATTAGAAACAAAATAAGGATGTCATATTATGTACGTTTAAATAATATGTATACAAATATATGTTTTAGTACTTTATGTACTATTACATGTTTACATAAATAAATTGATATAAATGAATAGTACAACTAATTCAAAAATAACTTTAACGAAGCAATAAATGACTGTAAAGGAATATATATGGAATAATTTTTTTTATAAATTTATATAAAAATGCTGATGTAAATGAATAATTATGAAATATTCATAATATATTTAACGTACCTATTGGTGAATGCAAAGGAACAGATGTGAAATAAAAATAGGCAATGTAGACAAGTTAATGTAAAAATAGATATAAAGAGAATCGAGGTGAATATCAAAAACCAAAATTAGTAATCATATGAAAAATAAAATGTTAAATATTTCTATTTTGGCATTTATAATTTTGTCAGTAGAAATAATTCTAATTAAGGAAAAAATGATTAAATTAAATTAAGAAATACATGAAATAATAATAGAAAAAATTAAATGCCAAACATATCCCTGGTATAAAAACATCAAAACTTATATCATTTTAAAGAACATTTTTACGTTATCACATGGATTAAGTTGTCTAAAAATTTTTAATTATTTTAGCATGTAATTAAAAAAAATTATAACTAATATTCTGTCACCAAGCTGCATTGAATGAATAAATGTTTTTACCATGATGCCACTGTCTTCCGAACTATTTGACCAGCCAAAAAAAGATAAAATGAATTTTCTCAAAGATAAAATGAATCATACAAAATCAAGATCAATCCAGCTAATGCGGAATGCATTACGAACATGCATATATACATATATATCTACATACATACATACAAACACATCCTTATATATATATATATATATATATATATATATATATATATATATATATATATGTAGGACGGTAACGAGTACATCACACTCTTGCTATAACTCCCGCTGAGCGCCACCTAGAGAGCGCCTGCGGCGAAAGGCAGACGAGCTGTGAGACGAACGTGAGACATACGCGCAAGTTGTGTGTTGCGCGCTGATTAGATGTTTAACCTCCCTTTTTTATGTCAGTTCCCCCTATAAATAGGTTTCCCCATTTGTAAATAAACATTATTAAGTATAAACGTATTCTTTAATCCCCGACGATTCCCATATATATAATATATATATATATATATATATATATATATATATATATATATATATATATATATATATATATATATATATATATATATATATATATAGGATGTGTGTGTATAATGATATTTTAAGCAAACTAATCAACATTATTATAATTGTATTCTAACATGAATTTCTGGAAATTTTGTCTTTCAAGTTAAAAGTTATAAATTTGTCTTTCTTTCTCTTTTGACTGTTGTAAACTTTGTTCAATCGAGACCACCATATCAATTTCTGCTCAATTTTATATAACTACTTTCCGTAACTTAGCTACACTTCTAGCGCCTCCTACGAAACAACTCTTCACACTCTCATTGGTTGGTTCATCTGCGCCCTCAAAGCACTATATTTTCGAATGCAAAACCTTATAGATGGGAAGTGCCAAACTTAAATTGACTGAATAATCTCGAAAATTTTTATCTTTAAATTTCCCCCTATTCTTTCATAGCTCAACAATTTTGAAGTATCCCGCTATGATACCACTCCAACTTTGTAGTGGGTAAAAACATAACACATATAAAAATACATTTATACAATTAGATAATATAAAAATTATATATGGCGCAGTTTCTATCATTAGTATTTATCATGTACCTAATAAGAATATATATTTTCCTTCAGTTATTTTAATCTGAATGCTTGAGCCATGAAATAAAATGTATTACACATTTCAGAAAGTAACTATTTGTTTCGAATTGGTTTGCTTCAAACAAGTTTAAAATTACCCCATCTGCACTTTATATGCTTTACATAACATTTGAAAGTTATCAATAAATACAGATTATAAAATGCGACTACTTCGTAGTATTAGTTAAAAAACAGTTATTTATTTGCTATCTATATTCCGAAATACCAATTACAGTTATAAAAATAAAAGTAAATTATAAATAAAATGAATGGAAAAACTTTGTTTTTTTTCTTACATTTTCTAATTTAATTCCCATTTGACTGATTTCATTTAATAAAAAATGGATTCGATACATAAAATAAAATATTTTTCCTCAGTATCAAATTGAATTATTTTTTTCATCTAGAATATATTAAGGAAATAATGCTAATCAAAATTATTGAAATGAAAATGAATTCTATTCCACAAACTTGTTTTTTTCAGGAAATATGCATTAATGAAATCACACGCAATAAATCATTGAACTGCGCAAATAAGTTATTTTGGGGTTCGTAATCCCCTGTTTTATTTGATGAAAGAGAATTAGATGTTAGGTTTTGAGAAAGAATATTTCATACAATTTATTAATAAAAAAATTTAAATTATTAAATATGTTTGAAAAAGGTTGATAATAAAAATTAAGTTATTTTAGGGCCGATGTAAATGGGAAGCAAATTTACTTGTGTATTTTGATGTTTCTTTTTTTCCTTTTTTATGTTTTTAAAATCAATAATCATTGCTAGTCACTTAAAAATGTTTCACAAAGAGGTTACTGGGTTCGTAATCCCCTTTTTTACTTGATGAAAGAGAATTAGGTGTTAGGTTTTGAACCAGAATATTTTATACATCTTATTAATAAAAAAAATTAAATATGTCTGAAAAAGTTGATAAAAAATTAGATATTTTGGGACAGACGTAAATGGGAAAGAAATTTACCTGTATATTTTGGTGTTTCTTTTTTTCCTTATTTCTTTTGTTTTTAAAATCAATAAATAATACTAGTCATTTAAAAATGTTTTGCAAAGAGGTTTTTGGGTTCGTAATCCCCCGTTTTACTTGATGAAAGAGAATTAGATGTTAGGTTTTGCGCCAGAATATTTTATGCATCTTATTAACCCATTAGCGCCCAATGATCTATTTTTACATCACTAAATTTATCGTGGGAAAATCGGTTTAAATGACCTTCAACCCACCCCACACATTTCATACCGAACAGGGGGTAAGACAAGGCATGCACCTGTTTACCAAAACGTGGTTTTATTGTTTTGTTTAGTCATTGATCTAAAGCGATAAGAGAAAGTTTGTATCGCCATTTCGTTCCGCAGTTTTTCGACGTTTCTTAGCATAAACACTGAAAACAGCTAAGCGACACTTGTAAGTTAATTTTTTTTGGTGTTTTAATATCTTCATAGATGTAGCTATTAGAATATAAAGCGATGTTATCTTAAATATAAATAGTAAAAATTAGTGTCGAAATATTGCTGATCTAGAAATAGATCACTAGGCGTTCGAACGTTTTTTCCCCGACTTTCTGGTAATATTGTGTACTTTTTCACCTTTTAGATGAAAATGTGAGTCGAAAAGTATTTAATAACTTTCAGGATGCAAGTATATTGTGTATTTGCCTAAATATATCCTCCGAAAGCCCAGTGATCTATTTTTAGATCAGCATTTTAAAAAAATAAACTAAGGTATGTATTGATAAAATTCGATAATAATATTTATGTTGATGGTAAAAGACACCCAATTTATGAATTATATGTCATTGCATAAAAAAAATAATTTGGGCGTTAATGGGTTAATAAAAAATATGAAAATTTTAAATATGTCTGAAAAAGGTTGATAAAAAATTAGATATTTTAGGGCGGACTTAAATGGGAAACAAATTTACCTGTATATTTTGGTGTTTTTTTTCTTATTTCTTTTATTTTTTTTAAATCAATAAATATTACAAATCACTTGTAATAAATGTTTCGCAAACAGGTATTTGGGTTCGTAATCCCCTGTTTTACTTGATGAAAGAGAATTAGATGTTAGGTTTTGCACCAGAATATTTCATACATCTTAATAATAAAAATATTTAAATTATTAAATATGTCTGAAAAAGGTTGGTAGTAAAAATTAGATATTTTAGGGCAGACGTAAATGGGAAAGAAATTTAAATGCATATTTTGGTGTTTCTTTATTTCTTTTATGTTTTTAAAATCAATAAATATTACTAACAAATGTTTCGCAAAGAGTTTTTTTGGTTCGCAATCCCATGTTTTACTTGGTGAAAGAGAGTTTGTTACATTTTGCACTAGAATATTTTACACAATTTATTATTAAAAATTTTGAATTATTAAATATGTCTGAAAGAGGTTGGTAGTAAAAATTCGATATTTTAGGGCGAACGAAAAGTGAAAACAAGTTTACCTGTTTATTTTGGTGTTTCTTTTTTTCCTTATTTCTTTTATGTTTTTAAAATCAATAAATATTACTAGTCACTTAAAAAATGTTTCGCAAAGAGTTAAACAGTGGGAGTTAGAATAATCTCAACTACGACATATTGAGCTTTTTTGTAATAAGTCAACAAAAAATGTGGGTTAATTCCCAGTGAACGGTACGTTCCATGTCCGCCATCTTGTTTTTGGCGACTATTGGCGAAACACGACTCCGCGAAGCACACGCCAAGTATCTAAGCCTAACACGCAGCGGGACACCGGCGAGAAATTTAAATACTATAAAATTAAAAACAAATACTAATTAAGAAATTTAAATACTATAAAATTAGAACAAATAAAATTTTTGAATTAAATAGGACTGAAGAGAATGCAGAACTTAACCACTCCACTGGTGAAAAACAGATTGAAATGTAGCAAGCTGCAAAACCGTTAAATTAACTGCAAAAAGTGTTGAAATTCAAACTTACCTCCTACAACTTTTAATATAATTGGATCAAACAAGAATTAGATCATCATGACATCACATCATTTATTGCGCAAGTTACTCCAAAGAGGATCCAATAACGCACACAAACCAAAAGAGAGAACGAGGTTACCATCTTTTAAGCGGAGAGTAAGGGTGAAGTTGACAAGGAGAAAATAAGTATCGCCCGAGAAATGGCACCAAAAATACGCTAAAAAAATCGCCAAAATAGCTTACCGTACACTGGGATACAGCCAAAAAGGTGAAGATTTCATGCTAAAACTAACAGAAATTTTAAACTATAATTTAAAAAAACTTGATACTTTTTATAAAATCTTATGGTTTAACAGTAGATTGTAACCATATTTTATTTCTGACACTTTAAAGCATATTTTTAATGTATTATTAATAATCCTCAGAGATATTATTTATCTGTGGTTAAAAGTTTGAAATTGAAAAAGTTAAGTTAAAAGTTTCTTTTAAAACATTGCTTTATTAATCTTTCTGGTTAAATATTCTGTAAGTTTTTAACCTCAAATATTAAAATAAATAAATAAATAATTTTCTAAACATTTTTGTACATGCAATAAAGGCGAGAAATTATGTTACAGATATTACATTACAAAATACAACAGAAGTGGTGATTAAAATGCTGAACTTTCCATAACACAATGGAAACTACATTGATAAAAAGATGATTTGATTAAAAAAAAAAGATGTTACTGTTGAAATATATAATCGCCCTCATACTTGACAACTCGGCCGATTATTGTTGTATATAAGTATTAGCTTTCTTTGACGTATGAGGTTTTCTTTCGTTGATCCTTTTGTGTTTTGATTGGCTGTGTTTAATTAGTTTTTGCCTGTAATTTGATTGGCTGGATGAAGGATCTTAAAACTATAAAAGCCCAATGTACCTCGTATTTCTTGATTATTTTGGCGTTTTCAATAAAGGGTTTTTGCGATTTGCGGCTTTTCATTATGCTTCAAGAGGTACTACCATATACCATCTAGGGTTAAGATTGGCCTAACAAGCTCAAACATAACTGCTTCCTAAACCTCAATATATCATGCTAAACTATAATAAAAAATAACCCTGAAGTTGAAATACAATTTTAATTAGTTATTTTATCCATCATTTTATACTTATGGTTGAAATACTTAAAAGTTCACTATGATGTAGTGAAAAGATTTATAAATATATGCATATATATATATATATGTGTAATGGTCCAGTGTTAAGGCGAATGGAAAACAGTCTTTCTTGATAGTAATAAGTTTATTAAATCATAGTTCCATTTGAAAGCAACTTGCATCATTTTCATTTTTCGTGGCAGAACTAAGCGTGGAAAGGGTGTTGACAGCTCCATGTACATGTGCTAACTGACTCTTATCTGTTTGCTAACTATCAAATTTTCCAAAATGCTTCCGCTTGACCGGCTTATTCTAAAAGCTTACGTGAGCGTGGGTCTTTTTCATTTATTTTATTATTATAAAAAAATTCCCTTTTTAAAATCTCTTTCAACTCACGTAATTTCCAACTACCCCTTTTTTAGACCTGACATACATATACACAGAATATATATAACATATATATATAAATAAATTTAAGATTTATTATTTTATATTATACCAGTTCCTTGATGACACCATCAATGTTAAATTCAATCTATCAACAAGTATTTAAGATACATACGTTAAAAGATAAATACAGACGTTATAAAGATACATACGTTATTGCCCTATTGGGAATTTTCCCTTATTATGTTAAACATTTCACTAAGCGGTGGTGAGTTCAAACCCCTAGCTTAACCTCTTAGTGTACACATAATGACTACCGTAACAAAACAAATAAAGAAGACAATATTTAAATATATTTTTATTTGATATTTTGTGTATATCTACTAATAAACAAAATTAATGAAAACAGAAAAGTAAATCCTGTAAAAGATTGAATTTCTATAAATATCTATGCGTGAGTATGCACGTCTTATTTGCAGGACTTCAGTGGCCGTTAGAATAATACTATCAATACTATTTTTAGTCTATATAAACACATATTTGGAATAAAATCAGCTTATATCAAAATTTTCAGTATATAAGCTCTCCAGAGTATTACTGCATTCAAATCCTTCCTCAACATATCAATGAAATAAAAATGCAAGCTATATACCTTATAAAATATGAAAGGGCACAAAATAATATGCTTTGATAACATATACATTATATAAAATGTTGTTTCCTACTGAATTTGCGTTCTCGAAATATTACAGCTTATATTTATTTGGCATATTCATGTTACTGAAAGATAATATATATAAAATAGGTAAAATTGAAGGGGGTATTATAGAAATGTAAGATATGGTATAGCAGTTCAAAATTAAAGTTCAGTCTGAATTTTGCATGTTTACAATAAAAAGAAAACATTATAAATCTATAAATTTGTGAGCTAATATGATACATCTTTATATATAAAATTCTTCTGTCTGTTTGTAATAGAACTCCTTCTAAACGGCTGGACTGATTTTCATAAAATTTTGTGTATGTAATTAAGTTGATGCGAGAATGGATTATATTAACAATTTGATCCATTAGAAATATTGTTTAATTAAACATTCAGAATTGCGAGCTCGATGAGATTATTATAATACCGCTTGAAACTCTTCACTGCCAATGTGTCTGTGGCGTAGTGGTCAGCGCAACGGGCTTCTGTACGGAGTCCCATGATCGAATCCCCATACAGGCGACGTGGAAATTTTAAGTTAATCTTATTACTTTTGTGGTGACTGTACGCGTGGTGGCATCAAGTATTTTTAAAATCATTTTTTTTTTTGCTTTTTCATCAAAACGGTCCAATTTATAATTTATTAGAAAACATTTTACAATATTTGGATTTAGAGCCCTAAAACAGGACAACGTCTGTCGGTTCGTCTAGTACATATGTTTTATTGATGAATTAATTTATTTCTAATATGAATTATTTTCCATCTTATTTATAAAATATGGACAGTTTCCAGATTTTGCCGAATAGGAAAATTTAATATAGAATTTACAGGTAGTTCATAGGATAACAAATATACATACACAGTGTATGTGCTATATGTACATACACACACACACACACACACATATATATATATATATATATATATATATATATACGTATGTATATAGACACACACACATATATATAATATATATATATGTATGTATATAGACACACACACATATATATGTATGTATATGTATGTATATGACACACACACATATATATATATGTATGTATATGTATGTATACAGACACACACACACACAATATATATGTATGTATATATGTATGTATACACACACATATATATATATATATATATATATATATATATATATATATATATGTATATATATTATGTATACACACATATACATATATATATATATATATATATATATATATATATATACGTATATAATTAGTTTATATATTTATAACTATATTTGTTCTTTCATAGGAAAAATCTTAAGTAAATTATTTCTTTCGATTTTAATTTAACTGGAGGATAAAAAAAAATCCCTCAATCCAAAGAGCGCAATAAATCTCCTTTCTCAAGAAAAAAAATTCTTAACTTACAGTTCTTTCCCCGTATCACTGATTCTTCATAAGATTTTGGAAATTTATTTGAATTTTAACACTCATAAGGCCACTTTTAACCAACTATCTGGCACAAAAAAAAAAAAAAAAGTCTACAATAATTAACATAAAATTTGTCGCAGCTACTTCGTGACATATTTAGTGCTGTAAAAACGTACGGCAAAGTTTCATGTTACACGAAAAAGGATTAAAAGACTTTTTGGCAACGATTATTGCTTGAGTTTTGTGTATAAATTTGATAAAAACTGGAAACTGCGTCAGTTTTTTTACGAATCTTACCCCAGAATATCAAGTAACAATAGTTCGTTTGGGTAAAGGAAGGTATGCGGTTAAGGTAATTAATATGATTGATAATTAATATATATGACATAATTAATAAAATTGATTAAATAATATAATTGATATAATTAATATAATTGATTAAATAATATAAATAAAAAGAGAAGTGAAATGTTTGGTATTGAAATCTGACCTCATCACATCCTTTGTAAAGGAGAGAGACCCTATAAAAAATAATTGAAACGGATTTGTCGTGTGCGAGATTCTCGGGTGGGGTTCTGATCCCAGTCCAATATTAGAAAGTTGTCTCCGTTCATGACACTAAATAAGAATGTACCTTTGTGGAATTAATTAGTAGTGCCAAAGGGACAGTGCCCAATTTGAAGGGGTAAACGTTTCCCCATGTTTGCGGTTTAAAGGGCGGGGAAAGGGAGACCAATGGATATATACAGCTATGCTGATTAGACGAAGAGAAGTAAGAAAAGACAGTGATGAATATAATATAATATAAGAAAAGTTAAGAAGATAATTAGAGTTAGAGTTTGGGAGTCGTAGAGCATATTTCGAGGAACAAAGGAAGAGTTGGGTCCAATAGAGACTCAGAAAAACTAACGAGGACGACATATCGTAGCAACCGGAAGTATTCCAGTGCATACGGCTTTCAGAATCACCCTAATTACTTAGAAGGTACCAGACCAGTGGTGAGACTGAAGTCAGCAGTGTCTACATCCTTTAACCAAAAGTTCCCAACCTGATTACCGCCCTGGCACACCCAATAGATCCACAAAGGTACTTATAAATATTTTGAATTTGAAATTAGTTCATCTCTCTTCTTTTTTTTTTTCAACCTAAATGTTAGGATATTATTAATGTTAAATCTTGAATAATGTGGCACCTAGTAGAAAGTTTGAAAAAGCAAATTTTATGAAGTTTGAATCAAATTTTTGTACATAGACATGTAAATAGCATAATAATAAATTTGCTTATTTTTTATTTTAAACTATCAACCTTGTATGTGTTTATTTTAAGTGTGTAATATTTGATTTTAGTAACTCTTAATTTAGCTTATTAGTTTTAAAAAAATAAGTCTATAGTTTTGCAGTGCCTGTGGTTAAATTTAAAACTTAGATAATCTACACAATGCAAGACAAATAAAATTTAGTCTTTGACTAACAAAATAATAACCACTATAAATTTGATCATAGGTTGGTAAATACCTAAATCTAATGAGAGCTACATGGCAAAGTAAAGTCAAAAATTTAATTCTATACATGTAGACCTAAAACGAGTATTATTGTGGATTCACTTCAATATAGTGTATCTGGGACTACAAAAAGCCTGAATATAAATTCACGCATGTTCTCTGGGGGTGAAAAAAATCTCTCTTCATCTCTCCATTAGAGTAAAGAAAATGTCATATTCATTCTCAATCATTAATAATTTTGCATCCATTTTTATTTTTAAAGGTATGTCAAAATTTTGTTAAAGGGATTATTGAAACCCGATTAATACATTTTATAAAACATGACATTTTCTTCCTTTAAAGTCTTAAAATTATCATTTATACTACAAACTGCTTTTCTATTAATTCCTCATCATATTCATGTCTTAAAAGATTTTCAATTTAAAATTAAAAATAACATTTCAAAAAGAGACAATAAGGTGATTACTCGTTAATACTCTTATTAACATAATAAATGTATTGTTAAACAAAAGATTAAAAGAATGAAAAATTCATTAAAATTTAATAAATGCATTACAAAATTTCGAGTGTTATTTATAATACACATTTTTTACTATGACAATGAGTAACGAAACATTTGTAACAAAAGACCTTGTTCCTCATATCAACTGTTCATTATAGTAGCTGCCACTCAGTAGTAATAAATGAAGATGGGGAATAATATTATGGAAAGACTTTGTGTTTGCATGTATGCGGGTATGGTCATAATTGGGTTTGTCTGGTTTTAGTAATAAGAGTTAGTTAATATGTTAGTTAATAAGAGTACCTTTTTTTAACTACAGAGATGCTTATTAGTACTTAACCCTTTGGGATATTTTTATCAGTCATTTATATATTGCTGCCCAAAAGATTGTTTCAAGCACTATGTATGTATGTATATATATATATATATATATACATTTATATATATATATAAATAAATATATATATATATATACATATATATACATATACATATACATATATATATATATAAATAAATAAATATATATATATATATATATATATATATATATATTAAAAACAACATGTTTAAAATGCTATTATAGTTTATCAAATAAGAGCTTTTGTAATGAAATTATTGCCTAGACTTTGAATCTTAAATTATCTCAAAGTTCTACAGTAATCGAAACCCGTTAGAGTTTTACCCATTAATCTTTTTCCAGCCTGTTTCGGTGATCATCGTTATAATTTTATATTTCATAAGAATTTGATTATTATCGTTTAGTTTTTGCTGTTTATAGATCGAGAATTCCAGGCAACTCTCAAATCTTAGAAATGTAATCCGAATATACTGGTAATCAAGTCACCCTGAAATTAATTGAAATATTCTTCTGTTAGAAAATGACCTATTTTTCCGATCAAAAGGGGAAACTCGAACTTTTCCAAGCACCTCTATCTTATATTTTATTTGTACACAATCAATGTTCTATTTTACTACATCAGATATTGTTACTTAAATATTCATAATTTAATTTAATAAATCAGGAATCCAATATATATTTTTTAAAAATATCAATCTATTAAAATCCTTTTCCAGTTTCGAGATCAACTTAAAAAACTTTCGTATAATTTTTAAATTTTCTTCGAATATTTTTATTTCTTTTCAATGTTATACTCTCTATCCCCAAATTTTGGTGTAACTGATATTATTTGAAAATTTAATTATTCGAATTTATATTTTAGAATGGTTTTAGCCTCACAGTTTAATTAATTTCTTAGTTTACGTACCGAAACCCTTAAATCTGCTCATGTCTGCTAATATACTACCCTTTACAATTCTGTGTTTAAATGCAACAAAAAGTAAATCTCTTATGAAGTAGTTTTTCTTTTTTTTATAAATGACATCTTATTGTTATTAAATTGACAGCCAGTAACTTGTAAATGGTCTATAATAATCAAAGCTATTAAAATGTTATATGGTTGCATATATTTGTTACTTCATTGTACAAAGTAACGGAAGAGTTGTTGCCACAAATAAATTTTAGGGTTCAAATTTTAACGGAATTATTCATTTTGACTTTGTCAGAAAGAATAAATTTCGGCGTTACGTCAGTATGTACGTAAATAGAAACTTTAATTTTAAAAATTTTAATATTCATATTGATCTGAATTATTTGCGACTAGTTTTGTAGTGATATCTATACGTACGCGCGTTCATATGTATCTCGTATAACTCAAAACGATTAACCGTACAATGCTGAAATTTTGTATATAGAGCTACATATAGTTTTCCACCTCTCTTTATGATTTTAATCTGCATTCTGATCTGAATTATTTGCGACTAGTTTTGTAGTGATATCTATACGTACGCGCGTTCATATGTATCTCGTATAACTCAAAACGATTAACCGTACAATGCTGAAATTTTGTATATAGAGCTACATATAGTTTTCCACCTCTCTTTATGATTTTAATCTGCATTCTATATTATGTATAGACGATTTCCGCTGTGGGACATAATATGGCATTAAACATTAAAAATTTACACTTAGGATTGTTATAATATATAGCTTTCCACCCTCATTATTCACTGTAATTAGCCCTCTATAAAACATAAAATTTCAATATAACGACTATTAATGCTGGCAATTTACAGCAATGTAGCTAAAATTGAAGTTATAGAAGTTATTGAAGTATATTGATGTATTCATGTTATCTTGTAATGGTCTTTTAAAACCATTGTTTAAACCATTTAAAAAGTCCATATTATATCATTAAACTAAAAATTATTTGTTATGGAAATGATGAGAAAATTTGCTGTTTTATTACTTTCTGGTGTATTACATAGCAATTATTGTAAATTGCGAAAAATTTTGGTTTAGTTATAAATATTTGTGTTATGAAAAGAATCAATATAAGAATGCTAATTCTTCCAGATGACAGTAATTGAGCTTTAGTCAGACATAATTTCTTTTCAATGAAGTAGAATAAAATAGGTATCTTAATACTAAATATAGCTGTGAAGCGGTTACTAATTTAGCACCAACCAAAAAGCACGTGCAGCTTTTAAAATACTACGGAAGACACATTGCACCGCTGGGTTTTAGTAATTTAGAAGTAGGAATAAAAGAAAAAGACCTGAAAATTTAATAAACTACCTCCGGAAGTATCATTTGAACATGTGGCATCGAATCTATTTTACGTGCCTCAGTCACAATTAATAAATGCTGCGAATCTTCGGCCAGTTTGAGCCTCGAACTCACAACATTCCACTTATCAGACTGACGCTGTTTTCTACTGAGATTCACCCGGATAACACGGTTACTGTGAGAAACAAAAGTAACTTTGAATCTGGAAGAATCCAAGCGATAATTCTTGCATCATACAAATTAAAAATACATATATATTATAAATTTACATAAAAATCGTAAGGTGTAATATCAGATGTTTCACTCACAGTATTCCTTAATAAAATATATTTATGATATTCGGGCGTTAATAGGTTAATATTCTTGTACTGACCCTATTGGCTATCAAATTCAATATTACTTCGATTCTTTCCTTGTACGAAATAAGTATTAAAAGCTGCTTACTTAGAGTTAAAAAAAATCAAGCGTATCAATATTAGTCGTTACATATTTTCTCATTGATGTAGCTTGTTATAAACCTAGCGTGTTAAAACGAAAAAAAAAGTAGTAGCAGTACGCATAAAGCAAAAGAGATAAAATACATTTTATAATATTTTTTAATAAACCTCGATACAAGTTCTACATTTTCTTAATTTAACTCAATCATGAATATTCATTCTACTTTACATAAAATTAACGAAAATTTTCACTTTGAAATTCAAAACAGAAGCAAACAAGGCCTAAAAGAAAAAGCTCTAAGTGCAACATGAAGAGAAAAATGAAATGCACGATAAGTAAATCTTCAGCTGAAGTAGGTGAATAAAATAAAGGTATATCAGCCTGGCTTGCACAAAAACAGTAGCTTTGGATAAAACATAAAACTGAAAACGATATCTTATAGAAATTCAAATTGATCCAACTTAGAATTCCTTCCGCATTACTCAACTTATCTCTCTTTCTACTTCTCTGTCATAGATTCTGACAGGTTTCATTTGCATGCTGTTCGCAAAGACATGGACATTTGTTGTAATATATTTCGGAAAATTGTGAGCGTTTGGAAATGATTTGTGTCATGATAAAATGTCTTTTGGGGACATCTAGAACACGCAATATTACAATCTAGGCATGAACAATGTTTTAGATATAAAAAAAAAATTACTTTCTGAAAGAATAGAGAAATTAAATTTTACTTTTAAATAAAATTGTTTGTCTACAGATCTAAAAAAGATCATAAAATGCCATCTCACGATACAGTGATATAATTAGTTGGCGAAAAATGGCAACATAAATGATACATAGTACAAGATATTTTAAGATGAAAGACTAGCAAAAATTCATTTTGTTTTGAATCTATGTTCTCGAAAATTTAATACGCTGTTTTAGAACAAAGATTACAATAATGAGTTGAAATATTAAATATATAATTAATATAAATATCAATTAAACATCAATTATTTAAAATTTTATTTGTTTGTTAAAATTAATTGTTTAAATTGTTTAAATTAATTGTTTTTATTTAAAAATCAATTGTTTAAAAATTATCTTTACTGAAAAATGCATAATTATCATTCCTTTTACAAATATATGCATATTTCTTTTATAAAATAAATTTTAGACTTTGAATAAAGCTCTGTTATAGTAAGTATTCATAAAAACATAACCAGATAACGTGTAATTCTTTTTAATTTGGAGGACAGTTTAAATATAATTCGTAGGATTTTTATGTTTTCTGCTTAATGAAAACAATAAGTTTATTTAAACAATGAACAATTTCTATAAACAATAAATAACTTTGTCTTATTAAGAGATACTATTGTCCATAAATGTACTACTGAATCGACATTTTCTTATTTCCAAACACATTAAGTGAATTTACTTTTTCCCATTCATATTAATTGCTTTGTGCTCTTTTTTAAATATATTTTTTAGTTACACAAACTGAAATCATAACTAGTAACTTCATATATTATAAAGCTTCATTTTAGAGAACTGTGTTAACATATGATATATTTTCGTGGAGTACATAGGGTTTGAAATGTTACGAAGTGTTCTAATTAATGATCAGCTGTAATTTTAAATATAGAATATCATTAAAATACAAAGAAAAGTTTTGTACTTTGTCTTACGTTCAGGAATCGATATTAATTTAAATTTATGGTAAATATAAAAACATATTCAGCTGAAACATTTCGCACGTTAAACGGTCAACAGAAAAAAAATAAGTACAAAATCATCTTTTACGTAAAAAGCAAATACTTATTAAAGTTCTTTTCACTAAAGGATTGATATATTTATATCTCCATACATATTGATATAAACAAATTTTTTAAACTCTAGTGTAAATAAATTCGACAAATTTTTAAAAAATCACGACAGCTAGAAATAAATCTAAATTATTTGAATTTATAAAATCCATTTTTTTTCTCTTGAAAAAAATATTTAAAAGTTGTTATTAGCAAGAATTATAATTAAAGTAATTCTGTAATAAATTTACAATAATGTATAATTTTCTATTAATCTTTTAACAATCATATTATGCATATTAAAACAAGCTTTTTTTATTTTTATTCTTAATTGCATTTCAGCTGCCATACTGCATATCGAGTACAAAATCCTTCATTACAATAATAGCCAATTTTCGTTTCAATATAAAATAAAGTGTTCTAATCCATTAACAACTTTCTTTTTTAAAATTACGAAAAAGTTTATAATTTTCTAAAAAATATTTAGTTTTGTTGTATAAATTGGTATATTGTTTAAAAACAAACTATATTCATACAATAAAAAAAGTAGAAATTTATTTAAACTTAAAATAACTTAAAATTTGTAAATTAGAAACTAATTTTCAGTTTAATTATTCTCAAACATTATTAAAGATTTAGACTTATAGACCGAAACAGATTACTCAGTTATCTTGCAGGTGCATTTTTTTTCATTTGGTGCCTATTTTCGACGTTATTTAACAAAATATTCTACTTGAAATGACAAAACTAAATCTTTTCAAAGATAGAGCTCTATCAAAAGACTTGTTTAAAGTTAAGCTAAAAGAAGCGGACTATTTGTTTTATGGTGAATGGTTGGTTGTTGGATGATTTATGGCACTCAATCCGCAAGGGACATATTGTGCCAAACACAGGGTAATGAATATAAGATTGTAGAATCTATAAAGTTTATGATGAATGGAAGAAAGGCTTAAATGGCAGATTTTGAGCCACGGTAGCTGACCCAGGAAAATCATCGGTCTCATAACAAAAGGTCTGCTAGCTCGAGGTTCCAGTCGGCCAAAGATCCGCCGTGTACATTTATAGTGTCTGGGGTACATAAAATACGTTCACCTCCCAGTTTAAACTATACCTTTGGAGGTGGTAAACAAAAATTAGGGATCGGGGGTCTTCTGCTTCTTTCGCAATTCTAAATTACGAGAATCCAACGGATGAAAACCTACTCGCATACGTGGCTTTCTTAAACCTAGCCTTGCTTCTTGGATGAAGCTAAATGAGTAACAGATTTGCAGTCGGTTTTAGTCTAAAGATACTCATATCTATTCCAAGATGCATTAGAAAATATGTAGATTTAAAGTCTAAAATATAGAAATTTTGAATTTTCAGTTAATTATCAAGCAGTTTAAAGTCTACAGTCACCTTTGCACTTTCTATCACGATTTTTTATATACGCATTTTATATATACGCATTTTTTATATAAAAAATGTGTTTTTTTTAGTCTATTGAGTTTTAAATGTAAACAATTAAATTAACTGTCATGATATCTTACTGTCAGTTAAGTATATATAGTATAAGCAATGCATTTAATGATACAATAATTCGTATTATATGAAAACAAAAGTTATTATTTAATTTTTCTAACTTCTCACTACAATGATCTGTACAATATTACAACACGATGAAAAACAATCGAATTACAAAAGGTATGCAGAAACATCTGTATTTTTCTTTACATCTGAAATCGTTATCGATTGTAGTTATAACTAGTAATATACCAAAAAATGTGTTGATATTTATATATAAAATCGATCAAAATCAGATTGTTATCTCCTTAAGGTGCCGTAAGAAACCTCATGTTAGATATTCGTATACCATATGCATGGTTTTAGATCCAAGATGAGCTGGGAAAAAATATATCCAAGTAATTTAACAATTATTGTACGTAAAACTAAAAATTAGTTGTAGAGTAATAAACTGAAAGATTAATTTAAATTTTTAATTCAAAATAGTCTTTTGGAACAGTCTTATAAGAGTTATAGAAATAGCGTTGACAAAGGAAATAATCATTTGCTACGGATATGATTAATACATCATACAATTACTGAATAAATACGATGCTATTATTCGTAAAGCAATCTCTTTTATTCTTACAACTTATATGCAATGTACAGTTTTTAAGATAAAGAGAAATTATTTTCAGCATACGTTAGATTGGTCTATTTAAGTATAGGGTTCCTGAGGAGGTTATGAAAACCTGAATGGTCTTTGTTTATAAACCAGCTTTTTTTGAGTTCGCCAAACCTGGTTCACGTAATAACCTCTTTTAAGTTTTGAAACTCAACCGAAAAGCCTCATTTTACTAAGTGAGGTACTTCATTCTTGATATGAAAGATCTTTTCTTTACAATAGGCTTATAAAATATTTTTTGCAGACATAGGTCAGGGTAAGACATATTATTAGAAAAGGTTATACTTAAAAAACAGTATGCAGCAAAAAAAAAATAGCTTTCAACAATACCATCAAATTTTACATAAGGAATTTGAAAAATAACTCATTAGTGTGCCAGTTCAATGTGAAATAGATTATCTCAATTGTTGTTTAAAAATATACGAATACCGAATATTTTATTGTGCAAGAAGACATTTATTTGTCGTTAAACTTGTTATCACAAAATAAATTGTTAGCTAAGACGATAATTGATTACTTCACACAGAAAAAGAATATTAGTACTTAAGTAAGAAGATGATTGAAATATCTATTTTTGAACGCTTCTAAACTTTTTTTCTATAGTAATAGCTTAGTTTGTGTCGTTAGTTGAAGATTCAAGTCAAAATTGAAATGCAGATTTGAGGTTAGTCTTCTTAATAACGAAATTGCGAGAGCAAAACAAAAAGAACTAAAATTATCATTAAAATAAAATTTTCCTACATATTCAATTCATATTTAAATCTCGAGGACATTGTTTGTAAAATTACCAAAGAGTTACAATTAGGAAAGGAAGACAAGAAAAATAAACTTCCAGATACAATTAAATGATAATTTCTACCTTAGATTAAAAATATTATTCGTATTTAATTTGTAAGTTAATTTTTTCTTAGAATCTTATTGGAAATAGGAAATTTACAAAGAGCAGACAAAAATTTTCTGAAAACGTATTTGCTAGTGAATATACAGGGTGTTTCAAATTGAATGGACAAAAAGAATAGCGAAGTGTGACTGTCGTAATAGTTTTATTCAGCCGAAACAAATTTATTTTGCAACTGCAATTATACAAGTTTTATTTGGCAACAGAAAAAATTATCGAATGACAATCTCGCCGCTAGAGGCGCTGTTAAAAAAAATGTCCATGCAGGAGAAAGCGTAATGCGTCTTCGAATATGCCAAAACTTCCTCGGTAACTGCTGTGCAAGGTCATTTTCGCACGATATTTCGTAAAGAACCACCACCTCTGGGGTTTCGCTAAAGACAAGGTGTTTGTGCGTCCACTTCCCCAGGACTTAGAGGAACTGAAGCAGCGGATAACTGCAGTGTGGAACTCCATCACAGGGGATATGCAATCACGAGGCAGGAGCGCTTGCCCAGACAGCAATTTTAGTTTGCAGCAAATTTGCAGCAGTCTTGCTTTGTACGCATGCAAACTTGCAGCAAGTTCAGCATGACAAGTCTGCAAGTTTGAAACAAGACTACAGCAAGTCTACGCAAACTTCGAAGTCACCATACCTCCAACTTGCAGTAAACTTGTCATGCAAGTTGCAGCACACTTGCCGTGCAAGTTTACCGCAAACTTGTCTTATCAAACTTGCAGCAAACTTGTCATGCAAATTACAATACACGTGCTTGAAATCGGAAACATTGCTTAGTAAATTAATAGAATTAACACATGTATTTAATTTATTAGAAATTTTAGATAGATGCAAATTATAGAGAAATGGTACTTTAAAAAATAATCACATTTGAATAATTAAAATAATAAATGCCTTATAAGAAATCCATCGCAGCTTGCGGAATGGCGTGTCTGCCACGTTGTTACTCTGGTCTTTGGCCTGGAAACGTTTGAGCGTGCGCTCGTTATCTAACTCTCATGCAATGATGGGAATTTTCGCTTGCACCAAGTTTGTCATAACAAGATTGCCACAGTTTTGCAGCAAAATTACGTTACAAAGGAGTGGTCGCTTATATTCCGTCTAACTTGCGGGAGTTTTGCTGCAAGTTTGTTGCGTTAAATTTGTTATGACAAGTTATTATACAGAAAAAATCAAACTTGCTGCAAGTATGCATGCTGTCCGGGTGATTACCGTTTAGACATTTGTCTTGTCACCGTAAGAGCACATAATGAACACATGTAGAAACTTGAATAAATGTAGTTTTGAGGTAAATTTGAGTTTTCTAAATATATTGATTACAGTGTTCACAATCATGTTTTCTTTTTGCCCCATTCAATATGAAACACCCTGTATAATGAACTTTGATTTATTATGGATGAAATATCTAAGAAGACATGTATAGGTAAAGATATTCTGTACTGTACATAAAATTACTCAAAAAGTATTGGGAAATGAGTAATCTCAAAAAGATGAATATATTCCCCCAACAAGGATATTGGAGTAAAAAAAAATCTCTTAAAATTTTATTACCTCTATAATTAGCTTGCGCAAAACTGAGCAGTGCTGAAAAGTTTGACCCGTTAGTTACATCGGCCCCTTTCTATAAGAAAGACTTGGTGGGAAATCGTGTCCCATTGCGGCATTGTGTCTAATTATCTAGTATTCCTAATTATCATTTAGGGAATTGCTCCCTACAGCGATATTGTGCCCAGACTTTTATTATTGATTACAATTAATTATTGTTGTTCTGTTTGTGAAGAAAACATTTAAAAACAAAGACGTAGTGGGAAATTGTATCCCACAGCGGCACTGCTCCCATTTCTTTACTATTTCTAATTATCATTTAGAAAAATTCTCTCTACATCGGCATTGCGATTAAACTATCATTATTGATTACTGTTAATTATTATTGTATTTTATCTGTTGAATAAATAGATAATTTTCCATCGTTATATGCCGAAAATTTAATTGCAACGATTAGTAGATGAACGAATACGGAGTCCTAACAACAGCAAAGGCGAATATGAGAGTTGCTGGCATATATCATAAATTTTTCACCAAAAGGACGCAATAAACTGGCAAGCACTCATCTTAAGCTTATATGTAAAATTTATGATGAATAAATTATTAACATAGAGTGTTTGAAAGCACAGATTTTTAAAAAACAGCATTTGATTCCTTTGAAATATAAAGAAGGATGGTTTTTAATACCTCCTTATTGGAACAGCAAGCTAAAACCAATTCAGAATTAATATTGAAGTAATATCCATTCAATCTATTCAACTACTGTAACTTTCTATGGAGAACGAGGAGAGAAAATTTATCCTGTAACGATCAAGCACCCCTAACAGGTTTATGAGCCTTATGAAGAGAAGGCAATAAAATTGATGGCAATGAAAAGATATTTATCAGATTAATGCTACATTATCACTTTATACTTTTTATTCATGCTAAATGCTTCTAAACTGATTTTTGTGCTAATCATCAATTTAAGAACCAATCATAAATAAACTTTTAAAGAGGGAAAAAATGAAATTATGCTATTAATTAAAAGCTTAAGAGCGTCTAGAACGTAACATTTTCTAAGTAACATCTCCTTTATATTTTAGGGTTAATTAATACTGCAAGTTTTTATATCAAAGTTAAAACATATATTTGAAAAAGAAAGTTATAAATGTAATTAAATTTACAATGTTTTAATTGTAAAATTAAATTAAAAAAATAGAATTCCAAAATATAAACAATTCCAATGCAAATAAATTGCATTAAAATGAAATCCCCCATTCGTATAAAAAGTAAAATAAGGATAAATTAAAAAATGAATTGTGTTCTGTAGCTTCTTTAAACTTTATTTCCTTTAAAATTTCTTATAAAAATTATCTGTAGTACTTCAGGGTAAATTTTCTCTTTCTTAAATAAAAGCTTCGCTTTTTCAAAAAGAACTCGCCAAGAGACAATCTGCTTTCGTATACTCAATAAATGCAAGCATTTCCATTAAATGAATTCCTAAAGGAATGCCAGATTTAGATTGAAGCCCTTTTCTTATGTGATCATTCGATGCACCAAGGCAGAAATAAAGCAAAGTAAGACAACGGCTTAGAATGTAGCTCCATATTTGAAGAATATACGTTCTCATAAAATTAGATATCTTTGAGAAGTTGTGCATTAAGCTAGAAAACTGCAATTTAAGGTCTTTAATTTAACGCAATATTATGGATTTTATTAATAAAAATTTTGGTACACAAAAACTTTTCAATAATTTTGAATACATATTTACACTCTTGATTAAAATTTTCAGGAAGGAACTCTCCATAAATAGTTCATTCCTTGTTTGAAATTTAAAAAAAATAAAATGCACCCGTCGAGGCGCAAAATGTATGATTTTGTATGTTAACAAATATTTTTTCAGTGAGATCATGAAACTATTTCTTATAAAAACAGTAAATAATCGACCAGTTAGAAATCGGAAGACTGGTGTATTTAATTTATTAGTTAATTTTGTTAATTTATTAGTTAATTTTGTTGTAATTTATTAGTTAATTTATTAGTTAATTTTGTTACAAGCAGTTTAAAAATGAACAGATTTTGTATTATTGGAAAAATTATTTTTTATTAAACTAATAATGGTAACACCTTAAGTTTAATAACAACGGAATTACTTTTTCACCAAAAAAATTCATAGATAATATGGATAATCGTACAAGAAATCAGAACATATTCAGATTTAGAAAGGTGTTAATGAAAACTTATCCACCGGCTCAATTGCTCTTTTCAGAGGCTTTTGAAGATATTCAAACATCATCTACGCATTGTATTTATATTGTACATACGCAAAAATTTCTCTCGGTTTGGTTTGGAGCGTACGGTCTACTTTTTGCAACACGAGGGCTAGTGAGACCGGGACCTACAGCTTAAAGCGGATTCCGAACGGCTACATACCACTGTGGGATTCGAACCCACGAACTCAGGTACCCAAGGCCAGCACCCTAACCAATCGTCCATAGTTCAAAAATTGCTCTCGGATTCCTTCGTGTTTTTTTTTTTATTTTTTTAATTGTTAATCCAACATGTCTTTCGACTCCTGCACTAGGTTTAGGATTAAGCTTTGTCATAATCATTGAGCAACCAAAAAATAACCACAGAATTTCCAACCTACCTATCAAAACAGATGGGTTTCTTTTCTAAATAAAACTGAATAGCTCTTTGATAGCATTTCTATTTATATGAGTACTTTCTTACAATCCATCCCAAAGTGGCTAGTTGTTATATAAAAAATCCTAAGAAGCACTACATAGCAAGTACATTTTGTAATAACTACTAATACTTACAGTACCGAGAAAGAATGAATTTTCTAGGTAAATCTCTGTTAAAATACATGGGCGTGATACATCACCGTAAAAATAAAACCGAATCAATACTGCTACTGAAAATATTTTCAATAGACATAATTTCATATTCACAATCATGCTTCACTGAATACATCCTCCGAAAACTGAGATAAGGATATTTTCAATATCTCTATTGAAAAAGAAAAACAAGTAAAACATATGACTTAAGAAGAGAGCTGGAAAGGATTCCCGCGAAAACACTTCTAGGTATTTTAAAGAACATTTTTCTGTTGTTCTGATAGGTTTGAAAAGAGATACGCAGAAACACCGGGGGACGGGGAGGGGTCATTAAAGTAATGTGGTGAAATGTGCTCTCGGTTCTGGAACAATAAATGCAAGCATTTCCATTAAATGAATTCCTAAAGGAATGCCAGATTTAGATTGAAGCCCTTTTCTTATGTGATCATTCGATGCACCAAGGCAGAAATAAAGCAAAGTAAGACAACGGCTTAGAATGTAGCTCCATATTTGAAGAATATACGTTCTCATAAAATTAGATATCTTTGAGAAGTTGTGCATTAAGCTAGAAAACTGCAATTTAAGGTCTTTAATTTAACGCAATATTATGGATTTTATTAATAAAAATTTTGGTACACAAAAACTTTTCAATAATTTTGAATACATATTTACACTCTTGATTAAAATTTTCAGGAAGGAACTCTCCATAAATAGTTCATTCCTTGTTTGAAATTTAAAAAAAATAAAATGCACCCGTCGAGGCGCAAAATGTATGATTTTGTATGTTAACAAATATTTTTTCAGTGAGATCATGAAACTATTTCTTATAAAAACAGTAAATAATCGACCAGTTAGAAATCGGAAGACTGGTGTATTTAATTTATTAGTTAATTTTGTTAATTTATTAGTTAATTTTGTTGTAATTTATTAGTTAATTTATTAGTTAATTTTGTTACAAGCAGTTTAAAAATGAACAGATTTTGTATTAGAGGAAAAATTATTTTTTATTAAACTAATAATGGTAACACCTTAAGTTTAATAACAACGGAATTACTTTTTTTACCAAAAAAATTCATAGATAATATAGATAATCGTACAAGAAATCAGAACATATTCAGATTTAGAAAGGTGTTAATGAAAACTTATCCACCGGCTCAATTGCTCTTTTCAGAGGCTTTTGAAGATATTCAAACATCATCTACGCATTGTATTTATATTGTACATACGCAAAAATAGCTCTCGGTTTGGTTTGGAGCGTACGGTCTACTTTTTGCAACACGAGGGCTAGTGAGACCGGGACCTACAGCTTAAAGCGGATTCCGAACGGCTACATACCACTGTGGGATTCGAACCCACGAACTCAGGTACCCAAGGCCAGCACCCTAACCAATCGTCCATAGTTCAAAAATTGCTCTCGGATTCCTTCGTGTTTTTTTTTTTATTTTTTTAATTGTTAATCCAACATGTCTTTCGACTCCTGCACTAGGTTTAGGATTAAGCTTTGTCATAATCATTGAGCAACCAAAAAATAACCACAGAATTTCCAACCTACCTATCAAAACAGATGGGTTTCTTTTCTAAATAAAACTGAATAGCTCTTTGATAGCATTTCTATTTATATGAGTACTTTCCTACAATCCATCCCAAAGTGGCTAGTTGTTATATAAAAAATCCTAAGAAGCACTACATAGCAAGTACATTTTGTAATAACTACTAATACTTACAGTACCGAGAAAGAATGAATTTTCTAGGTAAATCTCTGTTAAAATACATGGGCGTGATACATCACCGTAAAAATAAAACCGAATCAATACTGCTACTGAAAATATTTTCAATAGACATAATTTCATATTCACAATCATGCTTCACTGAATACATCCTCCGAAAACTGAGATAAGGATATTTTCAATATCTCTATTGAAAAAGAAAAACAAGTAAAACATATGACTTAAGAAGAGAGCTGGAAAGGATTCCCGCGAAAACACTTCTAGGTATTTTAAAGAACATTTTTCTGTTGTTCTGATAGGTTTGAAAAGAGATACGCAGAAACACCGGGGGACGGGGAGGGGTCATTAAAGTAATGTGGTGAAATGTGCTCTCGGTTCTGGAACATTTATCGCTGCAAGCTACTGCAGAAACGCGGTTGCTAGGTTAGCACTTTCGCCACGCTTTGGTGGTCCTGTTTTACTTGTATTTTTCCTGCGATGCGTGCGTGGAAAGAAAGATTCTCCCAAGTTGGTTTGTTATGCTGGAAAGATGTGTGTTTTCAAAGATGCATTGATAAAGAACTCTCGTTAATTGAAACATATCCTGTGGTAGGTAAATGGAGTAAAGTATGAACAAATGATATTTAGAGAAATGCATCTTATCTACATTAAATATACTTGCTTTTAACAAAATGAAGGGCAATTAACATTTATTTAAATCAATGGCAAGCTGAAAAATCCACATAATTTAAAATATATGTAAATTTCAATTACAGTTACATCTTCAATGTGTGCAGCTCAATGGGCACTGTAAATGTGCAATATATACATGTGTTTTTTTACAAGTATCTTTTAAAAATTAAATTACACTAAACCTATTTTCTGAAGAATATTTTACTTTTAGTATTAGCTAAAAATTATACGTTTCAGTAACAGAAAATACACTATTGCCATCTTCTTTTCTGCTGAATGATGACCGAATGATTAGGATGTTGATCTTCGGTACCGAAGTTCGTGGGTTTGAATCTCACTGTGGCATGGGTGTTCATAACCGGCTAGAATGGGTTTCACTAGCCCGTGTTGAAAAAATAATCTATAGCGCTTCAACTCAAACCTTTTATTTTTCTGCCACAATAAAACGAATTAATATTATGCATATGCTTTTAAAAAATCAAAATATAGCTCGTATAAAAACCACCATAGATAGCTGTGAATTATATCTGAGTGAGGAACGTTCTACATTGAGTGATCTAAAGTCATACATCATGTATGTCAAAGACGTTTGCATAATAAAATTGGAAAGAAATAAAGGAATAGTGACGTCAAATATTTACAAACTAGCATATAGCCCATCATATGACGGGATCAGTAAAATTTTTAATTTTTCTGAATTGTAAAGAACCTTATGAGGCAGGTAAAAAAATGGTTTTTTTGACTGAGAATTACCTTTCAACAAAAATAATCGATTAAAATTATCACATATGTACTTAATCTATTATTTAAGACAAATAAAAAAGAAAACTATTTATGTCATATCTATGTTCAGTGATAAAACGTATGAAAATAATGCAGAAAATATTTAAATAATTTAAAATACGAAATGATTAAATGAGATGGTTAAAGGAATGACGTCATAAGGCTA